>JARBWK010000003.1:90646317-91069693 GCA_030556195.1 Anolis apletophallus
AGAATATCAAGGCAGAAAATCCCACAATCTCTGCTTTGAACTGGAATATATGACTGTTCCACTGGCCACATTGATCAGCATTGAATGGCCTTGCAGTTGAAAGGTCTGTGTGCTTTCATTCTGCCAGTTTACCCTGGCTGAGTCAATACTGTGCAAGTCATCAAAGTAAAGTTAGGTAATTGCAAAGAATGTAAATAATTCTGGGGGGGAGGAAAAGGGGCGAAAGGGGGTGGAGGCCTTTCCTTGAGCTCCTCTCATTCAATTCCCCCTTCCTCCTTTCTCCTCCTCCCTTTCCTATGGCTGGCCGGTTCTCTCCTTCTCATTAAAGAGACAGTTCATGAAATGCAAATGAAGGGGTCAGAAAGGAAGGGGCTTGTGTGTGTGTCTGAGAGAGCCAGAGAGATCTTCCCTTTGCACTGGGGAGAGGTGTGCCCAGGGCAGGTCCCCCTCCTCTCTCTCTCTCTCTCTGTCACTCACTCACTCACTCACGCTCTCAGACACACTCCCTCCCTCCCAAACCCCTTTTGCTTCCCTGGCGCTGAGGGCCTGAGCGCCTCCCAGACGGAGCAGCAGCAATCCTGAGGAGGAGGAAGCGGCGCTGCCGAGGGGGAAAGCCATGCGGCCGGGTCGCTCTTCCTGTTTGCTGCCAAGGGGGATGAGCCCGAGAAACGTCACTCCCTCCCATTGGCCCCCTCCCTCAGGAGAAGAGGAGGCGGCCAATAGAAAACCAAGGGGCGGGACCAATAATAATAATACAAAATAATATTTTTAATTGAAAAAATATTTTAAAAATATTTTTAAAAATATATTATTTATTGCAGGAGGGTAAGGGGCCGTAGCCAAGGGGCTAGGGAGCCATGTACGGCCCCCGGGCCACCTGTTGGACAGGCCTGCAATACAGTAAGCAAAGCAGAATAATATACAAACAGATTACTAGTGGAGGCTTGAAGAAGGTTGCTATTTCCAACAAAAACTACTACAATTGCACAACTACATACTGTCTATTATAACCATGATACAACTAAACAACTTTAAAAAAAACCCAAAACACTACGAACTTCTCACTCTCTGATTATTGATCCCCATTACTTTAAATGTGATCACACTGTTTTCCAGCAACATTCTACTAATTGATGAATCCCACAGTTGATAAATGTCCCCATTGTTGTTATGATGAAGCAATTAACATCTTTCCTAAAGTTAATCAAACATTGCTTTTTAATCAGTACAGTTGATTTAGCTGTGTAGAAAAGGCCCTACGACTCAAAGAACTAATAATTAATTTCAAGTAAGTATGTTCTTCATCTGGTAACAAATCAAACAGTTTACGCAACTAGCTAAGGGCCCTTCCACACAGCCATATAACCCAGAAAATCAAGGCAGAACATCCCACAATATCTCTTTGAACTGGGTTACCTTAGTCCACACTGCCATATATCCCAGTTCAAAGCAGATAATATGGGATTTTATTCAGCTGTGTAGAAGGGGCCCTTGTCTATCATTCTTACTGTTATGGAATGCTAAGGGCCCTTCCACACAGTCCTATATCCTAGAATAGCAAGCCAGAAAATCCCATATTATCTGAGGGTAGATTCGGGGCCCATCCACACAGCCCTATAACCCAGAATATCAAGGCAGAAAATCCCACATCTGCTTTGAACTGGGTTATCTGAGTCCACACTGCCATATATTCCAGGGATACAGGGCTGTGTGGATGGGCCCCCTGATAACCCAGTTTAAAGCAGATATTGTGGAATTTTCTGCCTTGATATTCTGAAATACAGGGCTGTGTGGAAGGGTCCTATGGCCCTTTCCACACAGCTATATGAAATCCAGTTGGATTATAAGGCAGTGTGGACTCAGATAACCCACTTCAAAGCAGATATTGCGGATTATCCGCCTTAATATTCTGGGTTATATGGCTAGTGTGGAAGGGTCCTAACAGAAGGCAGAGAAACATCCCCATTCTGAGTGTGTTCCAAAATACTCAGCCACTGGATTTCTAAACTTGCTCCAAAATACTTGGCAATTTTCAATACTATGCTGAATATGACAAGAATTTAAGTACCTATGTAGTACTGTAATAACCACCTTAATTTCAGAATTCCCTAGACTTCAGCCCTACATGGGGTCAGCAGAGACTGAACCTTGAAGTACTTCCATGGCTTTGCATGAGCTCTGTCACTTAGGGCCCTTCCATACAGACCTATCACCCTGAATATCAATATCTGCTTTGAACTGGGTTATCTGAGTCCACACTGCCATATAATCCAGTTCAATGTAGATTTTATACAGTAATGGAAGTGGCCTTTGGTGCAGTACTGGATGTCTGCTTAGTACTTATCACACTTTGTGCTGGCTTTGGCAAATATCCTATATACAAACCTATATGATCTTAAAGCCATACTGAATTTAATAGGATTACTTCTGAGTAAACATGCATAGGTTTGCACTGTTAGTAACTTCTTAAGACCAATGTCATTATGGAGGAAACAGAAAGACATGTTCATTGTACCCCACTGTGACTGAAAGGTACCAACTAGGTGTGTACAATATGTGTGACAGCTGGCTCAGCTTTTTCATCTCCCCTGCTGAACATGTTACAAAAGGCTGGCCTGTTTCACCAAGTATTCTTTGCCTCCTAATTATTGTTCCCGAACAAGTATTGTTTATCTGACACTTGCATCCTAAATGAAGCAACACTGACTCCCTTGGGTCAGATTACCTCCCACTTCAAATGAGATCAAGGCTGGACCCATCACTTTCAAAAAGAGGCTAATGATAGTCCACAGCTAATACTGTGCAGGCAACATATACTCAGCTAGAAAGCTGAAGGCTGAAAGTATATAATGATCATACAGTTATAAAGGACACTAACACTTATTTATATGAAACATTTATCTGTATCTGTATACCTTTATAAAACAGAATGTTTGTATGTGTGTGTGTGTGTGTGTATGCGGAGGGCGGAAGGGCGGATATGTGGCAGCTATTTGCATAAAGTTCTTTGATTGGACAGCCTCGCCACTCCAAAATTCTAAGGCACCAGACAGAGGGCATTGATAGCCACTGATTAGCCAGCAACCCAGAATCCAGGCCTCTACATTCAAACAACAGGATTTCTTCCCACTGAGGGGGAAAAAGCCAGCAACCCAGAATCCAGGCCTTTACATTCAAACAACAGGATTTCTTCCCACTGAGGGGAAAAAGCCAGCAACCCAGAATCCAGGCCTTTACATTCAAACAACAGGATTTCTTCCCACTGAGGGGAAAAAAGCCAGCAACCCAGAATCCAGGCCTTTACATTCAAACAACAGGATTTCTTCCCACTGAGGGGAAAAAGCCAGCAACCCAGAGTCCAGGCCTTTACATTCAAACAACAGGATTTCTTCCCACTGAGGGGAAAAAGCCAGCAACCCAGAATCCAGGCCTCTACATTCAAACAACAGGATTTCTTCCCACTGAGGGAAAAAAGCCAGCAACCCAGAATCCAGGCCTCTACATTCAAACAACAGGATTTCTTCCCACTGAGGGGAAAAAAGCCAGCAACCCAGAATCCAGGCCTTTACATTCAAACAACAGGATTTCTTCCCACTGAGGGGAAAAAGCCAGCAACCCAGAATCCAGGCCTTTACATTCAAACAACAGGATTTCTTCCCACTGAGGGGAAAAAGCCAGCATCCCAGAATCCAGGCCTTTACATTCAAACAACAGGATTTCTTCCCACTGAGGGGAAAAAGCCAGCAACCCAGAATCCAGGCCTCTACATTCAAACAACAGGATTTCTTCCCACTGAGGGGAAAAAAGCCAGCAACCCAGAGTCCAGGCCTCTACATTCAAACAACAGGATTGCTTCCCACTGAGGGGAAAAAGCCAGCAACCCAGAATCCAGGCCTTTACATTCAAACAACAGGATTTCTTCCCACTGAGGGGAAAAAAGCCAGCAACCCAGAATCCAGGCCTTTACATTCAAACAACAGGATTTCTTCCCACTGAGGGGGGAAAAAGCCAGCAACCCAGAATCCAGGCCTTTACATTCAAACAACAGGATTTCTTCCCACTGAGGGGAAAAAAGCCAGCAACCCAGAATCCAGGCCTTTACATTCAAACAACAGGATTTCTTCCCACTGAGGGGAAAAAAGCCAGCAACCCAGAATCCAGGCCTTTACATTCAAACAACAGGATTTCTTCCCACTGAGGGGAAAAAAGCCAGCAACCCAGAGTCCAGGCCTTTACATTCAAACAACAGGATTTCTTCCCACTGAGGGGAAAAAAGCCAGCAACCCAGAATCCAGGCCTCTACATTCAAACAACAGGATTTCTTCCCACTGAGGGGGGGAAAAAGCCAGCAACCCAGAATCCAGGCCTCTACATTCAAACAACAGGATTTCTTCCCACTGAGGGGAAAAAAGCCCGCAACCCAGAATCCAGGCCTTTACATTCAAACAATAGGATTTCTTCCCACTGAGGGGAAAAAGCCAGCAACCCAGAATCCAGGCCTTTACATTCAAACAACAGGATTTCTTCCCACTGAGGGGAAAAAAGCCAGCAACCCAGAATCCAGGCCTCTACATTCAAACAACAGGATTTCTTCCCACTGAGGGGAAAAAAGCCAGCAACCCAGAATCCAGGCCTTTACATTCAAACAACAGGATTTCTTCCCACTGAGGAAAAAAGCCAGCAACCCAGAATCCAGGCCTCTACATTCAAACAACAGGATTTCTTCCCACTGAGGGGAAAAAAGCCAGCAACCCAGAATCCAGGCCTTTACATTCAAACAACAGGATTTCTTCCCACTGAGGGGAAAAAAGCCAGCAACCCAGAATCCAGGCCTCTACATTCAAACAACAGGATTTCTTCCCACTGAGGGGAAAAAGCCAGCAACCCAGAATCCAGGCCTCTACATTCAAACAACAGGATTTCTTCCCACTGAGGGGAAAAAAGCCAGCAACCCAGAATCCAGGCCTTTACATTCAAACAACAGGATTTCTTCCCACTGAGGGGGAAAAAGCCAGCAACCCAGAATCCAGGCCTCTACATTCAAACAACAGGATTTCTTCCCACTGAGGGGGAAAAAGCCAGCAACCCAGAATCCAGGCCTTTACATTCAAACAACAGGATTTCTTCCCACTGAGGGGAAAAAAGCCAGCAACCCAGAATCCAGGCCTCTACATTCAAACAACAGGATTTCTTCCCACTGAGGGGAAAAAAGCCAGCAACCCAGAATCAGGCCTTTACATTCAAACAACAGGATTTCTTCCCACTGAGGGAAAAAGCCAGCAACCCAGAATCCAGGCCTCTACATTCAAACAACAGGATTTCTTCCCACTGAGGGAAAAAGCCAGCAACCCAGAATCCATTCCATGCAGGCCTTTTTCCATTTTTTTTTCTTCCCACTGAGGGAAAAAGCCAGTATACTTTCAATCCAGGCCTTGTACAGCCAAACACAGGCCACAGGCCAGGGCGGATGATCCTCCTACTACACTTTGGGGGACTTTGCCAGATGATGGGACTTGCACTACCTTCAGTAATTTCATGATACCACTGCAACTCCCAATAATGATGGATCAAGACTAAACTTGGCACACAGAGCCCCCATGACCCACTCTACATCCTGCTGCACTTCTCAAATGACCCGGGCAGGGCCGGGTCCCCAAGCTAGTCTATCATAAAAGAAAAGCAAAACAAGGCAGTTTATTAATTATATTCTGTATTTTACAGCTTTTAATGTTATGCCTTATATGTTTTAAAGGTAAAGGTTTCCCCTGACATTAAGTCTAGTTGTGTCCAACACTAGGGGATGGTGCTCACCTCCATTTCTAAGTCGAAGAGCTGCTGTTGTCCATAGACACCTCCAAGGTCATGTGGGCAGTATGACTGCATGGAGTGCTATTACCTTCCCACCAGAGCAATATCTATTGATCTAC
Source organism: Anolis apletophallus (assembly GCA_030556195.1). Taxonomy (NCBI): domain Eukaryota; kingdom Metazoa; phylum Chordata; class Lepidosauria; order Squamata; family Anolidae; genus Anolis; species Anolis apletophallus. The sequence goes on from JARBWK010000003.1 coordinate 90,652,245, forward strand.
TCACATTTGCATGTTTTCGAACTGCTAAGTTGGCAGGAGCTGGGGCTAACAGCGGGAGCTCACCCGGCTCCTCAAATTCGAACCGTCAACCTTTCAGTCAGCAAGTTCCACTGCTCAACATTTTAACCCGCTGCGCCACCACGGGGACCATATGTTTTATTTTATGATAATTTCATTGCTTTCTGAACTGTCCAGAAAGCTTAAACTAACAGGCAATAACGGAATGCAATACATAAAATAAAATAAAGCAAAAACATTTTAGAATGACATCATAGAGTATATCAGAGTTAAGGACTATTGAATGCAGTACGCCTTGATACTGAGGATGCAGTACGGCCCTTGCATCCTCAGGGGATATTTTCCAAGACTCTCTGTGAATATTTGAAATCATGAATAAAAGTGAAGTCAATATTTTGACTATACTTGTGCAGGAAGCATACCATAGAATTACACCAGTAGACATATGGTCCTTCCACACAGTCACATAAACCAGAATATCAAGGCAGAAAATCCAACTGGGTTGAACTGGGTTATCTGAGTCCACACTGCCATGTATTCCAGTTCAAAGCAGATAATTTGGGATTTTATTCAGCTGTGCAGAAGGGGCCATAGAGAGGCCGAGAAATATTTCTGGGGGAAATATTTTTAATAGGGGCTTAATGTTAAAGGCCCCCTCTCCCCCCTCCCAATAAAAAAATCACTGAAGTCTCTCTAAAAAGGTTATATAATTAGGGATTATTAAAAAAAAGTTGCTGCTGTTCTCTTCTACTTCAAGTGCCCAAAATGGAAAGGAAGGTGTGTCACATTCTACTGGCTGCCCAACATTGTTGCTGAAGGCCTCTCAGGGGAGAAGGAAAAGGTGAGAAAGAAGGAAAGGAAGGCTGTCTCCCCCCTTCCAATTTGGGCAATGAAGGCGTAATGGGATGGGAGCTTCTTGCCTCTGCCTCTTATCAATGGCTTTGTGTTGGGTCTCTATACTCATCACACTGACTAGAGAATGAATCCACTTTAAATCCTGCTTCCTGCATAATTCTGGGGTTTGTAGTTTAGAAAGAAGCCTTGAACAGCCTTACTCAACTACAAACCCCAGAATTCTGCATGAGGCAGAAATCGGATTTAAAGTGGATTCATTCTAGTGTGATGAAGATAGTAGCAAATTGCTTTCCTTGCCTTCCCCACCCCTTTGTCAGGCCACATCCCTCTCCCAATTATATTCCTTTCCGTCTGTAGATCAGCAATTTATTTATTTATTTACTTACTTACATACACACACCACCATAATATATCAAATAAGCATCTCCTCTCCTTTTTAGCATTTCCTAAGTTCCTTCTATACATTTTTGAAAAAAGAAAAGATTTCTTTGATACATAACCTATGGATAGATTTTACACTCAACTTATCAATAGCTATAGCAAAATCTATAATTTTGGTCCCATAACTTGCCCTCTTATACGTGAGGTTAACTTACACATGGTATCTCATGTCAAAGTACCCAGTTCCCTGTCTGATGCTTCACATCTCATGACTTGAAGCTCAACAGGCATGTTCTCACAAGCGATGTAGGGTTAAGAATCCTCCCCAGTGTGCCATAGACACAGTCAATCCAAGACTACGCATATTTTTCATTCTCACTAATTTTATAACTATCCTAAATCTGGATTATTGTGAGTTTTCCGGGCTGTATGGCCATTTCCAGAAGCATTCTCTCCTGACGTTTCGCCGACATCTGTGGCAGGCATCCTCATATTGGATGTGACCCCCCCCCCCTTTACTGTGTAAAACTGTTTTATTGTAAAAGATAGTTCAAAACCAAAGAATTCATAGTCTTGCCAAGGACACCAGGCTGGAATGATCCCATGATCCCCTATGGAAACCTAAGGTCTTTTCCAGGCCCCATGACTCCACATGGCAGTGCCCCTGTAACCCAAACTAGCATCTGACCAATTTGACTATTATTTATTAATTGGATTCTTTTTTTATTAATGAAACTCCTGTTTTATCAATTGACTCTTATAAACTTCCCAAAGGACTTTTTACGGATTTTCTATGAACTGTTAGAAACCTTTAATCAACTTTTTGAGGAACTTGGGAACTCTCTCTGCCAAACCCCTGTGAATCTTTTATAAATGTCCACAACTCTTTATGGACTTTGGAGGGAGGGAAGGCTGACATGGTCCCCTTTGACTCTGCATGATGTACCCCTTATGAATTCCTTGTATGTTCCCCTTGTCCATCCAGATCTCGGAGGGCACAATACTAGTCCATCTGGAAAGATAAGGTCTATGGACATTTAAATCGCCCAACACAAAAGGTGTCTTCTTGTCTGCGAGGAATTCGGATTCACCACAGCTTCTTTTCCATTATATCAACCCATCTGGCTGAAACTAGCTTCCAGCTTCATCAATGGATCCCATACCCAGGACGGAAGGACAACAAAAGGATCTGGCTTCTGAGCCAGACAAGAATGTATTTTCAAACGACACAGACAACAGACTTTGGCCAGCTCAAGGGCCTAAGCCATTGTTTCTCAACCAGTGTGCCGGGGCACACTAGTGTGCCGTGAGCTATCATCAGGTGTGCCGTGGGAAATTGGAACCTCCGAAGGGGGGGAGTCTACTGTGTTGAAGTATAAAAACCCTAAGAAACCTACCTCGATAAAGACACAAAATTACAAACACCCCCCCTCCTCACCCGTTGTCTACTTGGTCTCTCCCTCTCCGTGCTTTGGGAAGGCCCGCCTCCCTTTCCCCAAGTAGAGACCTCCTCTTGTCTCCTGGGGGTTCTGGTTGGGAAGTTTGGCCCAGTTCTATCATTGGTAGGGTTCAGAATGCTCTTTGATTGTAGGGGAACTATAAATCCCAGCAACTACAACTCCCAAATGTCAAGGTCTATTTCCCCTGAACTCCATCTGCGTTCATATTTGGGTATATTGAGAATTCATGCCAAGTTTGGTCCTGATCCAACATTGTTTGAGTCCACAGTGCTCTCTGGATATAGGTGAACTACAACTCCAAAACTCAAGGTCAATGCCCACCAAAGTCTTATAGCATTTTCTCTTGGTTATGGGAGTTCTGTGTGGGAAGTTTGTGTCTTTCTGCCATTCCTGCCAGGATATCTATGTTGAGTTCATCGAAACAGGCCCAGGTTTCACACTGAGTGTATAAATACATTTTAAAAACATATTAACTATATATATTACTGTGTTAGAGTGTCATTTTGGTTGGTGTTGTGCCCCAGGAGTTTGCAAATGTAAAAAGTGTGCCGGGGCTCAAAAACGGTTGGGAAACACTGGCCTAAGCTATCGCTAGCCACTTGGACAAACATTAGTCATTTTGATCCTATAATTTCTTCATTCCATTCATTGTTTCCCATTTGGCCCACCTCCTGCCTCCTCGTTGGCTAAGCGGCCGAAGCAGGGAAAGCACTCTGGTTGGCTAAGGCACAGCTAAGCTGGCCGTGCCTCCCAGCCAGCTGATGACTCCAACCAATCAGCGCAAAGTCGGCTGGGGGCCAGAAGTGGGAAATATGAATATGACGGCTGTGTATTCCCTATAAAAACTGTATTATTTCTCTTTGCTAGTCATGTCAGATCCTGGGCAAATGATTGCGGTCGTCATCCGTTCCAGCTGGAATGAAATAAACAACTCAGTGGCATTTTCTTCAACCTGGTGAGATTTATTGGAAAACTTTGGAAAATTTCTTATAGGTGCTTTCTGTCTCGCCAGGGTTAGTGGATCCTCTTTGGTGGATCTGGCTGGCTTCTATCCTTAGGGCATGGCCTTCCAAATTCGTGTTTGACATCACTCAGAGGTTGTGAGGTCTGTTGTAAACTAGGCAAGTGATGTTTATATATCTGTGGAATGTCCAGGGTGGGAGAAAGAACTCTTGTCTGATTGAGGCAAGTGTGAATGTTGCAATTGGCCACCTTGATTAGCATTGAATAGCCTTGCAGCTTCAAAGCCTGGCTGCTTCTTGCCTGGGGGAATCCTTTTCTGGGATGTGTTCGCTGGCCCTGATTGTTTCCTGTCTAGAATTCCCGTTTTCTGAGTGTTGTTCTTTATGTACTGTCCTGTTTTTAGAATTTTTTTTAATACTGGAAGCCAGGTTTTGTTCGTTTTCATGGTTTCCTCCTTTCTCTTGAAATTGTCCACGTGCTTCAGGAGGGACTGCTTCTGGAACATGGCCATACAGCCCGGAAAGGTGACAGCAACCTAATGATTCCAGCCATGAAAGCCTTCAACAACATATCCTAAGTCTCTATTTCATTCCAAATAAAAGCATTTTGCTTAAGTACGTAGTTAAACAAAATAACCATTAGGGTATTTCATTTTCCCTTCTCTTTTTGGAGGGTAGATTGCTTCCCTGAAGCAAAAAGTACTCAGAATTAGTTTTTTGATGAATAACTGTATAGAGAACAAAATCATTACATATAAGCTATTTCAATACTGACTATTACAATCTATTTTATACCCTTAAATGAGTCATGATATACTAGTTATTTTAAAAAGGAGCAGAATGATTCATGAACAAAATCCAACCTTAAAGGCAGAAAAACCTACAAGCCTTTTTAAAATGCTGCAGTTGTTAAGAGTGGGAGACTTCTTTGTGAATGTATTCAGAGCAAATTGGGAAACATTGTATACCAGTAAAAAAAATTTACATGTCACTGCAATGGTATTAAAAACACACAGCTCTTGTGATGATTCTTAGGTCTTCATTCATGAGAACTGCCTAAAGTGAGAGAATAACACAAGTGTCTCGAGCACAGTTAGTTATGTAATATGTAATACCCTGAAACATTAGCATAAATTGAAACTGGTCATAGAAAGATCATAAAACTAAGCAGTGTATATGTGAAGGGTGATACAGCACAATGATAAGTGGAAAATGCAACTTTCGGTGTTAGCTACCCCCACACACACACACACACACCCCAAATTGTGGAATGACTTGGTGGAAAAGCATCAAGATGATGTCTGACTTTGAATCAGTAGGAAAGATAAATCTATTCCAACATGACTGTTCAGATTATTTTTAAATTGTGGTTTTAAAATATTCACTGATGAGGACTTTAATATGTATTGGTTTTATATAATATTCCCCCCCCCCCCCACACACACAAACACACACACAGAGTGTGTTTTTTGTTGGTTTTTCCTTATCTTTATCTACAGGGAGAGGCAGACAAGAATTTTTTTTCATGTCAGAAGTGACTTGAGAAACTGGTGTGAGAATTGGCCATCTGCAGGGACATTGCCCAGGGGACCCGCAGATGTTTTACTATCCTGTGGGAGGCTTCTCTCATTTCCTCACATAAGAAGCTGGAGCTGGCAGAAGGGAGCTCACTCCACTCCCCGGATTCAAACCGCCGACCTTTCAATCAGCAGATCTGCTAGCACAAGGGTTTAACTCATTGCACCACCAGTGGCTCCATAATAATAATAATAATAATAGCACAAAGTTCACCGAACTGAGTGGTATATTGAATCCAATTTCAAAGGACAAGATTGTGCATTTAGTAATCTAACTGTCTTGAAACAACCTGCCAAAATTTTCCTATACACATCACAAGTAAATCCGACTGAGCTTCATGGGTTAACTGTGTAGCCTTGGAGACTGAAAAAATGGAACAGCAAAAAGTCTTTCTTACAGCCTGGACACACTCCTACATATGTCTACTCTGCAGTAAATTCCACTATGGGCCCTTCCACACAGCCATATAACCCAGAATATCAAGGCAGAAAATCCCACAATATCTGTTTTGAACTAGGTTATCTGAGTCCACACTGCCATATATCCCAGTTCAAAGCAGATGATGTGGGATTTCATTCAGCTGTGTGGAAGGGGCCTAAGTTGAGAGGGAACTTTCCCCAAGCAAATGGATATAGCACAGCAACCAACAACACTTTCTAGAGCTACGTACAATGGGAGAAAAGGATGATATCTGAAATCATTTACCACAAACCAATGTGTTTCCATCACTTGAGGGCCACATTGCGATAATGGATCCTTATCAAACTATGCATATTAATTAGTTTACTTAGTGCCTGGATGTTTGCAGGAGTTCGGGAAATGGCAAGTGCAAATAATAATCACTGTCAGCATTTAATTTCTCTTTAATGTCCCTCTTTACAATCCTACCTTCAAGCATGAATACATTATATATACTGGAAATTTTGGTAGCTCTTCAGTCAACTGGATTACAGTTCATGAGAGCCTGTCTGTGCTACAATAATATTAGTATTTAAGATATCACAGGACACAATGATAAAACTAGAGACCTTCCTCCATCTGATCTCAAAAAATGTGACAGCATCCTCCTTATAGAAATGTTTAGAATTATAGAATCATAGAGTTGGAAGAAACCTCATGGGCCATCCAGTCCAACCCCCTGCCAAGAAGCAGGAAAACTGCATTCAAAGCACCCCCGACGGATGGCCATCCAGCCTCTGCTTAAAAGCCACCAAAGGAGCCTCCACCACAGTCCGGGGCAGAGAGTTCCACTGCTGAACAGCTCGCACCATTAAGAAGTTCTTCCTAATGTCAGGTGGAATCTCCTCTTCTGTAGTTTGAAGCCCTTGCTCTGCGTCCTAGTCTCCAGGGCAGCAGAAAACAAGCTTGCTCCCTCCTCTCTATGTCTTCCCCTCACATACTTATACATGGCCCTCATGTCTCCTCTCAGCCTTCTCTTCTGCAGGCTAACATGAGTTCTTCAGAGAGGGGGAGAATAAACACAGATTTCAACAATCCGAGTAGGACCCCTAGTGGAGCAGTGGGCTAAACCACTGAGCTGCTGAACTTGCTGACCAAAAGGTTGGCACTTCGAATCCAGGGAGTAGGGTGAGCTCCCACTGTTAGCCACAGCTTTTGCCAACTTAGCAGTTCAAAAACATGCAAATGTGAGTAAATCAATAGGTACTGCTTCGGCAGAAGGTAACGGTGCTCCATGCAGTCATGCTGACCATATGACTGTGGAGGCATCTATGAACAACGCTGGCTCTTCAGATTAGAAATGGAGATGAGCACCACCCCCACAGAGTCGGACACGACTAGACTTAGTGTCAAGGGGAAACCTTTGCTATAGCAGACAAATAAAAAGGTACAACAGTCTATTAGACAGGGATGCGACTGTATCCGACCCACCAAACTGAACACAATCCACTAGCCAGGTATTGTGATCCACAAAGATTATGTAAGTTTAGCTGAGCATAACCCAAGCCCTGTTTGCATTACATGATTATAGCACTACGATCTAATTTGAACAGCTTTGCCTGCATTCTATGGCATCCTGGGTTTGTATTTCAATGAAGCACCACAGAAGTGACTGAGAATTTCAAAATGATTCTGCAGAAACTGCAAATCCCAGTGTTCCAGGGGATGCAGCCATAATAGTTAAAGCAGCATACAGTGATATAGTTAGGGAGTGCAAATATCCCCCCCCCCCCCAGGTCTTTTTGATCCCAGAGTAGGACTGGGGAAAAGAGAGCGCACAAGCAATGAGCATTCCTCATAGGCAAAGCATCCTCCCAATTGGGCTCGAGGACGTTTTGCTGCCAGAGAGTGAACACAGTATATTATGCTTTCCTCTACTGCCATTGTCAAGGTGCATGGTCCCTAGGAGGAGCCAAAGTGTAATGACATTGGAGGCCAAGAATGTGGCAATTCCTTCCTTGCAGTAAAAGTTCTATCACACACACACGTACATATATGCATACACATACCCTCTGTAACACACACTCCAGATTAATACTTCCTCCTCTGGTTCCCTGTACTACCCTTGACTCTTCTGTTTGAGCAATTCCTTCCCATGACCTTCTGGACTTCCAACTCCCACAAATCCTAACAGCCCCAGGCTCCTTCCTTTCCCCCCTCAGTCACTTAAGTGAAAGGTTGGCAGTTCAAATCCGGGGTGAGCTCCCACTGTTAGCCCCAGCTTCTGCCAACCTAGCAGTTCGAAAACATGCAAATGTGCTTAAGCGGCTGAGAGGGAAAAGGGCCCAGTGATGCTCTCCTTTTCTCAATTGAGGGATTGAGATCTGGAAGCACCATAAGGCTCGGGTGGTGATTGCACAAACCACAGAGCGCTGGTGTTTCATATTGAGGGCTTTCTTTCATGTGGGAGTCTGAAGCTAGTTTTGAAGTGTGTTAAACAATCCCTGAAGATGGAACCCCTTTAGCAACTGATGCTTAAGTGAAAGGTTGGCAGTTCAAATCCGGGATGAGCTCCCACTGTTAGCCCCAGCTTCTGCCAACCTAGCAGTTCAAAAACATGCAATGTGGTGAAGCGACTGAGAGGGAAAAGGAAAGGGCCCGAGGCTGTTAGGATTTGTGGATATTGAGCTCCAAAACACGTGGAAAGTGTCCCCCCTCCCACACACACACACACAATCAGATAAACTCTTCCAAGCACGCACTTCATCCTCTTCTTTTCCCGCGCTTTTGCAGAGAGCTTTCTGGCGAAGGAGAGGGAGGAAGGCGCGCGCGCGGAGGCTGGGAGCAGCCAAAGCCAAAGGGAGCAGGACACCGCGCGGACACACGTCCCTCTCGCGCCCCGCGCATGCGCACAAGCTCCAGTGTTTACCCACCCCACCTCCCCATTCATTCCCTCCCCTGTGTGGAGAAAGCAGAGGACTCACCTACACCGTAGAATGAATGCTGCCTTGACACTCGCTTGAACTGTCATGGCTTAATGCTACACAGTCTTTGATGATGAGGCATCAGAGGAGGCTGAAGACAAGTGTAAAACTGGGTTGTTGTAGGTTTTTCGGGTTGTATGGCCATGTTCTTAGAAGCATCCTCTCCTGACGTTTCGCCTGTATCTGTGGCAAGCATCCTCTGAGGATGCTTGCCACAAATGCAGGCGAAACGTCAGGAGAGAATGCTTCTAAGAACATGGCCATACAATCCGAAAAACCTACAACAACCCAGTGATTCCGGCCATGAAAGCCTTCGACAATAAAGTGTAAAACTAACCGGGATCCCACAGCCTTGAGCTAGGGCAGTTAAAGTGGTGCCAAACTGCATTCATCTTACCGTGTAGACCAGGCATGGGCAAACTTGGGCCCTCCAGGTGTTTTGGACTTCAACTCCCACCATTCCTGACAGCCCCTCAGGCCCCTTCCTTTTCCCCCTCAGCCGCTTAAGAATGTTAGAATGTTGAGGCTGGCCAATCAGAACCCATATGCAAATCAGTAGGTCGAGATAGCACATGCATGGGTAAGCCTGGGGCCTCCAAGTGTTTTGGACTTCAACTACCACCATTCCTGACAGCGTCAGGCCCCTTCCTTTTCCCCCTCAGCCGCTTAAGAACGTTAGAATGTTGAGGCTGGCCAATCAGAACCAATATGCAAATCAGTAGGTCGAGATAGCACATGCATGGGTAAGCTTGGGCCCTCCAGGTGTTTGGGACTTCAACTACCACCATTCCTGACAGCCTCAGGCCCCTCCTTTTCCCCCTCAGCCGCTGAACGTTAGAATGTTGAGGCTGGCCAATCAGAACCAATATGCAAATCAGTAGGTCGAGATAGCACATGCATGGGTAAGCTTGGGCCCTCCAGGTGTTTGGGACTTCAACTACCACCATTCCTGACAGCCCCTCAGGCCCCTTCCTTTTCCCCCTCAGCCGCTTAAGAACGTTAGAATGTTGAGGCTGGCCAATCAGAACCCATATGCAAATCAGTAGGTCGAGATAACACATGCATGGGTAAGCTTGGGCCCTCCAGGTGTTTGGGACTTCAAGTACCACCATTCCTGACAACCTCAGGCCCCTTCCTTTTCCCCCTCAGCCGCTTAAGAACGTTAGAATGTTGAGGCTGGCCAATCGGAACCCATTTGCAAATTAGTAGGTCGAGATAGCACATGCATGGGTAAGCTTGGGCCCTCCAAGTGTTTGGGACTTAAACTCCCATCATTCCTAACAGCCTCAGGCCCCTTCTTTCCCCCCCTCAACTGCTTAAGCATGGTGGGAGTTGGAGTCCAAAACACCTGGCGACTGAGGGGGGGGGGGGAGGAAAGGGCCTGAGGCTGTTGGGAATGGTGGGAGTTGGAGTCCAAAACACCTGGAGGGCCAAGTTTGCTCCATGCCTGGTATAAGCAGAAGCACTCTCCGTCCCTTCATGGTCTTACATAAACTCTCAGCTCTGCCTGGCTCCAGTCGTTCCGCTTATTGAACTCTCCACTCATTGGTGATTTCACACACACACATACATACATTAGTACATCTTCACACAAAGCACACACTTCAGAGACTTTCCAGGCATAGCTGACCATTCGTTCTTGGTCACACACACACATTCAGGGACTCTTATCAGCAATTGTCACCTTCAGGGACTTTCCAGGCATAGCTGACCATTCCTTCTTGGTCACACACACACATTCAGGGACTCTCTGATCAATAATTATCACCTATTGGTGATTTCTCCCTCACAAACACACTTTCCAGCGGTTCTCCGCGTTACCACTTATTATGGGAGATTTTACCCTCCACACACATCTCCCCGTTACCTAATGCTTTCTCACACATACACCAAACACACACTCTTCAGCTCAACCTCAACCAACTCCTCTCCACATATCCATCGCTTTCCTAAGTGGTTTGGAGCAGAGAGCTCTCTTTCAAGTTGTCCCCAAAGCCTTTTAAGCTTCTCTTCGCGACCCTTTCCCTCCCTCACCTTGCCCCAAAGAGTCTTCCAACGCGCACGGCCCCCTGGGATCTATGGCCCTGGGGAGGGGCAAGCACCCCAAAACCCCGACATTGGGCACCCAGCCTCCCAACAGCAACCGTGGTCTCACGATTGCTCCCGCTCCCTTCAACCCGCAAGAGGCGCCCAAAGGGCCATTTTCCCTCCTCCCTCCCTCTCCTCAACGTATGGGCAGCCCCCAATCCACGGCCAGAGATGGGGAGAAGTGGGAGCCCTTACAGTCCCCCAGGTAGACTGACTCCCCTCCCTGCACAAGGGAAAACTCACTGCAAAATAGCCTCCCGATTGTATTTGTGTATACACACAGAAAAAGAGAGAAGGGTGAGGAATCTATGGGGATGCTATCTATTATTTATCTATCTCAGAGGAGCCCCCAATCCAGACCTATGGGCCCTTCTTCCTCTCCCCTGAGAGAGTTTGCAGGGACAAGGGTTATAGATCTATCGGGATTATCAATCTATCTGAATACGGGGTTACATATATGGGGCTGTCTATCTGGGCCCTTCCACAGTCCTATGTCCCAGAATATCAAGGCTGAATATCCCACAATCTCCGCTTTGAACTGGGTTATGAGTCCACACTGCCTGCCATATAATCCGGTTCAGAGCTGAGAATTTGGGATTTTATTCAGCTATGTGGAAGGGGCCTCAATCATCCATCCATCCATCTATATCTATCTATCTATCTATCTATCTATCTATCTACCTACCGGGATATATATTCTTTTATTTGTTGTCAAAAGCTTTCATGGCCGCAACCATTGGGTTGCTGTGAGTTTTCCGGGCTGTGTGGCCATAGTCGAGAAGCATTCTCTCCTGACGTTTCGTCCACATCTATGTCAGGCATCCTTAGATGTTGTGAGCTCTGTGGGAAACTAGGCAAGTGGGGTTTATATATCTGTGTGTGGAGTAATGTCCAGGGTGGGAGTATATCTTTCTAAGCTCCTCATTCAGTTCTATGGACTCGTTCCCATAGAGAGAGAGAGAGTTTGCAGGGTTAAGTGGTTTTATATCTATGGGGGTTGTCAAGGTATCTATATACATGGTTATCTATATGGGACTGTCTGTCTATAATCTATCGAGACATATATCCTTCTAGTTAGTACCTCATTCAGTCCTATGGAGTCTTTCCCTCCTCTGAGACAGTTTGCAGGAACTAGAGAAATATATAGGGGTTTTATATCTATGGGGATTTTCAATCTATCTGTATGCGGGGTTATCTATATGGGGCTGTCTATCTATCTATCTATCTATCTATCTATCTATCTATCTATCTATCTATCCTTCTATCGGGGCATATATCCTTCCAGTTCCCCATTCAGTCCTATGGGTTCTTTCCCTCCTCTGAGAGTTTGAAGACGCAAGGCGATGCGGGTTATGTATGAGGCTTCTCTATCTTAGAGCCTCCGGTGGCGCAATGGATTAAACCCTGGTGCCGGCAGGACTGGCAGGTTGGAGGTTCGAATCCGAGGAGAGCGCGGATGAGCTCCCTCTGTCAGCTCCAGCTTCCTATGCGGGGACATGAAAAGCCACCCACTAGGATGGTAAAACCTCAAAGCATCCAGGCAACGTCCTTGCGGACGCCCAATTCTTTCACACCAGAAACGACTTGCAGTTTCTCAAGTCGCTCCTGACACAAAGAAAAAAAATCTATCAATATCGGAGTTGAACATATACGGACGGTATGGGTTGCTGTGAGTTTTCTGATCATGTTCCAGAAGCATTCTATCCTGATGTTTCGCCTGCATCTATGGCAGGCATCCTCAGAGGTTGTGAGGTCTGTTGTATGTATGTATGTCAGAAGTGGTTTGATCCTTCTGGTTCCTCATTCAGTCCTCTGGGTTCTTTCCCTCCCCCTGAGAGAGTTTGCAGGGACAAGGCGATGATGATGTGGGAGGTATATCCATATGGGGTTCCTGTGAGGTGGGTCTGGAGCTGCTTGCCCCTCTGCAGGCCACTTCTTCCTGGCATCGTGATGTGGATCCAGAACATGTTCACTTGCGGATCTACTGGAAGACAGTCCGACTGAGGATGGGGGAGTTACAGGCACGTCTCTCAGAGAAGGGGCCCTTCCTTCCACACAGCCATATAACCCAGGCTATTAAAGCACAATAACCCACCATATCTGCTTTGAACTGGCTTCTTTGAGTCCACACTCTCATATATCCCACTTCAAAGCAGATAATGTGGGATTTTATTCAGCGGTGTGGAAGAGCCAAAGGTTTTATTCGTTCCAGTTGGTCCTTTCCCTCCCTGGAGAGAGTTTGCAGGGCTCCCCAGAAATAGACAAGCCCTGTGTTTTGGCTCCCCCAAACCCCCGGGACAACTTGGATCTGAAAACAAGAGAAAGCCCTGCAGCCCCGATTCCCGAAAGATCCGGGGTAACGCGGCACCCTGGACTGCAAACCCGATCTGCGCTGCCCCGTTTCAGTCCGTGGGCTCCGCACTTTGCGCACTCCACATCCACCCGATTTGCTTTCCCCGCCATATCCACGCCAACACATCACAGATTTCTCTCCCCCCCCCCCCCAAATTCCTCCCCAGGTCTGAGAACTTGCCTGCCTTGCCCCTCCATCCTTGGAAGCCCTTACCTTTTTCAGCGCTGACATATTCTAGCGCGTGATTATTCATCGAGCAGAGAGAGAGAGTGGAGAGTGGGCTGCATAACTGGGCTCGTCAGCGAGTCAGGAGAAAGTAGTGGTGGTAGTTGGAATGGTGGTGGTAACAGTGCAAGGAATACTTGTGCAAAAAGAAGAAGGAGGAAGAAGAAGGAGAGAGGCAGGGGCGCGCGCCTAACAACATGATTCTCCCTGGGATTTGTCACCTCGCGCGCTCTTTTTCTCCCCGTCTCGCGCGCGCTCCATCCACATGCTGAAAAGAAGCCAAAAGGGAAGGAGGAGGAAGAGGAGGAAAAAAAACCCCCGTCCGCGCGCCAGTGCTCCTGCCGCTGCTGCTTTGGCCAACTGCGCGCGCGGATGCTACTGCTGCTGCCGCTGCTGCCCCCAAAAAGCCACCCTCGAGGCAAAATTCTCACGCTCTGCGCAGGCGCGCTCTGCTCCCTCCCTTCCCGTACAGCCCCGACGTTCCATCACTCCCGAAAAGGGACCGCCCACTTTTCGGCTCCCGAACCAATAGGAAAGCCGGCTTCCCCTACGGCAAGCCACGCCCACGCGGAAGGAGCAGGCTGGAAGGGCAGCAGAAGCGAAAGGGAGGCTGTGCGTTGCCGCTCCTGCTGCTGCTTCCCAGCCGGACAGGAACAACTGGGCTGCGGGTGAAGAGAAAGAGGATGCCCCTGAGCAAGAGGAAAGAGGCAGGTGAGGCTCAAAAGTTGGCCAAGGAGGGGAGCTGGGGGCCTAGCCAGGCCCGCTCCCTGAATCCCCTCCAAGTGGAAGAGATGGGAAGTGGAGGGGGAAACCTATGGAGAGGGGGCGTGGGTTTGGGGGGAAAGGGGGTGTGGACGTCTGGGCTGATGTCCGCCTTTGATGCTCTCTGCACAGAGATGAGCGAACAGCATCCAAGGGGCATGTGTGCTGTGTGTGTGTGTGATGTGTGCCTTCAAGCCTCTTGTCAATTGCGGGAGATCCCATGGATTGCATAGGGTTTTCTTAGGGCCCTTCACACAGCCCTCTATCCCAAATATCAAGGCAGAAAATCCCGCATTATCTGCTTTGAACTGGGTTATCTGAGTCCACACTCAGATAATGTGGGATTTCCTGCTTTGATATTCTGGGATAGAAGTGCCCCCAGAATATCAAGGCAGAAAATCCTACAATATCTGCTTTAAAACGGGGTTATTTGAGTCCACACTGTCCTATATCCCAGTTCAAAGCAGAAAATGTCGGATTTTATTCAGCAGTGTGGAAGGGGCCTTCGGGAAGGAATACTCAGTTCCTTTCTCTGACAACACCTGGCATTCATCGGTGGCTTCCCAGCCAAGTAATCACCAGAAATGATTCTGTAAACTAAGCTTCAAAGATCAGATTGTACGGTTTATTAGTTATCCTGTATAATGGTCTTGGGTGGAAGTCTCCCACCCAAGTTCTCTCTATGTCTCACCCTCCTGAGCTCCCAAGATTAGAGTCTCCTCCCTGGAAGGTAACACTATGTAACAAAACTTGAAAAAAATATTTCCTGTTTTGAAAGTATTATTTACTGTTTAATTGTGTGGTACTTACTTTGAAAGTAGTCATTACGCTCCAGAAACTTCATTTTTGTGGCTGCCACAAAGTTATATGTATTTATCGTGTCAGAAGTGAGTTTGAGGGTACAATTAAAATGCATTTAAAAACACAAAATTTTAAAAAAGAACATGGCATTCTATTAAATGTCCTTTGACCAGAAGCTGGCCGCTTGGAGTGCCTCTGATGTTGCTATAACAAGGTCCTCTATTGTGCACGTGGCACAGCTCAGGCTGCATTGTAATAGGTGCTCTGTGGTTTGCTCTTCTCCACACTCGCATGTTGTGGACTCCACTTTGTGGACCCGTTTCTTAAGGTTAGCTCTGCACCTTGTAGTGCCAGAACGCAGCCTGTTTAGCACCTTCCAAGTCGCCCAGTCTTCTGTGTGCCCAGGAGGGAGTCTCTCCTCCAGTCTCAGCCCCTGATTGAGGTTTGAATGATGGTAGGTCTTGCAAGGCCCGGAGTTCATTTGGAAGAGTGTTCCAAATTGATGGTGCCACCACAGAAAAGGCTCTACGCGGGTGGACGCCAAGCGGATAGATTTAACGCTAGGTACCTTGAGGAGGTTCAGGTGTTCGGAGCGGAGTGATCTCCAGGGTTGATAGGGGATAAGATGGTCCCTCAGATACAACGGCCCCAGACCATGCAAGGCCTTGAAGGTTAACACCATCACCTTGAAGGTGATCCGGTGCTCGACCGGAAGCCAATGAAACTGCAAATGGATGGAAGTTATGTGACCTCTCACCGGAGTTCCAGTAAGAAGTCACGCAGCGGCATTCTGGACGAGCTTAAGTTTCCGGATCAGGGAGAAGGGCAGGCCAATGTAAAGGGCGTTTCAGTAGTCCAGTCTCGAGATGACAGTGGCTTGGATCACCGTGGCTAGGTTGTCTCTGGATAAGTAGGGAGCCAGCCTTCTAGCCTGCCGCAGATGGAAGAAGGTTCCAGGTTTTAACCTGCCACTTTTGGACTCTTGCTTGCTGAGGTGTACCTGTACCTGTAGATCTTAGGAAGCTATTTCTTGACTGAAGACGTTGGCGTGCTGGCTGATATCCGAACAGAAGATGGGCCAGAGATCTCACTGCCTTGGTGCTTTTATTATTGGCTGCTACTTCCTGGTGGATGTCAGGTGGTGCAGTACCAGCTTGCCACAAATTAAGTTGAATCGATCAAGACTGGATGAGGTATTCATTGAAAAACTATAGCAAAATGTGCTGTAGGTTATCTTGCAAAAACAAAGTTTCTGCAGTTTAATAAACTTTTTCCAAGTTTTTATGATAAGACCAATTAGGAAATGATGTTTATAACCCAGGAACAAAACTCATGTTAAATAGTGTAATTAGGCAGCACTGAAGTTGCCACAGGTGAACCAAGGCTGCCTTTTCTAGATGACAAAGCTGCAAACACGTTCCAAGTAATGCACAGCAATGAATGTCCTCTCCTATAGCCTGCAGGCTCAAGAAATAGAAGGAAAAGGCCAATAAAATGTCAAAAAGGGTTCGACAAAGAACTGTGTTGTCGAAGGCTTTCATGGCCAGAATCACTGAGTCTGTGAGTTTTTTGAGCTGTATGGCCATGTTTCAGAAGCATTCTCTCCTGACATTTCACCCACATCTATTGCAGGCATCCTCAGAGATTGTGAGGTCTATTGGAAACTAGGCAAGTTCAGTCCAGGGTGGAAGAAAGAACTCTTGTCTGTTGGCGGCAGGTGTGAATGTTGCAATTGGAAATGGTGTGAGAGGATGTACATAAGTTTGTGCAGCAAAACAGTGCTTCTCAGGCTATCTGATGTGACAGATCGGCAATGCTTTCCCCACTGTGCCAAGGCCTAGCTAGCGTATTTGTTTTCCTTGGTTGAAGTTGTTTCTTCATTCATGAAAACTTGATAGGAACAATACAAAGAAGAATGGGATAATGGGATGGATTGGTGTTCGTTACTGAAGAATACCTTTGCTAGAAAAGAAGTGAGGCAATGAGACAGATATAAGAGCTTCTCCAGATGGCCTTAGAGCTCTGATAGACTCAGACCCCTTCCACTCAGCTGTATAAAATCCACATTGAACTGGATTATAAGGCAGTGTGGACTCAAATAATCCAGTTCAAAGCAAATATTGTATATTATCCGCCTTGATGTTCTGGGTTATATGGCTGTGCCAAGGGGCCTCATAAAGATATGGTCCTTCATATAGTTTCAACCCAAGCTATTTGCAAGAATTACACATTTATATCAATCAAATGTGCTATTTAAGGGACAAAGTTTCATACATAGTTTCATTTTCTATCAAATATGGTAAATACAGTGCTAGCCCTAGGTATTCACAGGGGTTTAGTTCCAGAACACAGACACACATACCTTGAATACCAAAATCTGTGAATGTTCAGTTCCCATTACAGGCAATTCCCTAAGTTAAGAAAAAGAGGTTCTGTAGGTTTCTTCTTAAGTAGCATTTGTATGTGTTGGAACAGGCATATTTTTAAGTGTAACTCCAGGTGTGTGTGTGTGTGTGTAAGCTTTAAGTAGCATGTGGTGTCCTATGGTGTTTCTTTTGTTGTCCGTGCCCATTTGTTTATTTATTTATTATTTCAACTTCTAGACCGCTCCCTCTCGAAGCTCAGAGTGGTTTACAACAATATAAAACAGAACACAGTCATAACACAGTCATAAAAACAATACATTAAATCTAAAAACTCTACTTTCCACTATACTTGAGTTAAGACTAACTACAAAAGATGTTACTACTTTACTCAAGTGAGAACGCTTGTCGGAAGAGGACCGTCTTACATGCCCTTCAGAAGGAGGGCAGCTCTCTAATTCCTCACACTTTGTCAGGCAGGGCGTTCCACATTGTTGGCGCCACCACCGAAAAAGCTCTTTGCCTGGTTGAGGACAGATGGTATGTCCAGACCGATGGGACACTAAGGAGATTTTGCTCTTCAGATCGCAATGATCTCTGGAGAACATGTGGGGAGAGGCGGTCCCTCAATTTCTTTCCCTGTGATCATTGGATTATGAAAAAAAGGCTTGTTGTAGAAACAAGGGGCACCTTCCACAGAGCTGAATAAAATCCCAAATTTTCTGATTTGAACAAGGATATGTGACAGTGTGGACTCAGACAACCCAATTCAAAGCATATTGTGGGTTTTTCTGCCTTGATAACCCGGGATATAGGGCTGTGTGGAAGGGCCCAAGGATTGGTGGAAAAAAACTTCACTAGAGAAATCTTTTCTACATGATAATATCTGTTTCAGGAGTGAATTTTTAGTGGTAGATTTTTCTTACTTCCTGTTATCTCACCACTGTTCTTTACTGTGAGTCGTTTACAAGTTGGATGTTCGTAACTCTGGGACTGCCTATACATACAATAACACAGTGAAATTGTGTCCTAATATAAAATGACAAACTCAGGGTTCACTCTTTGGATTTTTTTTACAAGCCATGAGTGGTGGAATCAGTGCATTCAGAATCTATATACGTGGAGGGCTGACTGTATCTGTTCATTATCCTTCACCTCATTAACATATGCCATACAGCCATAAGTTGTGCATGCAGGCTATTGTATGTAAACAATCTTATTGGTATATTTCTGTCCAGTAATTAAAGAAGGGGACTCTCCTCCTGGAACAAATTTTTCTAAACTTTTTCTAAGAAAACCTTTTGAAATAGTGCATATAGAATTTTGTAAGGGTAAAAGGTCTTTTTGTGAAAGAGTGTCATAAGGAAGAGGGAGCAGACTTGTACTCTGAACAATGGGTTCAAATTGCAGGAAAGGAGATTCCACCTGAATATTAGGAAGAACTTCCTGATCAAAAGAGCTGTTCATCAGTGGAATTCTCTGCCTCAGAGTGTGGTGGAAGCTCCTTCCTTGGAAAGTTTTCAAGAGAGGCTGGATGGCCATCCGTTGGAAGCGCTTTGATTGTGCTCTTCCTGCTCGGCAGGAAGTTAGACTAGATGGCCCATGTGGTCTCTTCCGGCTCTATTATTTGATTATTCTATGAATTTGTTGTTCACTCCATTTTTGATATGGATTAACTCATGAAACTTCCCCATGGCTTAATTCTGTATGGGAATTATTTGCTACCTTACTGGAGAAGACTCAGAAGTTGGGGGAAAAAGTGGTGTAATAGTGGTACAGATTTTCTTTGAGAGCAGTAATCGTGTCAAGCTGTATATACTTGTGTGTAAGTTGACCTCATGTATAAATGTACAAGTTGAGGGCAGCTTTTGGGTCCAAAATTATGCATCAAAGGTCATTGCACTGAGAGAGGAAAGCACTAGTGCTACTGGCACTACTTTCCAGCTCAGACATTCAGAAAGCCCTTTCACCACTCTATTAAAATAAGATGTTTCCTTTTTTTGGGGTTAAAGTTAAGGTCTAGTATTAACTCTTATCAAAAAGAGAATTATTCCTTTCTCTGAGTAAAATGGCTAAAGCTGAGAACCTAGTCCATCCAGGGAGAACCTAAAAGAAGCACAGATTTCCTCATCTCTCAGCACTTTCTTGCCACCACCATTTTCCTGTCCAATTTTCAAAAAAGGCAGAAGTGAGGGTATGGCAGAGAGTTAAAGTACAATACTTACTGTCCTGTGCATGATTTTTAAACTAAAATTTCTAGACTTAACATAAGTACATAGTGTATGTTCTCTAAGAAAGGGAAAATAGACATTTATTTCATAGAATTCGAACTTCTGATACTTTTCTCATATTCTGCCTGATTTTCCTCTGAGCCTTCTCATGTCATTTCCATGATTAATTCTTGGATGTTAAATATAGTTATCTGTCACAACAAAACCTGAGTTTGGTTCGGGGCAAAAATAGATGTTCCCAATAACCCCATTAATGTATATAATGAGCATGGTGATCAGATCATGATATGAATAAACAAAATAAATAATGTACCAGTTCAAGACTTTGGTTACTTATGCCTAGCAAAAAGATGTTAAAGAGTTCATTTGGTTACTGGCTCTTGCCCTCTGTAAGAGGTTGTAATCGTTCTCAATTTCCTTTTTTCCACCATCAGAGTAGGAGCACCCGGTAGCGCAATGGGTTAAACCCCTATGTTGGCAGGACTGAAAACTTACACGTCACAGGTTCGAATCTAGGGAGAGTGCAGATGAGCTCCCTTTGTCAACTCCAGCTCCCCATGCGGAGACATGAGAGAAGACTCCCACAAGGACAGTAAAACATCAAAACATCCGGGCATCCCCTGGGCAACGTCCTTGCAGACGGTCAATTCTCTCACACCAGAAGCGACTTGAAGTTTCTCAAGTTGCTCCTGACACAAACAAACAAACATCAGAGTCATCTACATTAGATAGTCTGTGATAGGGGAGCTCAGCAAGTATAATTCTCCTGTTGTGGCTGTATAGAGTGTCCATGCCAGAAGAATATGGGAGTTCTGAGTAGAGTTCAGATCATTCCCAGGAGGAGTGTTTAGATTCTTTAGCATCTTGAATCTGTCCCCTTACGATTGTCTTTCCTTTCTTCCTGTAATGTACAGATTTGATAAGCAGCCCCATTTACCCACAATGAATTCATTTATATAAAATGTTAGAAAGCACAGGGACTAAAATCAAGCATTCATAAAATCATAAAGTTGGGGGAAAAACTACAAGTTCTGTCCACCCCAGTCCAGTTTAGCCCCCTGCCATGCAGGAAATGGTCTATTAAGGCATCTGTTTAAATACCTGCAAAGAAGAGAACTTTGCCACCCTCTCAAGCTGTATTCCACAGAAAACAGCTGTTTTGTGCTTCTTTTTTTGTCACTGCTGAGGGTCATTTCGATTGGAGCTAAATTAGTTATGGCAAAAACAGGATTATTCAATCATTAAATGAATGAATTTTATTATTGCAGTCACAGACCAGGAGTGCAAAATTTTAAAACATTAAAAACAGGGTTGTTACGGTTTTAAGCACTAACATTAAGACCAGAAATTCACAACCTTAAAAGCAGAAAGTCCATAATATGGAGTAGATCTACATGGCTTCATATATGACTCTTATAAAATTTGTGGGTATGGATAATAAAATGAGTAAACTAAGATTTTTTCTGCTAGCGTCATCTACAAACCGCTTCCTTATTTTTTTTATAGCTGCCGCATAAATTTTAGCCATTAATCATTTATTTTTCCAATTTGCGGATTACAGGGCTATTAATAAAAAAAATCCCTGTCTAGCTTTCCATTTCTTGCTTTGAGGATGACAGTACATATTAAAATATGCCCAAAAGTTCATTCGGGAAGAAAAAGCAAAGCATGAAACAATAAGGGGTAGAAATTCAGGTGGGATTTAGAGAAAATGTTACCTAGATGTCAAAGGGGCTGCTGCTCCCCTCTTTCATCCTTTCTTTCTCTTTCCCTCTGCGCATACTATTTCCCTCTTTCTTCCTTGGATCTGCAAGGATGCGTGTAAAGTACACAGAATAAAACGATCCCATAAAGATGGTTTAATAGGGAATATTCCCAGGGCAATATCTCTAAGTAGTTGTCTCTTGGGATTCAGGCCATTTTGCAGGCTCTATTAACTGTAGTTAAGCAATAGTAGCAAAGATGAATGGTCAAGTAATATCACTACATACATTTACTTTAGCAAAAGTATGTCCCTTTTGCAGAGGGCGACTAAGATTAAAGCTATTAAAAGTTGGAAGGTAGCTCTGGCCTTTCGTCGTTACAAATAATTTATTTCACAATTTTCTCACTTAACAATTCTAAGAGGTGTCTTCACATTGCTTCTTAATTATAAACTTACTTTTCTTTATTAAGGACTTTCTTTTACTGAGTGCTGCATTTCAGCTAGGATAGACTTGAAAGCCCAAATTATTGTAACTTACGTTTGAAATTAAGCCAAATGGCAAGGGCATCTCTCCTTGTAATATGAACAGGAATTTCGTTGCATAATTACACTGATATTTGGCAGGAATAGCTACACTAGCTCACCTGTATTTAGAGTGGAAATATATTTTTTATTTTAAAAAATTCGGTACTCAAAGCAAAGGTTGCTGTGATTTCTCAGCTGGGGTTCCCCAAAAGCAGAGCTCTGCTTTCTAGAGGTTTCTAGAGGTTCTGTGAGAGTTCATGATTGAAAGAAAATAAATCTTGGGTTGTTGTAGGTTTTTCGGGCTGTATAGCCATGTTCTAGAAGTATTCTAGAACACACAGCCTGAAAAACCTACAACAACCCAGTGGCTCCGGCCATAAAAGCCTTCAACAATACAAAACAATCTAACAGTAGCAATAGATTCTATGTTGGAGTCCTTGGTGACACAGCGGGTTAAACCACTGAGCTGCTGAACTTGCTGACTGAAAGGTCGGTGGTTCGAATCTGTGTAGTGGGGTGAGCTCCCACTGTTAGCCCCAGCTTGGGAAGATGACTGGAGCACATAATGTGCAATATAGAGGATGATATTTGATATGGTCAAAATTGACTAATCAAAGAATTATATATAATATAGAGGATGAAGCAATTGGTACTGTTCTATTATCCGGGCGAAGGCCACTGGAGGTGGAAGGGGAGGGCTAGAGAGAGAAGGATAGTCCATTTTATGGGGAGGGTGAAGGTTGGGTTGAAGGAGGAAAAAACATTTTTCCTTGTTTACCTGTTATTCCCTCGCCCATATCCCAGTTGTGGAAACAACCCTAGTTTATGATATGGGAAGTGTAGAGGGGGAATAACCAGCAAAATCGGGAGAAATGATTTTTCTCCTTCAACTCCCCCCATGTAAAATGGACTATCCTTCTCTCTCTATCTCCCCCTTGTGGCCTCTGCCCAGATAATGGAATAGTACCCAGCAATTTAAACACCAGTGAAACCCTGGCACTGTGTAGTGATGATATGGACAGAGATATCATTGTTCTCCACTTTTATAGCCTTTTAGTATTATCCAGTTTAGCTTTTCCATGACATATGATAGTGTTTGAAATCCACCCATTCAAAGGTGTGTTAGAATCCTTGGTGGCACACTATAATACATTTGCAAGACATTTTGAGAGTGGCATTCTCTGTACAGCTCCTTTTCAGCAATAGCTCCTTGATTCTGTAATTCCCTCCCTAAGAAGTCAGGTACATTGACCTTCTCTGTGTCTCAGTTAAGTCAGACTGAAGACAAGTTTCAGGCTAGGAGGGCTTTTTGGTGGATTTTAATGGTTCTGATCCACTCCATAGACCAGTGGTTCCCAACCTTTGGTCCTCCAGGTTGGGAACCATTTTTATTTATATTTTAATCAGTTGTTTTTATTGTTGAATTTTATCTTTTGGCCAGAAACATAGTTGTGCAAAATAGTGAAATAAAACATTTGATTGATTTGGATGGTATCATTGCTAACGGAGGTATCCGAAGCACCATCTGGCCAATTTTAATTTAATCACTTGTACTTATTGGAGCCTGGGAACACGGGTTAATGAAAATAACCACAAATAACCCATCATGCCAGAGCTAAAAGGCTCCATTGTGCTTAAAATAAAGCATAACGTTTTGATTTGATAGAGATAAACAAAGGTTTGTTTTGATTGGATAACAGATTATCTGAGGGCCCTTCCACACAGCCCTATATCCCAGAATATCAAGAAAATCCCACATTATCTGAGTGTGGACTCAGGTAACCCAGTTCAAAGCATTTTGGGATTTTCTGCCTTAATATTATGGGATAAAGGGCTGTGTGGAAGGGCCCTTAGTGCATGAAGGAAAAAAAATAATGGAAGTTCAGATAGAGCTCATGCCAGACTGCCTTCTGGCATGACTCCAGCTGTAATGAATGTTGCCTGTGACAGCGAAACCGTTCCTCATAAAGTAATGGACTGCTTGTCTTTTCATTTTCCATGTAGGCTAAATATCCCAAATTGCAGTACTGCTTAAGTGGATGTTGATTATAGTTCTGACTACATGGTTTAACTACTCATGGCAAAGTGATGGCAGGTAACCGCAGGAAAAAAAATCCAGATTATCTGAAAATGACAGGGACCCTCAGATTTAAAAGAGAAAATTGTGGAATGATTATTGTTGATTGTTCAACACCTGTACCTGAGAAACTGGCTACTCTTGTCAAATATGCTGAGGCAGATTACACTATGTAACGAAATTTGAAAATGTTTCTGTGTCTGGTTTGAAAGTGTTATTTGCTGTCTAATTACGCGGTACTTACTTTGAAAGTAGTTATTGTGCTCCAGAAATTTCATTCTTGTGGCTGCCACAAACTATGCTGAATTGCACTGGAGAACTCCATGAGATACCCATTGAAAACCTAAAGCAAAATATGCTGTGTAGGGTGTCCCTCAAAAACAAAGTTTTAGCTGTTTAATAAACTTTTTCCATGTTTTTATGATATAACTCAGGGCTGTCCAACTTCTACCGGACCTTGGGCCGGAATTCCGGTCACTGATCACCTGGGGGCCAAGCCCCCGGCTCCACCCCCTCCCCGCCCCTGCCCTGGCTCCACCCCCCGCCCTATTATAATTATTATAATATCTTATTATGTGAGTTTAATAATAATAACAACAACAATAATAATAACAATAATGGGTGGCTGTGAGTTTCCTGGGCTGCCTGGCCATGTCCCAGAAGCATTATTCTCTCCTGGTGTTTCTAGGGCAGCATGGGTATTTCTGTAAAATGTTCAGCCAGGCTTTGAAGCTGCAAGGCCATCCAGTGCTGATCAAGGTGTCCAAGGGCAACCTTCAAACCCAACTCAAGCAGACAAGAATTCCTTCTTTCTTTCTCCCACCCACACTGGCCAAACCCCAACAGACCTCTGAGGATGCCTTTTTAGCCATAGATGTGGGTGAAACGTCAGGAGAGAATGCTTCTTGAACAGGGCCAGGCAGCCATACGGAAAACTCACAGCAACCCATTATTATTATTAATATTATTTTTCCAAGCCTGGGCTTAATATGCCCAAATATGAACACAGATGGAGTTTGGGGGAAATAGGCCTTGGCATTTGGGAGTTACAGTTTCTGGGATTTATAGTTAACATACAATCAAAGAGCATTCTGAACTCCACCAATGATGGAACTGTCTGGAAGGACCCTTTTATTCCACCTTCGGTGTCTGAGGCTCTTCTGTGCTGCATCTAAAATCCAGATTCTCTGCTTTGAACTGGATTATATGAGTCCTCACTGCCAGATAATCTGGGATAAAAGCAAACCTTGGGTCAGACCCTGGGATATAGGGCCTGTCTGGAAGGAGCCTTTTATTCCACCTTTGGTGTCTGAGGCCTCTTCTGTGCTGCATCTAAAATCCAGATTCTCTGCTTTGAACTGGATTATATGGCAGTGTGGATTCAAATAACCCAGATCAAAGCTGAGGATGCCTTTTTAGCCATAGATGTGGGTGAAACGTCAGGGGAGAATGCTTATTGAACAGGGCCAGGCAGCCATATGGAAAACTCAAGGCAACCCAATATTATTATTGATATTATTTTTCCAAGCCTGGCCTTAATATGCCCAAATATGAACACAGATGGAGTTTGGGGAAAATAGGCCTTGACATTTGGGAGTTACAGTTTCTGGGATTTATAGTTCACCTACAATCAAAGAGCATTCTGAACTCCACCAACAACAGAATTGGGGCAAACTTCCCCCACAAAAATCCCCCACATGCAGCAGCAAATAAGAAAACGGCAATGAGGAGGGGGGGGGAGGGAGGGAGGGAGGGAAACCCTGCTCCGTGTTCGTGCTGCCAGAAAAGAAAGGGGTGACACAGGAAGTAAGGAGGAGACGAAGAAGGGATGGATGGAAGGAAGGAAGGAGGGAGGGAGGGGAAAAAAGGAAGAACAGAAGGAAGGAACGAAGGAAGGGTGGGAGGGGGGGAAAGGAAGAACGAAAGGAAGGAAAGAAAGAAGGCAAGGCAGGAAGGAGGGAGGGAGGAAGAAAGAAGAGAAAGGAGGGGAGGGAAAGAAGGGAAGGGAAGAAAGATGGGAAGTATGGAAGAGGGAAGGAAGAAAGGGATGAAGTAAAGAGAGTGAGGAAGATGGATGGGAGGGAGAAAAGCCCCTTTACCTGCTTGCCAAGAGCTCCGTGTCCATGCTGCTGCTAAAGCAGCCCCGGTTGGAGCCGCCTCTGGCGACGCCCTCAGGAGGAGGGGGCCAATGGAAAGCCAAGGAACGGGACCAAAAAAATTAATTAAAAAAATAATAAAAATAATAATAAAAAATAATTAAAACATTTTTAATTGAATTTTTTAAAAAAATCTTATTTCTTGCTGAAGGGTAGGGGGCCGTATCCAACGGGCTGGGGGCCGTGTACGTCCCCCCGGGCCGCCTGTTGGGCAGCCCTGATATAACTAATCAGGAAATGGCATTTATAACCCTGGAAAATAAATCATGTTACATAGTGTTATCAGTATGGAGAGTGTCGAACAGCCTTCTGGGAGCATCGAGTTGGCACAGTCTTAGTGGTCTCTAGATAGAAAAAAAGAGTCCTTTTTCTTGACCCATTCTGTGCAAGCAATATTTTCCCCTTAGCACAAGCTTTTGGGTTTAAAAGTCTTGAGGTTTTTTTCCCCTAACTGTTTTAATTTTAAGAGCTTTTATTGTTGCATTTATGTATATTTACGTGCTGCCCAGAGAACTATTTTATGGAGTTGCTGTTTAAATACCACAATAAATAGTAAGCAAAGCATGAAGTGCTGAACACTAAAAAAGGTTTTCCTAGATTTTGTCTTTGGTTAGAGCTTCTTGAGTAAAGATTGGAAAGAGGGTAACAGATGTTACTCAGGGTTTTTTTTACTTAGTCTGCAATTTAATGCATTATGTAAATGGCTCTAGTGAAAATGGGAAAACAAGGGGGGTAATTTTCTCTTCATGCATTCTGCAGCTCCTGTGATCATGTCATATTGTTTGCGAACTGATTCTGGTTATAGTCTACGCTGAAGTACCAGGCAGGATGGCAATTTCACATCAAACATTATCATTAAATGTATTTTTCCCACTTCCACTATTATAGTTCTTTGAACCTGTGAGGACATAAGATTTGAAAATTATGTAACTAGATATTGAGGTTGTATAAACTTGTTTGAGGTGTTTGTCCAGTGCCTCTGAAATACTGTAATTGTAATTTCTTTCCATACTAGAGTGTTTGAAACAGCGGAAATCCATTCTGTTTTTGTTTCGAATTTCATGTGCTCTGCCCTTCTGTTTTTAGGAAACATACAAAACTCCAGATCCTGAATTATGAATCCGAACGCATCCCCCCCTCCCCCAAATCTCCCAGAATCTTCCCGAAAATAGATTGGGGGACCCAAAATTTGAAATGAAAAGAGAACAGATTTCTGGCTTTTCACACACCCCTAATGTATACTGTACAGTAGAACTGAATTGCCATGCTTCAGTGCTATGGGATCCTGAGATTCTTAGTTTGGTGAGACATCAGCACTCTTTGCCAGAGAAAACAAATGATCTTGTAGAACAACAAACTCCCAGGGTTCCATAGCATTGAGCCATGGCAGCTAATGTAGTGTCAAACTGCATTAATTCTACTTTGTAGATGCACCCCCAGACATCTGGTGCATGATAAAGCACACTGTGACTTCACACCATTTTGTTTGATGTGGTATCTTGAGTTATTTTCAGCATTTTCCACATTTATGAAAATTGACAATGCCTTCTACTTGACTTAGGTTCATTTCTATAATTGAACTAAATGATAGAGCTCCACCAGTATTATTTCCAAGTTGTACACTGTCATTTGTTGAATCGCATGGATGCAAATCTTAATGCATTTTGTTCTTCCACACACGAAAGAACAAAGAATTCCTTTCTAGACACTATTTCATGACCTTTTGTGCATTTCTGGAAGTTTGCCAGGAAAAAAAAGATAATACTAAAGCCTTACCCTTTATAGTCCTGTATAAGTCTAGAAATTTTAGTCAGAAAATAAATCTCAAAAAATGGGTCACGTTATCCATAGGGCAATGTGAGTACTGTGCCTTTACTTTTGTTAATAAACTAATCATCCCCTTCTCTAATTTCAGTGGGGAAAGACAATAATTTTGGCCCATAATTTTGGCCCAAAACATGCTCCAGACATATTAAAGAGGTTGACATATATGAGTGTACAGTATATATTTAATGAGTGTGTGTGTGTGTGTAGTTCATAAACAGATTTTGCAAAGAAAACAAGTTATTCACTACAATATGGACTGTTAGTGTTGAGCCTTCCCCGCTTTTCTTCACAGAAAAGTCCTTCCAGATTGTCCATGAATTTTATTTTAATCCCAAATTAGTTGTCCATCTTTGTGTGTCAAGATACGTTTCTTTATTGAGGACAGGAGGAACATTGGTGTGCATTCATTATATTGTTAGTGTAGGATGACAGTATCATTATGGCATACTATCCTGGACATAGTAACGGTTTCAGTTGGTTGCCCATGAAATAATGGAAGTCTTTAGTTACAAAACCACAGGATTGATACTATGTTCTCTGTATTTCAATGTTGTGCCAGTGTGTTGTTTGTGAGTGCCTGATAACACAGGCCAACCCCCCCCCCCCCCAAAATTCTTCGTGTCTTGGTTTTTAAGTTTGTTCCTGGGGTTATTTGGGGCGCTGATTCAGGAAATTTCATTAGATAGACTGCATCAGCTCTAGCTTCTTAGATATTGTTATCATAATTCTTTATGGTCCTTTCCAGTACTAAAGCAGCTTGTGTCCTTTTTCCATTCGAAATGAGTCCTGTTCATTGTTCTGAGTAGGGTACATGATATGAAAGAGGAAATTTGCATTTTCTATGCTGATATTACTTTGTACCTGGGAATTCATACAACCCCCTGAGTGGCATTTTTCTCCCTAGGCAATATTCTAATTATTTTTTCCAGGGATTTTGAGTAGGCTGCCCTGGAGGCACAGGTGTCATTTTCTTGTTCAGGGCTTCTGTCTTTCTACTGAAAAGCTCCAGGGTAAAGAGGAAGATCATTGAAATCTTTTCCTTAGAACTGTGAATTCTCTCTGAACCTGTGTGGCATTATAATGACAAAGCATAATTCTGGGAATCATTTGGGGGAAAGACTTGAAGCGAAATTACTCATGTATGCTCATTAGGGCCATAGTTTGGTTTTTTTATATATAAAGAAAACTTCAAGATTGAGCTCTAATTACAATTTTATATAAACTATTGACTAGTTGCAACTTGCGCTAGCATCTATAACATGATCATCTTATCTACAATAACAGCACAAGTCCGGGATATTTGGCTGATTGCATCTCCCTGTGTGAACCTGCCTAGGCCCTGAGATTCTCAGGTGAAGCCCTTATCTTGGTCCCACCTCCATCTCAAGCTAAATTGGTGGGAATAAGAGAGCAAGCCTTCCTACATGGTGGCTGCCTCTTGTCTCCAAAACTCCCTTTTCCCCAAAGAAGCCAGAATGGTTCCCTCCCTGGTTTCTTTCTGACAGCAGGCCAAAACATTTTTTTCAGGCCAACTTTTAAAGAAGGTTGTTTTTAATCTTCTTTAAAAGTTTGTCCAGATCCATCATCAGTGTTTGGGTTCACAGGCTCTCTGGATGTAGGTGTACAACAACTCCCCCAAATCAAGGGGAATTTTCTCCAAAGACCTCCAGTGTTTTTTGGGGTTTGTTTTGCTGGTCATGGGCGTTCTGTGTGCCAAGTTTGGTCCAATTCCATCTTTGGTGGAGTCCAAAGTGCTCAGGGGTACTGTGTTCCAAGTTAGTTACAGGTCCATCATTTGTAGAATTCAGAGTGCTCTTAGGTTGCAGGTAAACTATACCTCCCAGTACCTACAACTCCTATACATCATGGTGAACTCTCCCCAAACCTCTCTAGTATGTTCAGTTGCTGTTTGCTGTGTGCTATAGAAAAGAACAGGCCATGGTTAAGGGAGAAGCAGTGGACGGGATCATGCAAATTCCACATCAATGGAGAGAGTAAAAAACACTGGGATGTCTGTGATGGAGGAAACACATAAAATCTAGGATGAAATTGTCCCCATATGAAAGCCTCCAGTTGGGTGGTGAGCAGGATTGTGTTTGTAGAGAGCATTGGCTGGGCTCACTATAATCTTTAGTGTCATTGGAAGAATGGCTTTTAGTGTTTATTTTAACTAATTTCCTATTCTTTTAGCTTTAACTACTGAACTGTTTTATGTGTTTTATGTGTAAGTCGCCCGGAGCACTGACGTGGAGGGCGACTCATAAATAATAAAATCAATCAATCAATCAAAGTGTCTCCTGAGTAGTGGGAACTATAGCTGTTTGTTGAGGCAGGAGTTTGTCTGTGTAAGTGAACACCCCAGCCACATACACACACACACATTTTCACTTTTATTATGTGTATAGATTTGCAATTTTTTAAGGGTTTAAATGGTATTGTTTTGGTTTTACTCTAAGCCACTTTCAGTCTTTTTCTTTAAAGAGAAAGTTGGGGTATAAATGATTTAATGTATATGTCTTGGGACATATCCTCCAGGTCTATGGGGCTGTGCTGTATAAAGTGGAAGTAATGAAAGGCTAGAATGACTAATAGAAAGACTGCAATCTTCAATGGATGAAAATCTAACCTCTGGCTCCTTCTACACTGCAGTGTAGAAGGGGCCTCTGTCTCAAGTTATGAGAGCCACTGTGGTATACTGTTTTTATTATTCTACGGTAGCAGGAGTCGGGGAGTCCTGGATTTGAACCTGTGCTCAGGTAGAGAAATGCCTTGGGTGGCCTTAGGCAAATCAGGCTCCTTCTACACTGCCATGTAATCCAGATTATCAAAGCAGATAATCCACACTACCTGCTTTGAACTGGATTATATGAGTCTACACTGCCATATAATCCAGTTCAAAACAAATAATCTGGGTTTTATATGGCAGTGTAGAAGGGGCCTCACACACTCTCAATCTCAGAGGAAGGTGTACTCCTCTGAACACGTCAAGATAGAGTGACCTTGAGGTCACCATAAATTTGAAATGGCATGAAGGCACACAAGAACATATGAAGTTTTAAATAACAATTGTAAATCCTCTATTTTATCACCCCCTTTTCAGTGTTCAGAAGCAAGGTACTGGAGAGACTCTTTCCCATCCCTCCTGGTGTGGTTTCTTCAAGTGTGGAGGCAAGTACTGTTCCAAAAGCTCCAGCTTCAGATCAAGAAGGCTCTGAGAATACAGCAGCTCCATCAGGCTGCTCCAGTTTACCAGGTAATACGGTTTGCATATTGAGAGAATTTGTGGCTTCTGTTCAGATGTTGTATAGGTTAGTGTGTGTGTGGCACACTTAGAATGAAGTAGAGAAACTGGCACAATAAGGCAAATTGCTTTCAGTAGAGCAGAAGTAAATTGATAAGAAGAAAATACAGCAGTGTACCTTTCTTTGTGCTGGGTTTTCATATTGAATTGAATTTCACTATTGTATTATGTGTTACGTTTTTTCCCCAACCTAACTGTACATTTTCTTGTCCTAAACATTCAGCCAATATCTATCTAATTAAGAATCAAAAGTCACTTTTAACAATTTGCCATTAAAATTATGTATCTGGAAGCTGTGAAAGTGAAGTCTTGAAAGTACAGATTAATTATTTCTTTTAGAATTCAGTTAAGAAAAATCAGCAGGGTGCTGTTTCTTCTTCTGCTGCGCTCATATGGAAGGAAAGAAGTACCTTTTGGTATTGCTGTTGTCATAGGATGCTTCTACACTGCCATATAATCCAGTTCAAAGCAGATAATTGCTGTGTAGAAGGCGCCT
Source organism: Anolis apletophallus (assembly GCA_030556195.1). Classification (NCBI taxonomy): domain Eukaryota; kingdom Metazoa; phylum Chordata; class Lepidosauria; order Squamata; family Anolidae; genus Anolis; species Anolis apletophallus. Next base: position 90,683,792 of record JARBWK010000003.1, read on the forward strand.
TAGAGTTATATGGCTGGGTGGAAGGGCCCCCAGATTATCAAGGCAGAACAATCCCACAATATCTGCTCTGAACTGTGTTATCTGAGTCCACACTGCCATATATTCCAGTTCAAAGCAGGTATGGGATTTTATTCAGCTGTGTGGAAGGGGGCTAAGACTTCAGTAACATTTGAATTTGCACACATGTTCTTGCTAAAATTTCTTTTGCTTGTCTCCATTAGAAGGCAGTTTTTAAAACCCCCGAATACTTTGATTTGTGGATTCAATGTCAGTGATACACTGCCAAACAAGGCAAATATTGTCGATGCATATTCATGAGAATTTTTTGGCAGTGTAATAAATGGAATAAACTTTTGCAGACTGATTAAACAATTCATTTTAGCAGTTAATTACTATGACAAGAAGAAGCAACAGGCTGTAATTATTTCATTGTAGAGTAGAATATGACATTTTAAATGCCTTCCCATCAAGAATTTGTATTCTGTTGACTGCTTATACTAACATGGAACAACTGTCAATAAGATGGCGGATTGCTCATAATGTTCTAGGTCAACAAACTGCTGTTTTTTGTTGGGCCTCCATCTCTTCCCAAATGTTCTCAAACAGTCTTTGCTAGATTGTTTTATATGACTAATTCTATGGTGTCTTCTCTAGATGATATCAAAGGAACCATAGCAACATGTATTTCTTCATTTGCCAAAAAACAAAAAGATAGAATAGGTTTTTGCTACCTTCTACTCTTTCTTCTTCAGATTGCAGCACACCATAGAATTAGTCAGATAAAACAATCTCCTCAGTATGTATTCTGAAGATTCACATATATTAATAGAAGTATCAAATAAATCATCCCTTAAGATAAATGCTTGACTTCTTGTTTGTTATGAAAAGTAGTTCACATAACAGCAGCAAACCTTTGCCTAATAGGATTAGAAGATAAAAACCATATTGGAAAAGAAGTGTGGTACAACGGCACAAAACCACATATTGGGAAGACAGAGGTTGCCTACAAATAATTTATTTTTAATCCCTTTCAACACTGTGCATTCATAAATGCTGGGTATTCAGTCTGTGCATTACAATCAAGTGCTATACAATCTTTTTAAAAGGTTGTAATACATTCTCTGGGAGCTAGATAATAAACTCCAATGCAATAAATGAAATAAGAAGCTGTTTAACTACTCATTAATGGCTTGGAATAGTAATTCCTAATCTGTATCCAGGATACATAGGGGTTTTTTTTTTGTCAAAGCAGAAATATTGCTATGTGCCTGTATCCCTCAAAAATCCAGAGGTTCTCTTCATGGTCTCTGTGAATGCACACCAATGGGTTAACTGCATTGCGCAATGCAATTCCAAGAAACCTTTTGAGCCCATGGCTTCCTGGGCTTTCCATCTCCTGTGATAGAACACTGTCTTCTTTCTGTTGAGGTAAGAACCCTCTTCTTACCTCAACACATAGGGTCCGTGAGCTTGCCGGTCTGTGAACTGATCAATGTTACCTCCATTTCCATGATGCCAAAGTTGTTTAGAGAGCTTTCATTTCTTTCCAATCTAAGATGGTTTCCCATTTTCACCTGAACAAAGACATTGTGTTACCTGCCTTTTCCCCCATCTCCTTCCTCGGAGCTTGAAAGAAAGTTGCCCTCTCTTGATGTCACGTGGGCTCTTTCCTGCTGTCTCCATCTGATATCTCAGTTCCGTCAGGCACCTACATTGTTTGAGGCACACTCTCTAAAAAAAACTTGGGCTCCCAATTTTGACCACAAAACTGTCCAAATGGTCACAAATACTCTTCACCTAACCTACAATCTGGGAGGGGTACCTGCCCCAAAGACCATTAGGGGCCATTCCACGAGGTCGACTTTGGCCTTGGCTGCTTTCTTTAAGGGAGTCCCCTTGTAAGACATTTGTTGGGCTGCAACCTGGTCCCAACCCTCCATCTTTGCACCCCACTATAGGTTGGACTCGGCAGCTAAAACTGATACTACTTTTGGTCAAGCTGTCTTATTCTCTTGCATTGCCTGACTTCCGTTTACTGTTGTATGCCATTCAGTGTCTGTGACATTTAAGTCACGTGCCTTATGGGGCTGCCCCATCTCCAGGCGTACCCTATCTTTGTTGGGCTGTACAGCCTCAGTGTCTACCTCATGATAGTGTTCTTTCTTCTCAGACAACTGTTTGAAATCTATAGTTTTACATGCTTTAATATATGCATTCTTATGGTTGTGAGACTTCACATGCTATACTTGTGTGTCCTATTGCCTTAGTGCCTATCCCCACCAATGAAGACATGTAGTGCTGCTTGTTTTTCATTTTATGAAGCCTTTATTGTGTTATTCAAAAGCGAAATGCTTACTTTTCAATACTTCAATCCAGGGATGGGTTGTAAAGTTTTTATTTACATTGAAATGTATTTCTTTACAGTTTTACTTGTCCTGGTTTGGTCAGTAACCTCTTCTTATTTGACATTCTTGTCTCTGACTCTTCTGGACCACTCAGGAATGTCACCCTCCTCCTGTGCGTTAGCTCGCTAATCTCCCATGAGTGTGCATTCACAGAGACTACGAAGAAGAAACACAGGTTGCTTACCTGTAACTGTAGTTCTTTGAATAGTCTTCTGTGAATTCACACCACACCAACCTGCCTTCCCTAATTACCATGCCTCTCACATGTGTACCTATATTTCCGTGGAAGTTGAACTGAAGCAATAGCATTCATAAATTATATACCAGGCATGGGCAAACTTCAGCCCTCTGGATGTTTTGGACTTCAACTCCCAGAACTCCTAATAGCTGGCAAACTGTTAGGAATTGTGGGAGTTGAAGTCCAAAACACCCGGGGGTGCAAAGTTTGCCCATGCCTGTCCTATACTATCAGAATGGTGGAAGGAGCTACAACCAAAGGAATCCTTTAGAGCTCTAGAAGGTTCCAGATTGCACTGCACGAGCGCAGTTAACTCATTGGTGTGAATTCACAGAAGAGCACTCAAAGAACTACAGTTACATACAAGCAACCTGTGTATGGGCTTCTGGACGCCTTGGCTTGAAATCTTTCCAAGCATAAAAACTTCCAATGTTTTCAGAAAGGGTCCAGTACCTTTGAGAATTCTAGTATTTCCCAAGACTGTTTGCAAATTCTTTTTAGTTCATGAGTGAAAGATTCTGCTAGAGACTCTGATGACATGTATAAGAATTTTTCCAAAGCAAAAGTGATTTCTTCCAATAGATTCTGACATCCTGAAGAACTTTCACATTTCTTTCTCATTAATTCCAGCACTGATTAACACCTCATTATTAATCAACAGTGGTAGAAGAAATCAGCCCCAAGTCTCTGCAGTTCAGGGGGTTTAGCGTGAATTTAAAGAAATGAATTTACTGAATAGTTCCAATTAATTTTAACTTTATGTCTGTCTCTTCAGAATGCATGATTAATCAGTTTGTATCTCATGGTGTGATTTCTCTGTTTCCTTTATTGACCTCTAAAAGTGAAGACTTCCCCTTAGCTTCTGGAGAGAGAGACAGAGACTTTGTTTTGGCACTATTATTTTTATTATCGTCATTATTGAGGGGATGCAATGGAATGACCATTAGAGAGTTAGCCTCCTACAATGTCCTTATTTCTATTGCTGAACAAAAAGAAAGCATGCTAAATTTTTAGATTTCTCATTAGGCTCAGTAGGAGTCCATTATAGTATAGTCAGGAATCTGGTTTCTGTGTGTAAAAAGCTGGTGAAGTGACGACTTGTGGGAAACCGTCATTTTGAGAGTAGATGTTCCTTGAACTATGTTGAACTTCTCAGTAGTTACAGATGTAAAACCCACGAGATAATAGTAAAATGCATTTTGACAACGGTAGCCATATTCCTGTAGAGATTCCTTTAAAAGCCTTTGTGAAATACACTATAATTGCATTTGAGTGCTGATTCTCCTTCTACTCTTCCACAAGGTGATTGAAAGAAGATTTCTGTTTTACAAAATTATACTATAGATTATTGCAAAGTTCCTGTGTGTGTTCTGTAGAAGTCGAGTGTGTGTTGTCATTTGTGGAAGAATTATTAGCACTTGCATTATTGAACGTTTGGAAAAGAGAGACATAGCTGAGTTGGAGATCAGTTGCTGCTTTTCATAACTTTTGTTAGGTGAGGGGCTTAGTTCTTTAATCATGTAGGTGAGAAAGAAAAAAAATCCCTCAATTCTGGAAAAATATATATCTGCAAGTGGTCTTAATCAGAACATACAGGTTGAGTATCCCTTATCTAAAATGCTTGGGACCAGAAATAGTCTATATTTTTATTTACTCACATTTATTATTTTTATCTATCTATTTATTACTGGGGGTTAGAATACTTGCATTTGCATAATGGAGATACCTTGGATATGAGACCTAAGTCTAATCATCAAATTCAGGTTTGCTTCATATACAGGCAGTCCCTATGTTACAAACAATGCCTTGGTAAGAACGGGGGTGAGACAACAGGAAGTAAGACTGTTAACATGGGGGAAAGGGGGTTTCCACTGATTCTTTATCACCAATTCTTGTTTTCACAATGAGCCATTTTTTTCAAAATTCAATTATCACAGGAACGGAAAGTGAGGTGAACAGGAGGAACACAGACAGCAAAACAAATTCCACCGGGGTGTTAACCCTTCCCTATGCTACGAGTATCTAAAAAAAAAAGTGTGTGTGTGTGTGTAATTGCACTTTAAAAATGTCCCTGTTCCGACTTACATAAAGATTCAACTTAAGAATAAACGTACAGAACTTGGGGACTGCTTGTATAACTTATACCTATTGCTTGAAGGTAATTTTTTGCAAAATACATTTAATAGTTTTATAAATGAAACAAAGTTGGTGTATATTGAACTATCAAGAAACTGTTTCAGCCTGCTATGTGCACACTTTTGTATTTTGGAATAGTTCAGATATCTGGATAAGGGATATTTAGTGGAATACAGCAGTCCCTTCTATATGGAACGATTGTGTAGTTGATGTGTAGCTTTTAGTTGAATTTCTTGTTCCATTTGAGAAACATATTTCACGCTATTTGTGTGCTCCCAAGGCAGTACAGGCAACCTGGAAAGCATTGGGGCGTAAAGTTTTTCTTTTTTCGTCCTTGCTCTTTCTGTCTTTGAAAATGTGTACTGCCTTAGAGTTGGCTGAGGGTTTTCCAGAATTGGGAGGATGTTACTGAGATCCTCATTACTTCCAATACTACATTCTCAGATGTCAAAAAATAGGGATGTAAGTTTAATGTGTATTTCAGCTTTAAAAAAATGAAGAATTTCAGCGGTTTTCTCTTTGCTGAGTTTATATAGGTTCTTTTTTGTATTTTGAAACTTTTTTCATGAAAATTCTATTTCTGAAAAGGGATAAGGAGGACCCTGCTATGCACCAAATACGCTTAATGCAAATATGTGTTTTGTTAAAAGATAATGTTTTTTCACAAACAAAATGTGTCAGTCCCAAAGTGCAGAAATCTCATGATGTTAATTGGGGAGGGGGGGGGGGAGTGTGGCAGAGCATTGAGACATCCATCCCAGTTTGGACAAGAACATTTCAAGTATTCTCTAAGTTCTAGTAAACAAACAAATATTATAGCAAAAATTATAGACTTTTTGCTTTTATTTTCTAGATAAAAAGAGTGAGGTTTTGACTCCAAGGAAAATTTACACAGTAACTCCTCCTCCTGAAGAATATGTACCACCTGCTAATGCCGAAGCCAGTAATCAACATTCGGAGAGTGATGATGATCATGAAGCTGATTTTCCAGGTGAAAAACAGTGTTACAGTATTGTTATTGTTATTGGTTTTGTTGTTGTTGTTGATCAGCATTTGAAACTAAATGCACTGTTTGAGGATGGACTATTTGTGGAGTTATACTGGTTTTCAGGAGCATGGAGTATTGGATGGCCCAATGGTATTGCCCCATACAGAAAGGGAGAGATAGACAGGAAGGAAGGGAGAGATGAAAGCAGGCATTTCATTGGAAGACTGAGGGCAGAGAACAGTTTTCCTATTCTTTTACTTATAAAAGCACCATACAGCAATGGCATTTTATAAATAAATGGTGGTCATAGTGATGGTGACGATGGTGTTTATGACAACTCTGAGCCAAGTGATATACCTCCCAAGATTTTAGCAAACAGTTATTTAGGTATCTTCTAAAGTTTCCCTGCCAACAGTGGGAGAACATCCAAAATGCTTGGGCTCAAAAGTGTTTTGGGTTTTGAATTTTTTCTCAAATATTAGAATACATGTAGGTAATAATAGGTGTACAATGAGGTATCTTGGATATAGGACCTAAGTCTAAACACAAAATTCGTTTATGTTTATAGTATACCTTATATAGAAAGCCTGGAAATAATTTTGTATGCTATGTTTTTAATAATTTTGTGCATGAAACAAAGTTTGTGTACATTCAGCCAGCAGAAAGCAAAGATGTCACTATTCACCATCCCGTTTTGGATTGCAGGAATGCTCAACCTGCATGTGACCAAAACAAATGGTCAAACTTGTTCAAATACTGATGTGGTCTCAAATGCAGTTATTTGGATATTTGAGGTATTAAAATCTGTGAAACCAATGAAACTGGTTATCTCCCTGATAAGCAAGATGGCATATATATAATATATGCACATTTGGGGTTTTTTTAAAATAAAAAAACCCAATTTGTAACACTTTTAATTTTATTTTGCAGGGGGGAAGTCCTATTTTGTTCTAAATACATTGTACAACAAAGTACAATTATCTTCTTACCTTTTTGAGGTCTTTAACAGTTATAGAGACTGGTAATTTGGACTGCATCACATCAAATTGTCACCTTATGTTTGTGAAAGTAAGAGTAAAGTTAAAAGCTTCCCCATGACATTAGATCTAGTCATATCCAACTCTGTGGGAGGGGGTGCTCATCTTTATTTCTAAGCCGAAGAGCCAGCATTGTCCGTAGATGCCTCCAAGGCCATGTGGCTGGCATGACTGCATGGAGCGCCATTAACTTCCCACCAGAGCGGTACCTATTGATCTACTCACATTTGCATGTTTTCGAGCTGCTGGGTTGATAGAAGCTGGGACTATCAATGGGAACTCACCCCGCTCCCCAGATTCAAATCACTGACCTTTAGGTCAGCAAGTTCAGCAGCTCAGCAGTTTAACCACTAGGTGGCCCCTGTTGGCTCAAAGAGACAATATCTCTCTTGTAAGTTTTTTCCTTAATGTAACAATAGCTTTTATGATAAACAGATAACAAGTGATCAAACATGTAGATGGTCTATGTTCAAAAACATGAAGGAAAATTCATGTCGGCCTGCAGCACTTTGGATTTTTGTGTATCTTATAGATTTACAAGATATAATTGTCTCAAACCAAAATCATGAAACTCTATGCCCAATACATATAATTTACATTTTTCTGAGTTCAAAAGCTTTTGCTTTTGCTACTTTTTCAGAATACATAGATTTAATTTTCAGAATACATAGATTTAATTTTGAAGATTCAATTACACTGGTGACAGTCTAAGAAATGTATTGTCACAAGTCCATTTAGCTAACCTCTTGACTCCTGGTTTTAAGTATTTCTTCAATACTTTGTCATATAATATAATATTTATAACACAGTGTTGTTTTTAAATGTTGTCAACTCCTTTTAATTCTTGTTGAAACCAACAACTGTTTTTATTTTTAGTATTTTTGTACATTTTAAACCATTTGTTTAACTAGAGAATGGTATTTATAAGGATGGAACTGCATGCATTAGAGTGGAGAATGTTGATGTGTGGGAGAGAGAGAGAAAAGAGGAGGGAGGTTAGGAGAGAGCAAGTGTGAGAGAAATAGTCTAGAACTGTAATTCCAAACTGGATATGCCATGTTCTTTTATATTTAACTGTGCTGCTCCTAAATAGAAAGAGATTCACACATAATGAAAAATAGCTTGCTGTGTCATTCATTTGTGTTGTTGAATGGCCTGATTTGACAGGAGCAAAACAAATGTATTATCTGAATTTTAATAATAAGAAACATTCACTTTATAAAAGAATTATATTTATGTCTGTTTATTGCTCCACAGAATAGTGACTACTGTCCATTGCCAGGCTCACTTAAATTTCCTTTCCTTTTAATAGAAAATATATTTAGTTTATATGTAATAGCAACTTTCCCCCAATTTGTTGCAAGCAAGCAAATTTAAATATAATTTTTCTTCTTGCCGCAGGATTTCCATTTATTTGAATGAAGGGACACAATCTAAACGTAGAAAAATAAATATTTTGTTTCTCTTTAACTCAGTTGAGTATCTCAGGACATACTGTAATTAGCTAAAGCAGGAGAACGTAGGAAGGAGGAGAACATTCATGCTAGGCAAAGCCATGTGGCATTGAGACTCATTCAAGACACAGTAAGATAATTATGGGGAGAAGTAGTAAGAAAAACAAGCAAATATTCAGTCAGTAAATATTCCAGTGATAAACTCACAGCTTTCAAAATTTGTTGGAAGTACTTAAGGCTTACAGGTAGAACGTAATTTGTCAGTCGAAAAATATGTCAGGTTAAGACTTAGGGTATTGCATTTCTCTGTTCATGATTCCTTCCCCGTTCCGTAAGGATGGGTGTTTTATAGCCTAAGAAGTATGAAAAGGACTAATTTATGACAAACTTGTCTAAATGGAGACCAAAGGAGAAAAGGAACAATAAAAGTTTAGCTATTGGAATATATTCCAGTATAAATCCTCTTCTAAAAGCTTTCAAGCGTCTTCATTTCCAGTAGACAGTGTAGAATTATATTTGATTGCTGTTTTTTCTGTAGTTCTTTAAATACATCTTTTTGAGTGGATGGGATTATAATTAAAGGCTCGCTTACACAGACACCGAAATCTGGGGCCAGTCTGAAGCATTTCTGCTTTGCACTAGCCCCAGATCCCTTGGAGTTGTTAGGAGTAGTGGGAACAGAATCCGCATCATTTATTTGGCCCGAGCCCAGTTTGGCCCTGTTGGATGGTCACTCTTAACTGGTGGAGAACTCTAGTGAGCTCTTGACAGTAGACAGGCATCTGTTCTTACATCACAGTGCATAGATAGGGAATGGCAATGTTGGGTCATGTGGACAATGGACTGGTTCAAATTACAGCTCGTCCATCTGTCCACACTAAGCCTAGAGTACAGGACAGCTCCAGATGATATCAAAACCATGGATCATTTCTTGACTTCTCTTAATCTAGAGTAAAACCAGTTTTAACTGGTGGTACCAAAAGGAATTCCCTGGATGTTCAGTGTAGATAATGCCTTAACATCTTTATCAATAAACCCCCTTTTTTTAAAGCAAGCCTCACCACTGAGTCTTATTGAGACCAAATCTACATATATAAAAATCTTCGTGTCGTCGTTAGTAGCTTAAAAAAACAACAAAACCACTGAACGCAGACACACCAAATTTGGCAACTAAACTCCTCACAAAGCCAGGTGTGACCAACAACAATAAAAAAGAAAAAACATAAAAACAACTTACACAACCTAAAAACGGGGAACATGCCACAGCGCATGGGTGGGGGTGCGCACATGCGCCCAAGACAGCTCCTCCAACGTCTTGTGGCAGAACCTGAGGCCATCTTGTCTAACCCCCTTCTGCCAGAAAGGAGGCACCATCCAAGGCCTCCTGACAGATGGCCAGCTGGGCATAGATATATGCCCCAGAGAGAGAAAAAGGCAAGGGCGCCATGGAGCTAGGGTGGTGGGCGTGTCACCGGCCAGGGGGTGGGGAGTGCTGCGTCACCGAAGGTGGGCTTGCTGCTTCCCCGGCCCATGCACGGGGCTTTTTGGGGGTCTGTGTGGCTTTGGCCTCCAGGAAGAGATGACGCCGGCGAGGCTGAAGAACCGCTACAATTTGGTGGAGGAGGCCGGGGAGGCGTGGGGGGTCACCCTACACAATGAGGAACCCTTCCACCACGGCAACATCTTCCAGGCCAAGGTGAGGAGGAGGAACCCCCCCCTCCTTTCCGACTTTTCGGAGGCGTCGGCGAGGGGTCCCCTGAGCATGTTCAGAGTTCCAGCTCATGGGGAGGAATTGTGGGAGTTGACGTCCAAAACACCTGGAAGGAAGGAGGGCCCAACTTGGCCCAGGCCTGCTCTATACCATTAATATTAATAATAATAATAATAATATCAGAAATACATATTAAACAAGTATTTTCCATTTAAGCAGCTAAGGGGCCTGAGGCTGTTAGGAATTGTGGGAGAAGTCCAAAACACCTGGAGGGCCGGCAATGGGAATTCCAGATAGGAAAAAAATAAGCGCCAGCAAACACTTCCTAATACAGGATTCCCCCAGGCAGTAAGCAGCAAGACATTGAAGCTGCAAGCCTACAAAGAAAGAAGTACCATAGGAAGGAAGAAGAGAAAAAGGAAAAAGAAAAAGGGGAGGAAAAGCAGGAAAGAGGTAAAGAAGGAAGGAAGGAAAAAAGGGAAATAAAAAGATGGAAGGAAACAGGGAGGAAAGAAAAGAGAGAAGGAGAGAAAGGAAGGAAGGAAAGAGAGAAGGAAGGATGGAACCAAAGAGCGAAGGAAGGAATGAAGAAAGGAAAGAGGAATAGGAAGAAAAGGAGGGCAAGGAATAGGTAGGTACCCCCCTTTCATAATAGTCTAGATACCTTCCTCTACTTCAAAAATGCTTACTATAGGCCACAGCAACGCGTGGCAGGGCACAGCTAGTTTTTTATAATGTTGCTTCTTTTACCAGCCAGGACAAAAATTGACCAGGAGCCTCAAACTGCTTTTCTTTTCCCCCCATCACATTCGTTCTGCAGCAGGACTCAAGTTCCAAGCCAGATTTAGTTACAGAGGTACCTAGGTTATGTTTTCGGGAGTCCTTACTTGTCAGGACCTAGCAATTTGCTGGTATGCACTGATTGATTGGTCCTGTTCAATGCTGTAGTGCTATACAAACATGATGCTTCCATCTCTAGTTGTGTTTATCATCTTGCCTGGCAGCAGGCAACATTTATGTCTTCTGTCTTCCTTTTCTAGAGAAAGAAGCCAAAAGCAAACTCTAGATTTTTTGGTTATTTTTTCTTTTTGGAAAAGAGCTAAAAAGTAAAGGAAAGTTGCCAGATGACACAATAAATTAGCCATGAAATAAACTGAGATCTCCATAGTTTGCTTAGTCTCTCCCTCTTCATGTGGGTCTAGTCCAACATTATGTACCAGCCTTCTGATCCTACATGGTAAGCCAACATTCTCAGAGATCCATATTGTCTTGTGTCATGGTCAGTCATAAGTCATTATGACTACCAGGTGAGAAAGGCTGAACTCATTTCTGTTACATATAGTAGGAACCATTGAAGCGATATCTTACTCACAGACAACGGGAAAATGGTCCACATAGGAAGCTTCTAGGTCCTCCAAATCATACTGTGGCAGGCTTACCTTGGATCCCACCTAGGAAATCCTAGAAAGGATACATCTGGATCTTCCAGGGCAACAAGGGTATGCTGAGAATAGGAGTTGGATAATTTAATACCATATGTTCATATTCACAATTTCAGATAACCATCGCCAAACCCAGGAACATACCCTTCATGCATACAGGGAGATCTTATTGTACAGAGTAGCATGAGATTAAGCTTTAGGAGAATGGGTATGTCAAATAAATGTGACAAGATACTCAGCAACTCTTAGACATTTCTAAAGCTTCCCCATAGAAAATAATCTACATTATAGTGTTTATGCATCAGAAGCATATCTCTTTTTTTAAAGAAATGTACAGAGTTCTGTTTTGAACAATCATAGGAAATGTGAAGGATATATACTTCAAGCCTTACTGCTTCCCCGCCCACCACGTCAACTTCTTGTTCAAACCCTGTTCAGTTACTTTCCCCTTTACTTGAATATATGTTTAAGATTATAGCTTAGTATAATTAGCAGGGCACAGGATGAGCAAGATGTTTGGGCTTGAAGACTCAAAAGCTAGAACCTGTTTTGTAAAAAAACCCCATTATTTATAGCAACTCCTTTGCACTATACTGAAATAACAGCAATAAAATAGTCCTGCAAAATGATTGGGTAAACTGTGGACATAGTTAGACGACTTCGGAAAATACAGGTTTCCGGATGAAATAGGTTAAAACATAGGGTTATGGAAACATCACATCTCATTTTCTTTTTAAAAGAAACTGAAATGGCTGTTTTGATAACATCCTTTGCAAACATTTTGGTAAGTGATCTTTTTTCTCAAGGGCTCTAACTTGATATTCAGCATTTGGGCCATCGATAAATTGTCATCCATCAACATCCAGTAGCAAATTCAATGACTTCATTGCTTTGAAAGTTTAATTTTGAACTCTGGTTTGTTTAGTGTATTTTTAATTATCTATTCATCTAAAAACATTTCTTTAGGTATAATGTCTTAAGACATATCATTTGACTTAGAAATAAATAAAGAGTGAAAGCTTGAATGGGGACGCAATATTAGTCATGTTCTCACTTCGTAATGATACAATGAGACATTGCTTCTTAAAAGTAGTATTTTGAAGTCTTAGAAATATATACTTGAACCTCTCATGTAAAATTGGGCTTAATGGATAGCTAACAATAACATTATCAATACTGTATAAGCCAGTGAAAGTCTTCCTTAGATTTTAATCTCTTTCTCCTCTGGTGAATGCACATGATGCCTGAACATTGATTTCAGATCCAATAGGTTCTGCCTCAGAACAATTTTTTCTTCATTCTGCTGAGTTTGCCCGATCCTCAATATAAGCTTTGGAAGGGCTGCAGAAAAATCAGTGAAAAATTGAATACCTCAACCAATATGAGGAGACGTGTTTGCTAATAAGGGAAAGTTACCACATCAGGGTTATTGGTGTTCATAGTTCTCTGCCTTCTTCAATGAACAGCTGGATCTGGTTACATAGTGTGCTCCTTGGGATTGATTACCATGCTGCTAAAGATGTACCGTAGTTTCCAGATTTTTTCTTCTCAGGCAACTCCTCAGCTTGAACTGGATGAGTTTAAAGAAAACATACTTGCGATACTGTGTCATATTGTAGATAACCCCTTCCATATGCTAGTTACATCATCAGTGGAATCACAGTTGTTGAAAGTCCCATCACCAGTGGCATTTCAATTAGATATATGGAGAGAGATGCATTAAAAATGCACTCCTGAGTATAATGTATCAACATAGAAATTCACCCTAATACAGTAAACTGTTCTGACATGTTTTAAGAACATGGTGTTCTCACTCTTGTGAGTCTGAAACTATTAGCTTGATTCCAGTTAATTGCAAAGGTTTTATGAACTCCTGTATGTTTCTCATTGATAAACTCTTGCATATATAACCCTTTAGAGTTGTATTGATTAACTTTGCTGGTGACAGTGATATAATTTAATGTAACAGTATTCATTAAATCAATGGATAAGTAACATTTCTTCTCCATCTGGAAGCTTTTCCTTGTTAAAGATTATTTTGGAATTTGTTGTTACTTGGTATTTAATTATGAAGGGTTTTATAGTGTAATCAGATGTAAATTGTCACATCTCTGCAAAATGTCCCGTCCCCCCTGTCCATTAACAGAATGCTGTTTTCCACTCTTAAACCTTCCTGAATATTCAGCAGTGTTCCTCCTCCACTTCCACTTCTCATATGATTTATCCTTACATTCTTAAAGCACTCAGTTGTTTCTGTTAGATAGTGATTTTCTTCTTCCTAGAATTTTGATTAATCCTTCCCCAATGTCTGAATGCCATAAACAAAGTGTTGAATATGCATCTTTGGGCATTTAAACAAGACTGTTCCAATTATGTATACTAAACTCAGACAATTACTCTGAATGCTTAGTTTATTTAACAGCCATGTACTTTGTGCAGCATGTAGGGAAGCAGGTGTGCCATCCTTGCCTAGAGATTCTGGCTGGCCGGTTGTATAAGTGGAATGTGCCTAGATTAGAAATATTTTTAATAATGTGAATGATCCTATATTTAAGACTTAGTGTCTCTTGGCAGGAAAGTTAATGATAGAATAGCTCAAAGGAGCCAAGGGATGAGAAGAATGTTACCAGAGGGACTGTGGACTTTCTGCTACCTGAACATTCTTAAAAATAGATTCAAAATAGTAGCTAAAACGTGAATATTGTGCGATTGCATACTAGCACATTAAATCAGTGAAGTCTAAATGTTGTTATTGCTGTTCATCATGTTCTGTGAAAGCCCAGAATGAAAGCGCAGTTTCCCATTAAATGACAGGTTAGGGATAAAGGAATAAACCTTATTTCAAATGTGATATACAAAAATATGCTATTAAATGCCAATAAATAGCTCCCAAACCCCCTGCCCCAGCAATTTGGGGGAAGAAAATCTTGTTTTGTACTCCGTAATAATATTTGTTATACACCTCATCTGTACAGGTATTCATTTCAGTTACAACTAATGTCATAACCATTTTGTAGCAGTGGGAGTCACAAAGGTTTTGCTATGTTCTGCTAAGCAAGTTCCCAATGCATTTAACAAATTGACAGTCATTTTCTTAGCACTGTCATCAGCGACATCTGGTAGATAATTCAATAGCACTGACACTCCTAATACTGTGTAAAGGTTGATGAGGAGCAGAGAAACCTTGTACAAGTGTAAGTGAAGATAACAGTTGTTATAGAGTGGAGTTTGGAGATGCAGGAGGACAAGCAATTCAGTGTAATTAGCAAAATGTCCCTCAAGATTATCAAAGAAGCAGTCACAATGGAGCTTCATGGAGCCAGGGAGGAGCCCGGCATATCTGGTACATGCATGTGGCAGTCAACTTCTAGGAATTTGCATAACCAGAAGTGGGTTGTGGAAAGAGGGAGTACAGGTGGCAAAAAATGTCTCACTTGTATACATCAGAGAACTGAATGTATGAGGAAGGGAATGGCTGTTGGCCCACATATTCATACTCATGTGATTTCCACATATATGGAAGAATTTTGAGGTATGCAGAAGTCTTCCAAGCCTTTGGAGATTAATCTATAGTGCAGTAATGGCCTCGAAATATGTACAATTGATATTTGGAACGGCCCTGGATTATGATTGAGGATGACGTAATTTTAATATTTATTTCTATTTATTTCAAATACTTGTACCCCGCCCTTCTCAACTCCCTTGGGGGGGGGGGACTCAGAGAATTTGACATTTTAATGTGCATTTAATTTTAATTTTATACAAGGACTTACTAATTAAGAATACTACAAATCTAAAAACACCTGAGAATTTAAGACAAGACTATACTAATATTTCCTGGTTACATTACCTACAAATTAAGGAATATTATAATCAAGACAAAAATTAAGTTTTAACCAGAAAGAATCAAGTTGGGACAAAATTTTACAGACAGAAAAGAAGCACTAAACTTTATAACCAACTATTAGATTGGCACACAGAATCAGAAGTCATCAAAATTGTATGATCAGATGGTCAGAAAATCTGAGGCGTCCCATACATATGAAAGAATGGGAATAAATTTGGATTAAAAAATCAAAATATATCTATGCCATGGATGTAAAAGAAAACTTTCTTAAGATGTTCCACAGGTGGTATATCACTCCAAAGAAATTGCTGGAAATGCCAGGATCAGAAGGATAGTTTTTTCCACATGTGGGCTTTCAAAGAAGCCCAAAAATATTGGAAAGTGTTACACGAGGAGTCCCAAAAACTTCTAGGAATAAAATTTGCAAGAAAACCAGAATATTACCTCTTAGGCCTTAACAGACTCTGATTTAAATTTAGATTACAACAAGGACATTTTATTTACATATATCTCTACGGCGGCAAGAATATTGCATTCGAAGATTTGGAAAACAGATAAAACTCCAGATATGGACAAACTTTTTAAAAAAATCGAATTCGGGAAACCCAATAAGAAAGACGGACTGGACACTCTTTCATGATTATGAAAATGAAAAGATCTAGAAAGACAATATTTAGAGGTGTCTTTCCGAACTACATAAATATATAGATATCTTCTTCTCTTTTCTTATCTGTGTTTGCTGCAATTTTTAATGAATTTATAGAGTAAGATATGTACAACTATATTATAAACTATTAAAATTAGGAATATTCAGAGAAAGAATAACAGCCAAGGCACAGAATGGAAGTCAGTGGACCGTCCCCCCCCCCTTCCCCCCCTTTCCTTCTACTTTGGACTTACGACCATCATATTCTTTCTCTAATTCCCACTTTCCATGTATGGTCACCCCCCCTTCCCCCCCCTTTTTTCTCCAGTCTATTTTAATACTATTGATATTATAATAAAATATTTTTTTAACTTAAGTATATTATGTTTGTTGTCCAAAGGTATTGAGTCCCCTTCGGGGTAGAGAAAAGCAGGATACAAATAGAGTAAATAATAAATAATTAATTTCATAGACCCATCCCCTGACAAGAATGTGTAAGCTCTCTAGTATACTTAAATTTAAGCTGACCTCAACTTCTCAACCTGTAGCAACCCAGCTCCCTTTCGTGCCTGGGGGGCAGGGGGCAGCACCGGGGGTCCCACTTGCATTAGGGCCAAGTCTGTTTTTGTTCCGCATTGTTTTGCGGAGCATTTGCCAAGCTTTTGCCTTTGGATTTATCTAAGAACACTTTGCCTTTTTTGATTGCAACTTTGATACTTTTTTGGACAATTCTCTTTTTCACCTGTATTTTATTATTCAATAAATAGTTAACTGATTACTGTCTCTGTATGTGTGATTAAGGGGCCGGGCCGAGACCCTGCATAGTGACACATCCACATTTAAAAAAAATATCAATGTAATTCTCAATTTTAGAGAACTATAATGAGATTATAATGAGGAAAGAAGCATCTGGAACAGAGAAATGCAATCCACAAAATTTCCACTTTTATGGATCCTGGACCATTACCCATCGCTGTTCAGGAAGGGTTTTGTTGTTCAAACAAGGAGATCCTTGTTTCGGGAAGCTCCAGGAGTGCTGCTCCTCTGAAGCAAAGTGTGCAATTTTGATTTAGTTTAAAAATATTTTATGTGTTTTAAACCAGAAGGGGGTTTACAGTCACTTCCAGTTTTTTTCTTAATTGGAAAAATACACAATGGTACAGAATGATAATGACAAAACCGAGTGCCAGACTATTTTAGTTGCTTCTGTCCTCTAGAATATCTAAATGGGAATGGCCCTGTGCCACTGAGTCATGGCAACAAGCCTTTTCTTAAGAGGTAGGGGAAAAGGCTCAAAGAAACTCTCTGATGCTTTATGTTATAAAAGGTTATGCCATGCACAATATATTACTTTCGCATCACATTTGAAAATGGAAGTCAATTTTACTTCACCTCTTAACAGGATGAAAAATATATATAAAGCAGATGGAGGGTTTTTTCCCCCAGACTGGTATTAAAAGAAACTAATAGGTGGGTTGCTAATGTGTTTGTCCTGTGACTGAGAATGATGTTGACAGTTTTAAAAAAATTAAAATGTGGTTGGGTAATTGAGGTCAGCTTAAATTTCAGTATACTAGAAAAAGTAGATTGGGAGAGGTGTGCATGTCATACAGGTATATGTAGATGTGCACTTGTTTGGAGGTAGCAGCTCTCCGGTGCTGAATAACATAACAGAGAAAAGTGAGGGCTGGGAGTATCTTTTGGTTCTTCCCTGTGTCTAAAGCTTCTCACTGAATGGTACTGTTAGGCTTTTATCCATGAGTGGCCTGGATCCCTGATGAGAATACACTTCACAAAGTTGTATTAAAGGTTCTACTTGTAGTTGCTGTATACAAGCAGTTGCTGTATACAACAGTTGCTGTATACAACAGACAAGATAGGTTCTGTTGGTTTGTTCACAAATTGAATTTGTATGTAAGATGGAACATAGGGAAGGGTTAACACCCCTGTTCAGAAGATTTCCCCTCACTTTCAGTCCTTGTGATAATTGTTGTGGAAACAAAGAGTGGTGATAAATCTTCACTGGAGACTCCTTTTCCCCATGATAAGTTTCGAGAGTGAATCTCCTTTCCCAGCGATAGATTTCTCTTAGTTCTTGTTGTCTTACCCCTGTTATTAAGTAGGAGATGTTTGTAAGTTGGATTATTGTAACTCAAAGACTGCCTGTACAGTATATCTAAGCTTGATAGCTAAGACATTAGGAAGCAAATTGTTTGTAGAATTGTTCTTATGTAGTCCGCAAAGCTAGTTTGTTAATGGTACAATTGGAACAAATGCTTCTGGATTTTTAGTCACCAACGGCCACGTGTTTCTGACAGTGTGTGTGTTCTATGTGTGTTCATACATGCTTGCATTTCTTTTAACGTAGTGCTGTTATGAGAGACATGCTCCCATGAAAAGGAATAGGACTGTCAATCAGTATAGCCCTCTCAAAGTATTGGCAACATTTGCCACCAATCCTGGCCCATTATCCTAACTCTGGGGATGGTTAGATTCACTTCCTCTGTAATCTCAATCATCCTGGTTGGGACAAAAGCAGGAAGTTTGTTCAACAGCTGGACAGAAGTGGCCAGTGCATTAGTGCTTGCTGTAATCTGCCAGAGTATAAAAACAAGTTTTCAATGGGTGCATAATGAGCAGGAAGTGGAACTCCTTCTATTCCCCAACCATCTTAACTCAGCTTTGATTGTAAAGTTGACTTACTTAGTTAGCATAGCTCGAGGACGATTGTCTTCCAGATGTGGTGTCTTGGCGATGGGTCCGTAGGTGGCTATTCTTGATCTGCATGTTCTCCTGCAGTGAGAACATCAGTTTCCAGATGGAAGGTGGTCCTGGTCAGGGTTGGCTTGATGTGCCTTCCTCTTGGCACGTTTCTCCCTTTTGTTCACCATTCGTGCCTCTTTGAATTCTGCAGCACTGCTGGTAACAGTTAACCTCCAGTTAGAACACTCAAGGGCCAGGGCTTTCCAATTCTCGGTATCTATGCCACAGTTTTCGAGGCAGGCTTTAAGCACATCTTTAAATCTCTTTTCCTGTCCACCAACATTCTGTTTTCCATTCTTGAGTTCAGAGTAGAGTAACTGCTTTGGGAGATGGTGATCGGGCATTCGGATGACATGGCCAATCTAGCAGAGTTGATGGCAGAGGAGCATCACTTCAATGCTGGTGGTCTTTGCTTCTTCCAGCACACTGACATTTGTCCGCCTGTCTTCCCAAGAGATTTGCATGATTTTTCGGAGGTAGCACTGATGGAATCAATTCAGGAGTTGCATATGATGTCTGTAGACAGTCCATGTTTCACAGGTGCATAGCAGGGTTGGGAGGACAATTGCTTTATCATCAAGCACCTTGGATTTCCTACAGATGTCCCGGACCTCAAATACACTCTGCTTTATTTGGAAGAATGTTGCATTCGCAGAGCTAGGTAAGGTTGAATGGGCTCGTCAGTCAGGTTTTAGCTCCTTTGCAGTTATGCTTCTGATCGTATTACAGTCCTACAGTAGTTTGAGCTCTCTAGGTTTGAAGAATGCCCTCTAGACCACCAGTCAAGTCAGTCCCAGCATATCCAACCTTTCGAAGCTATGGTTTTAGCCAATTATGCCATCCTCTGGTGACTTTACAAACATCACATCAATAACTTATAGAAAGGCACTGTCTAAAACTTCAGGTGACTGGCGGTTAAGCTTCAGTTCTTGTCCTACTACAATGAACTGTTGATGAAGGTCAGAATTGTAGCCCAAGAATAATTTCTGCAAAAGCACTACAAAATTGTCATTTTACATTCAACTCTCATGTTAAAATTCACTTCAGCAGAACTTGTAAATGACATTTAGACCAGCCCTCAGTGATCTGTCTCTGGAAGGCTCTTTTAAGGATCTATCATACCCTGTAGTCGGACATTAAACTGGACACTGCTGTTCTTTGGCAACCAGCATGAAGGCATGCAACTTCATAACATGCTGCATTTGCCAATTATGCCCTCTGAAAATGGCAAGCCCTAATAATGAAGCTACCAGTATTTAAGGCTACAAAATGTGCAGCACTATTATATATTGTCAGTGCTCTGCCATCAGTAGTCTGAATAGGCCACAGCAATTCCTGTTGAAGCAGAGGATAATTGTCACAAATCTGACCAGAAAGGAACAGAATGACAACAAATCCATGGGAAAGTACTTTATTCTCCCTAGCTGTTACATCAAATACCTTAGAGTACTATCTTCAGACAAATGGACAGATGGAATGTGAGGTAACAGAACAAAAAGTTCTATGTGAACCAAGGTCTCAATAGGGATTATGGATCTCCTTCTCATTATTAAACCTTATGGAATAAATTAAAGGTCTATAACTTTGAAGATGAGGATCACACTGAAATGTTTCTCCTTTTAAAAAAAAATCAGACATCTGTAGCCCTTGCTATTTGATCATATATTTCCAGCATCTGATGCAATCTATGAAAACATGACCTCTTAAAGGTTCTTTTAAAACTGTGTATTCTTCCAGTTGTACTGTATTTAACAGCCTTTCAAAAATATCAGAAAATGAACAATAAAGCATCACGAGGCAAAAATAAAAACAACAGTAAAATAAAATCTAAGGTGCTGGTGAAATCCTATTTTTCCTCTTGCTTCAGTTCTGGCAATGGATAATGTATAAAACAGATATAAACTAAACAATGTGTTTTTATATTTTATGAAAATGTTTTTGTAGATCTCATCTATTGCTTCAATATAAATGGCCTAAAAATCTCTTTGAGAGGATTATGGATGAAAGTTAAATCATCTCCTGAATTCCTGAAACTATTTTTATTCAGAATTTGTGAATAAAATATATCCTTTATCAAATGTCCTTGATGTATTATTTATCTGTAAAACAGATAAATCGTAGTTCACACAATAAAACAAATAGTATTTATATATATTTTTGGTTTTATATTAACATACAGTGTCTGGCAGAAGTGTTGACATCCTTTTGACACTTCCCCATTTGATTGTGTTGCAACCAGGCATGTAGCCGGGGGGCTTAGGGGGCTTCAGCCCCCTCCCCCAAATTCTCAGGGTGGTCCGCGAGAAGGCCTTACTGGTACATTATTTAAACTGTTATGTTTATTCATATCATGATCTGATCATCATGTTCATTATATCCCACATTCATGGGGTTATTGGGATAACAATACAAAAGGTTTGCTAGGGTAGACCCTCTCTCACTCAGTCTCAGCCCCCCCTCCCGAATCAAACTCAACCCCCCAAATCAAAATCCTGGCTACGGCCCTGGTTGCAACCTAGAATTGAAATAAAGTCCATTGGCTGTGTTACCACTTGATTTACACAAGATACTCAACACTATGAAGGTGCTAAATATTTTGTTGTGGAACAGAAGTAAACAAAAATAAACTTGAATTTGTTGACTGCATAAGTATAAAAAAAACCATTGAGTCCAAAGTTACATCTATGAGTAAAATCTCCATCAGCTTTGTACATCTCAAATTTGATAGGTTTTGCCGATTCTTCTTGGCAACATGTACCTCTGTTTTGTTGAACACCCACTTTCAAGTCTTACCAGGTGTCAATGGTTGGTCTGAAGGAGTTGTAGTGTTCTGCATCTGAGATGAGAGAAATCGTCAATGGGACACCTGTCACCTGAATGCCCTGCAAAGCTGGGCTTTGTGGAAGAGTGATAAATATAAAGCCATTGCTGAAACAAGCTCGTATCAAAGCCCCTTTGGACTTTACAAAAAGGCACATGGGAGATATAGCAACCATGTAGGGAAAGGTTCTCTGGTATGACAAGATCAAAATGAAACTTTTAGGCCTTGTTACAAAATGCTATCTGTGGCACAAAGCCCACAGCGCGGATTGTTCTGAGGACAACATCCCCATGGTGAAGCATAGCAGCAGCAGTATGGTTGCTTTTCCTCAGCAGGAAATGTAATACCAGGCAGGACTGAGAAGGAGATAGATGCAGACAAATAGAGGCCAATTCTAGATGAAAGCCTGTTTCAGTGCTGGGATGTAGGTTCACCTTCTAATAGGACAATAACACTAAAACGTGGCTATAATAACAATGTGATGGTTTTAAAGCAAGAACCTGAATGCTATAGAAGAGCACATATATCAGTTCAATGGCTGCGAAACTTGAAAGAGTGCAGCATAGCATGGTTGTACCATTTGTGTATGTTATGAAGAGATAATGACCCTACCATGAAAGAGTCTGCCAATGTTATCCCTGCCTTTCCTTTCAGGGTACACTAAAACAGTGTCTATCTGTGTGTATCTATGTATTGGATCCAGTAGGTACTATCCTAGCAGAAGAGTGAAAATGAGCTCAGGACTGTCATAATCAAAACCAGGTTATATATGGGGTTTTTTTTTATCATAGTCAAAAACAGGTTGTATACCCTTATTTACAAATTTACAGATTTTATGTTTACTATTGAACATTTTAATGGTATATGCAAAGAGTTGCTAACTAAAATGTATCTAACTTGTAATATAATTACACATGTTTCAGTGTGTGGCATTCTCATGGACATACTATGACGTTGGCTACCTCTATTCTCATTTGGGCTCCCTGTTGCCTCTAGGTTCAGCTGCCCATAGGAATTGAAGGGGAAATTGGTTTTCTTAGCATAGATGTGTAGATGTGAGATATCCCTGCTGTAATTCTAAGTATTTATAATGACTTGACAAAGATTTTAGTCCTGATAGAGATAGAAATGTCTAGAAATGGTTTTAGGTGAGCATCGTTACCCAACCTTTGGACTCTCTGTGGGGATATCACTATAGAGACTGACCTGCTGCAATTCAGATTTCACCTGTATGATGATGCTTAACAATTCATTGCTGCCTCACTCCAATTTTCATTTAAATTTCTAATCTGATTTTCTTAGATCCATGCAAGACCTGTGGTGGTGGTGATGGATTGAGGTTTTGATACTTATTGTGCATAGTGCTGCCGCAAGAAATGTGTATTTTACTTTGATTCTTTTTGTTTCCTTTCTCTGTTCTCTCCCCTTCTCTGATTTCATACCCAACCAGAAACCTCCTTTTTTCCTCTGTTCTACCTCATATTCTCTTTATCCCCTGTAGATTTGCAGCAGGCTTTCTGTTGTCATAGTGACAGCAGGCCACTTGTGGAAAAGGAAAAGATTCTGTGGCATTGCAGCCTGAATCCAGCTGGTTCTCCACGGGTGCCTACAAAGAGCCACAAGATGGCTGTTGTTTGCATGCATGTCTTGCTATCTCTGCAAGGATTCTTGGTGCTTTGGATGCTTTCATGTTACCTTCAGAAATCTTTATCTCCACCAGTTAGAAAAAGGATGAGGACAAGGTTTGTCAGAAAGAAGTCACCTGGTAGAAGCAATGTTCTTTAGTTCCATTCACGTCTTCTTTCCTATGAGTGAGATGTAGCAGACACGACTCTTTCTCCCATTTTATTTTCATAATAACCCTTTGAGATAGTTTAGTCAGAAAAAGAGAGATTGAGATAGAGAGAGATTGTCACAGGTCTATCCAATAAATACCATGGTATAATGGTAGCTACATCCTGAGAGACTGCAACATCTGTGTTTAGGCCATTGTGTCAGGAGCATCTCAGGATATCTAAGCCACTTGTTTGGGATGGAACCTGGTTGCTCTATCCCTTTCGGGCAAGAGAAACCCAGCCGATGGGGTTGGTGAATTACTCTTTCACACCCTGACTATTCATTTTTGTAGTTGTGTTTTGTCTCCCATGATGTGTGTATGTATATGTAAGTATGTATATTGGAGAGGTTGTCTTGGAATTTGGCTTGTGATGTCACAAGCTTGCTAATCTCCTTATATGGGCCTTACATCTGTAGGAGAAGGATTTCTCTCCATCACATCATCCTCCAGAACTTGTCTAGTGAAGATAAAGGAAAGAGCCTTCTTGATGATTTGTAGCTTCTCTGCTTTGTTTTTGTTTTCTTTAAGCTTGTAAACTACACCAGTAGACCCCTCTTTGCTCTTTCCACAGTGATGCTCTCTTCTCCACTTTGGCTATTGGCAAATGGGAGTTCACTGTGAACTTTCACATCTTATTGCTCATGGGAAGCTTTCTGTATTGTTAGTCTTTAAAGTTTATGTTGAACTTTTCAGGTTTAAACCCATGTCTTCAGTCATGGTCTGAGCCCTTATGCTGGATTATTACTCACTGTTTTTTGACCAGATTGTGAGTTTCAGTATTAGGCTTTACTGAATACAATTTTTGGAATACAATTTCACTATCGATCATAAATACATAATACAGACTACCAACCAATGAGAGCACCAATATGTAATGCCCATTTGAGCAGAAGGGACCAACCACACTTGGCAAAATACATTCTGGAAGTGACATAAGAGCACTTCTTAAAAATAGGGAGGAGGTAAATAATTATTTAATTTCCACAAATGAAGGTAATATAGACCTCATTTTTTATTTTAAAAATTCATTGATTTTTCTATAGCTTTCTGCCCCAAACTCTTCCTATCCCTATACATCACAATTTTCCCATAGATTCAGGTGTGAAATTGCCAGGGGCCAGGGACTACATTAGGTTTTCCTGGGACCTTGGATGCTCAAAACCTTTGCCATGATTCCAACATAGCCTCCTTACTTCTTTAAAAATTAGCAAGTAACTGGGCAGGCATTCCATTTTAATTTTGCAGCATTTTATATTTTCACATTTCAGAGGGCAAAATGTTAGTACTTCTTGAACTAAAAGATTGCCAAGCAGCAAATTGCCAAGCCTGACTAATCCTATCTTACAAAATCCTCATGTCTTAAAATGTGCTGATATTGAATTCACTGGAAGGCATCCATAAGCAATAGACTTTGGCATGGTATCTGCGTACAGAGGAATAAAAGAGGCAGACTCCGAAGATGGTAGGTGCATTGTACCGTTTCAGGTCCCTAGTGAGTAACGTTTAGAAGATGGAAGAAACCCTTCTTGATTTCAAAAGTGTTTTCACAAGAAAAACAAAAACTGAATTTGTGCATCAGAATCAGATTTCTACTCCACTCTGTGCTATGCTAGATTTGCACATAGAGTTTTTCCTCACATTGCAGAACATTTTAAATATTCATACACATATATATCTATATAAATACAAATGTAATATTTGTTTGTAGAACGCACATAACTCAAAAACCACTGGACAAATTGACCAAATTTGGACACAATATGCGTATCAGGCCAACGTGTGACCATCACTCATAAAAACACTGAAAAACACAGTATATCAGCCTTTAAAAGCCAAAAAATAAAAAATACATTACAACACATGTGCAAAGCGACAAATATACAAACACACATATAAACACATATACACAAATATATACACACATGCAAAGCACATATACACAGGCTGGGCCACAGCAACACATGGCAGGGGATGGTGTGAGTGTGTGTGTGTGTGTTTAATCTAAAGCATGGGTGTTAAGCTCATTTTCACTAAGGAACAGCCTTATAGTTACCTTCAAAGGGCCATTGAATCAATGGATGCAGAATCTATGGATAAGAGGGCCAACTATAATTCGTTTACATAATGGTCAGTGCTCATTAGTTTTTACCCAGTTTGAATCCCCATTGAATGATAACTCCCATCACTTTTGATTATCTGCTATGCAGACAGGGGATAATTGGAATTGTAGCTCTACCACACTTGTGTATCTGATGTTGAGTAAAGGTCGAAGGACATTTTAAAGTCAGGCATTCTATTCACCATCCTGACTAAACAGAACTAACTACAGCCTTCTGGATGTTACTGTATCACAATTCCCATCAGCTCTAGTCATGATGTCTAATGTTGAGGTATACAGGACTTGTAGTCCAACATCTGAAGGGCTAGGTAAAATGACATGGTGGGCCAGGTTCGACTCTCAGGTCTTGCACATGTGATGGTAAAGATGTCAAGTGTTTATTTTAACTAAATACAATTTTAGCTTTTAACCCCATTATTCTCAGCAATAGTTTAACTGGACAGCGGGTCTTCTTTATCTGCTGAGGTTGGGTTCTCTGAATATCAAAATCCGCGGGTGCTCAAATCCGATTATAAGCAGTGATGCAGTAAAATTGCATCCCTTATATATATAAAATTACTGGAGAGAGCTTGAGGAACTGTGAAAATGCTGCAGCAGGGTATGCTCACATATTATAGGTTTGCTTGGTTTTTTGCCCAATTATTTTTGAGCAGTCGTTGGTAGAATGTGTGAATGCAGGGAGCCGGTTACAGTTCCGACTGTAGGTTTTTCCATGTCAGTCAGTAGAAAAGAGACATAATCTTAGGGTGGTCTCCGTGAAATATGAAATGATATCTGAGTTATTAGATTCACTGCAGCAATCACAATAAATGCTGTGAAAGAGAAAAATGGCATAAAGTTACATTGTACCTCAATGTAGTCTGAAGTGCAGCCATACACTTTCTTTTTGTAATGTCTCTATTTCATTGTCTTCATACAGCTATGCATTTTGTCAGCATAATTTTATAGCACCCTTAAAGAGTTCCATAACATATTTACAGAATATTACAAAAGTATTTCTTTCACAGATGTATAACTGGTAAACAGTTTGATTTACTGCCCCACCAACCACTGGTACTGAATTGGATGGCACAATTCATCTTTATCAGATGTACTGGAGACAGTTGAAATTGCATGCTGCTTAATAATAATTTATTAACCTCTCACTGTCTCACCTCACACTGTCAAAGCCCCTGGAAGTAGAAGAGTTTCTTGATTGTTCAAAGAAAAGTACTTTTCACATCTACTATTTCTGCACTTTTCCCCAGATTCTAAGCTAAAAGGAGATAAAGTATGCTAACAGCCAGGGGAGTGGCTGGGATGTCTACCTTTTAGAGGAGCTTTCTATAAGTGAAGTTACAGGAATACTCCCCTCTTCTCCCTCTTCTCTTCCTGCCTCCATCAAATTTCTAACAGTGATGGAACAAGTTCTCTTGAGGGAAAACTCTGTGGGTTCTGGATGTGTCTCTAGCCTCCTTTCCCACTTACCCTTCATTCACTATATGCAAATACTGTACATCAGTTGATCTCAACCTGTGGGTCCCTGGATGTTTTGGCCTTCAGCTCCCAGAAATCCTAGCAGTTGGTAAACTGGCAGGAATTTCTGGGAGTTGTAGGCCAAAACATCTGGGGACCCCCAGATTGAGGACCATTGCTATACATGTATTCAAAATAACCTGTAATGTGAAACACTCCTTGGTCCCAAATATTTCAACTTGCACACCATAACTGAAGACCTTTCTTTTCAGAAAAAATATCAATTGAAGTGTTTGGGTAACTTATTGCAACTATAATCTCTGCTCCTGATAGGAAAAATGGGACAAGAAAGGGGCAGGAAGGCTATCTTCCCACGAGAAGTCATCTCAAGGAATGAAATCCTATGTTCTCTTTTTCCCCCCTCCCATAAAAGCCACACCCTGTCTTCCCTTCTCCTCTAATCTTTGTAATCATCAGGAGCAGCTAAAAATGGGGAGGGACACTTTCTGGAATACAGACTATGGGACATTAATCCACTGACGCTAACAAAGCCAAGGTAGCCACTCACATAACACTGTCAGAAAGAAAATCTGGAGAACTGCAAAGGTCAGCTCAAAGTCTGGAGGTTGAAGGGAGTCAAAGGTTGGCCATCTCATGGCCCCCTGAGGAGGCAAAGATGATGTTGGCACAAGGCAGTGAGGCCACCAGGTTATTGCAATAGAAGAGGTGGCAGGGAGTGGGACATTCCGAGTCTCTCAAGGAACAGCACTTCAACAGAAAGAGTAGAGCAGGTCGGTCCTGCTTTTAGGTACTTGCAGGATGGACTAAGGGCCCTACCAGACAGGCCCTATATCCCAGGTGTTCTGCTTTAAACTGGATTGTATGAACCTGCACTTGCAGATAATCTGTAATAAAAAGAAAACCTGGAATCAGATCCTGGGGTACAGGGCCTGTCAGGATGGGCCCTAAGGAAAGAGATTAGTACTTCTTTGTATATCCTAAAACAAATACTGACTGGTTTGATTGTTCTCATGGCAGTGGGGAAGTGTCAAAGAAATCCTATCACCACTGCTTTTTGCCCTGATTGATCAAAGGGGAATATAACCCATTCTGCATCCATGGATTCAACTGTACATAGTTTAAAATGTTTTTGTAAAAAAAGAAAAATCAAAACTTGATTTTGCCATGTTGTATGAGGGGTATCATTTTCCTAGAACACTATATTTAATGGGACTTGAGCTCCTATAAATGTTATTATTCACTGGATGTCCTGGAGCCAAGGACCCACTCTATATTCTGAAAGACACTCTGACCATTGCAGCAATGGTAATGCCTAGTTTTTAGGACAGGATATATAGGGGTACTATTGTTACTGTCACTATGGCAAAACAGACAAATTTAATGTTAGGATTTAGAAATTAATATATCCAGAAAGATTTCTAAAACTTAATCATTGGCTGTTGCTTCCACTGCTGAGACTGTGTGATTGTTCCAAACTAAAGCAGAGCACACACATACACACAAAACCCTAAAACATCAATTTATCTGCAGTGGGCATTATTTCTTTATTAGTTCCGATCAATGTCATTGCATGCTTGAAATGGTAACTGCCTTACTTTTCTGAAGGCTGTGAAATTTGCTTTCTAAAAATGACTTTTTGATGGTTTATAAAATGCCTTGAGATAAATTTGAGTAATATAGAAAGAATTATGGCATAGTGAGTCCAATATATGTGCATTACCTTGGATGACTTTTAGGAAGACAATATTAGGCATTTAATCTTTCTGTAACTATAAACTGCGAATGTCTTTTAAATGAAAATCTTTATATATAAGTGGTTTGGATTAGCAGTGAGAGGCAAAGACATGTAATCATCAATCATATTTGTGTTTACTTCAACAATCAGTCCAGTTGGTTTTGTACAAGCCAGATAAATTTGCTTAAAACAAAAGCCCATGTTTTTTTTAAAAAAGGTCACCTTATTCCAGGCCTTTATGGTAAGTTATTCAGTTGGTCCTTCTAAAATCTTGTAGTCTAATATTTCAGAATAAAGAGTAATTGTTTGATCTTGTTTGTTAATGTATTGCTCTTAAAGTGAATAGTAGTAGTAGTAGTAGTAGTAATCAGTCCCAGTCCTAGACGCTTGGGAAGTGTTTGACTTGTGATTTTTCGATACGAAATCCAGCATATAGATCTCATTTGCTGTGACATACTGTAGTTCTGTGTCAGTAAAATAATAATAATAATAATAATAAACTTTATTCATAACCCATCCTCTCTCCCCAAAGGGACTCAGGACAATTTACAAAAATAGCAAAAATGGCAAACAATTAATGCCCAAAAACAAATAGACAATCAAGGCAGAAACATAAAATATATTGAGTTTATTAACTCAATATAACATATAAACAACCTAAACTAAGTATAAACTAAATTAGCATAATCTCAAAAAATCATATAAATTAATACATAATACATTAAAAAATAATATAACACATTAGCAAGCTGGGGTAATTATCAGTTGTCAGGGTGGGAGTGTGTGTCAAATATGCTAGTACTCCTCCTCTCCGTAAACTAGATTATACAAATGAGTCTTTACAAGCTTTTAAAAGGAGAGGAGGGAGTGGGCCATTTTTAGTTCTTCAGGGAGGGAGTTCCAGAGGCAGGAAGCGCCCATGAAGAAGGCCCCCTTTCTCGTTCCCAGTAACCACACTTGAGACGCAGGTGGGACCGAGAGCAGGACCTCCTCCGCAGACCAGAGTGCTCATGCTGGTTTATAGAAGAAGATGTGGTTTTCGGAATAGGGAATAATTTGTGTTCAGTTGTAACATACTATTTTTTTCCTGGATGCTTTAAATTAATTCTTTCTAGATTGCTATGTATTTCAACATATCCTTCCAAGACTCAAAATGTATATGTCCTTGGAGCTAAAATTAGCCTTTAGGAACCCAATTATTGCACTTCTGTATTTATTATTTTTTTATAAAGCTAAGGTGGAGATTGTACAGGTGATGTTGGTATGTAAGTGATATAACTCTATCAAGATAGGTATGTTGTGAATTGATTAAATCAACCATATTAAGTCACGTTAAATCAAGGTGGGAGTAATGTGGCCTTCTGGATTTTATTGGACTGCTAATGCCAGCAATCGTTAGCTTTAACTACGTTGGGTAGCTACGTAGCTAAAGCTAGCAATTGCTGGGATTAGCAATCCAATAAAATCCAGAAGGCCACATTACTCCCACCTTGATTTAACATGACTTAACATGGTTGATTTAATCAATTCACAACATACCTGTCTTGATAGAATATTCCATGCACGATCACACTGGCAGTTAGATCCAGCTGTTACTCCTGAATAAAGTAGATCCATTAAATTAATAGGAACAAGAAAATATTCTACTTACATAGGTTCCATGCATTCAGTGGCTCTACATGATCATGTCCTATTTGACTAAATGTTTTAATTGCATTTTATGTATTATCTGCTTTTTATGTATTTCTCTGTATATTGTGTGCTTTTATGTGTATTTTAACTTGTTTTGTAAACCGCCCCGAGCCTGCAGGGAGGAGCGGTATACACAATTGAATAAATAAATAAATACATCATGTTGAAATCACGTTGAATTTAGATCATAAATATTAACAGTCAGCTCAACCACTGTTACTAGTCAAATCATTATAAGTTAACAAAACCTGATGATTAGTGTACTAACATAAATAATAATAAATTAATAAAGCCCACTAAAATATGTAAAATACCTACAACAGAGTTTTTACATAGCATACAAAGACCAGAACATGTGTTACAGTTGAGGCTCAAGTACTAAGGCAGTGGTTCTCAACCTGTGGGTCTCCAGGTGTTTTGGCCTATAACTCTCAGAAATCCTAGCCATTTAGGATTTCTGGGTGTTGAAGGCCAAAACATCTGGGGACCCACAGGTTGAGAACCACTGTACTAAGGAGACCCTGTCTCTGGAAGTTACCCAGTTTATCCTAGAGGTATCACTTTACGTGGTGAAGAGTCATTTTGCTAATTTCTATGTGGCATCTTATACCCTTCCCTCTTACCATGGGAAGCTCAGGACCATCTAGCTCTGGGATCCACCTGAACAAACCAAAACTAAAGTGAAAGAGGGCAAGATACCTCCAGATAAAAGAAGGAAGGTTGAGTTGAGCTGGATCTATTTAATTTTTTTTTCAAATAAAGGTGAGGGAGAGAAGGATAATCATTCTGTTCAAACTCTCAGTCACATTGCTGTCTAGAGATTGTCTCCTGCCTCGTCCCCATGTGAGCCATGTAGCCATGTGAGTGTGTGTAGGGACCACAGAGTCTTACAAGAGATGGAGACTTAAATGAGCCTTACTGCCATAACAAGTTTTCTAGTGTCTTAGGTCTTACTGTGAGCTGTAGCTTACTTTGAATCATCTTATTTGTCATGATGCCCAGATTTTTAAATCTTGTGTTTTTTTCTGTGATTACTTGGGATTCTCTGGGCATCTCACATTCTCTAGATATGTTTTTTCATAAAACTGTTCCAATATTCTTTGTGGAAACAGAACTACAAAATTTCTGTTCACTCTGGATGTGTAAAATCCCCTTTTTGTCCTACTCACTGTTATATGTACCTATAATCCAGTGGGTGATTAATTAGAAAATAATTAGCAATTGTTTAATTAGAAAACCATCTTAATCCCCTTATCTGTCCTCATTTTTTTCTTGGATCAGGCTGATTTTTATTTGTCTCTAGGACATTTACACAGCAAAACTGCCAGTATAATATGATTTACTATAGCAACAGTATGAAAATAATGTTTATTTAATCGAAGCTTTAATGCAGTCACATTTGTGCAGTGTATATGAGAAGACGAGGCAACATGTTTCTTGCATTTCACATATGCAATTATGTTGGTGCCAAAGGATGAACACCCACTGCAAGATAAAATTGTCTGGGATGAACTCCACTGGAAAAAAATAAGTTCTGTACACAATCTTTGTCTCATGCAACTAGTAGAGTGATACTTAGACCAAAGTCAGCTAATGTAATTCCCCCTGAGAATTCTCCATTGAACCATGAAGCTGCAATTGAGGATACTATTTGCTTCCCAAGTTTGTTACTTGTGTGGGCAGAGGTCTATATAAAGTCACCTGGCTGTCAGAACTGTTTTAGAGGGGAAACAATATCTCAGAAGGTGATAGACTCTGGCTGGAGTTTTTAAATGAAGTTAGATAAATGCTTTAATGATGAATTTCTGCACCAGTAGGACGTTGGACAAGATGACAGTTGGAACCTTCTCCAATGCTGCGACTCGATGACTGTTGTTGTATTCTGCCATTAAAAATAACCATCTTATGAAAATATAGGTATTTCTCCAGACTGCCTAGAGATCTTGTTCATCTGATTTGAAAATTCCTTTTCCCGCTCTCTGATGCAAGCTGTTTAGTGATGGTGAGAAAAAGAATTCAGAAGTTATAAGAAAGGGACTGATTCTTGTTGTTGAACATGGGCTGTGGGAGCAAATCTCTAAGAGCTTTTTGATTTTATTTCTATCTTCTCATATTTCTGGAGTGAAATATGAAGGCATGAAAATTCACCTGACACATCAGTGAACTTGGGGGTGCTTTGATTCTGTGTCCCTGCATGGCAGGGGGTTGAACTGAATGGCCCTTGTGGTCTCTTCCAAGTATTTCAATCTGTGATACATATTTTTTTTGTGACAAAATGGGGACTAAAATTCACCTGCAGTTCTTTGTGCTTTGATTTTCCATCTCACAGAGATGTGCCCCTTTTGTCCCATAATCATTTGTTAAGAGTCCAAAACATTCCCAGTTTGCTTTAAAAGTGTTTCCTGCATCTTATCCAGCAGTGAGCAGGAAATTAAAAAGCTTTGTTCTTCTTGATGCACTAAAACCCAGGTTTTGAATCTATGTACCTGTTTCCTTCACCCACAAGATGGCACTCATCTTCAGTGTTGGTCCTAAAGAGGGCAGTGAGGACAGGCATCGAGCTTCACAGTGCTCTGTGCTGCTGTTTCCCTTTTCTAAAGGGAGTCACATTGTTAACACTGATAATAGATTGACCTGTACTGTGTAGTGAGTATTTTCTCTTGGGTGACATGGATCAAACTTGCCATCTGTAGCATCTGCTGATTTCGGCTGACAGCTCTGCACAAGTCATTTTCATGTGACGTGTGATGTAGGGATACAGCATGGAAGGCCAGGGTCAAAGCTACTTGGTAACATTTCCTTGAATATAGATTAAGGGCACATCTGCATTGTAGAATCAATGTAGTTTGACACCACTTTAGCTGCCCATGGCTCAGTGCTGTGGGATCGTGGCAGTTGTAGTTTTGTAGGGTCTTTAGCCTTTTCAGCCAAAGAGTGCTGGTGCCTCACATTTTCCCAGCATTCAATAGCATTGATCCATGGCAATTAAAGTGGAGTTATACTACACTAACTCTACAGTGTAGATCAGTGGTTCTCAGCCTGTGGGTCCCCAGGTATTTTGGCCTTCAACTCCCAAAAATCCTAACAGCTGGTAAACTGGCTGGAATTTCTGGGATTCGTAGGCCAAAAACATCTGGAGACCTCAGGTTAACCACTGCTCTACAATAAAAAGTTTGTACCAATGCCATAGGCTCATGATCCAAAATACGTTAATAAGGAAAAGAGACCAAAACACCTTGGTGGGCGGAGCCAACCAGAAGGCTAGCTCGGAATTCTTAGAGAGAGTCAGTGGGTGCCTGGCTGTCAAGCCAGAAGGTTCGGTTAGATTCTGCTCTGAGGAGAGGAGTAGGAATCACGTTATTGAAACTGCAGAGAGAGCAGTTAGAGTTTTCCTGTCAGCGAAGCGAGAGTGTAGCTTCGGCTGGGGAATCTGTTTTGTGTAAAGCCTGAGGGCTAGATAGAGGCAAGAGTGCCTGTATGTTTGAGATTGCTAGACGATGATCTAACTAATAGCAATAGTTAAACATTGCAACTGTGTATTAGTTACAAATAGAACATTTGTAACCTTTTTAAGTCTTGTGCCTCTGTTGAAGTGAAACCTACTAAGCTCTTGAACCTCCAAGTGAGCACTGTTTAAATAAACTGTTGAAGTGCGTTGATGATAAATCCATCTTTTCTGGTGATTATTCATAACACAAGCCTGTAAAACACTTCAGTCCTAGCCCCTGCACAGTAGTTTATATGGTGGCAGCGAAATACAAGTAAACGCCGAATCTCCACAAATGGTGGCACAGCGGCGGGATGCGTGTAAAAATCTGATCTAGTGCCTAAGACTGTGACAAGATTGGGATGCGTGTTAGAGATCTGATCTAGTGCCTAAGATTGTGACAAGATTTAGATCCGTGTAACATCTGAATTCAGTACTTGAGACTGTGTAAAGAGTAAGAAAAAGTGTTGTGAAGTAAAGTTAAATCTCACAATATAGCTACTAGAAAGCAAAAGAGAAGCCAGGAGGCTTGAAGGGGAAAAAAGAGAGAGAGAGAGAGAGAGAGAGAGAGAGAGAGAGTTGAGGCAAACCTGAAGTAAAAGGCTGAGACCTAAGGTAAGAGATCTGATCTAGTGCCTTAAGATTGTGACAAGATTTAGATCCGGGAACATCTGAATTCAGTACTTTAGACTGTTAAAGAGTAAGAAAAAATGTTGTGAAGTAAAGTTAAATCTTCCAATATAGCTACTAGAAAGAAAAAAAGAAGCCAGGAGGCTTGAAGGAAAAAAAGAGAGAGAGAGAGAGAGAGAGGAGAGAGCGAGGCAAACCTGAAGTAAAAGGCTGAGACCTAAGGTAAAGGTTTGGAAGCCTGAAGTAAAGGGGTTTAGTTAAAGTCCTGAGAACCGTGAAGAGAGGGTTTAGAAAATCCTGAGGTGAACCTGGGGAAAAGAGGGCTGAGTTAAAGTCCTGGGGGGTGAACCTGCAAGAGAGGGCTGAGAAAGTCCTGAGGAACCTGCAAGAGAGGGCTGAGGAAAAGATTTTTGAAAGCCTGAGGTTAAGGGTGAGATAACGGTTTTAGGTAAAGGCCTGAAAGAAAAGGGGAGGTAAATGGAACTCACAAGATGGGAATTCAGAAAATCAGCCCTGGGGGATTCAAAATTTGAAAAAGCCTTGAGAGAAAAGAAGAGAAAAGCAGCAAATTGATGATGAGATAGAGAAAAGGAATAATTCATCAGAGGATTAGGAGAAGAGTGATTGTTTAAAAGAGGTTACAAGAATTTTTCAAAAGGGAATGCAAGAAAATTAAAAATGATAGAGAGAGAGGGAAATTCATCGGTGAAAGGAGGATAATAGAACTCCAACAGTTGATTGAGAGGGATGATGAGCAATGGGAAGAAAGATGGCACAGGCTGAGATGGTGAAAGCCAAATCAGCAAGAAGTCGGTGCACAGCCGGAAAATTGCTGAGGAGATCTCAAAAACAAAGGAGATTAGAAACCTTGAAGATAAGTTGAAAACCTGAAGATAAGTTGAGATTTGAAGAGGGGTAAGGGAGATTGAAAAAAAATGGAGAAGGGAAAAGGAAACCCAGAATGAACGTAAATAAAGAGATGCCTCTGGGGAAAAGGAGAAAAAAATGAGGTGAAGAGAGATGTGTTTCCAGTTTCTGGCTTAGGAAAAAGGGAAGCCCAGAGATGTTTAAAAATAGAAAAATGTGCCTTTCAAAGAGAAAGGGCCTTTTTCAGTTGGTGAAAGAAGAGAGGCCACTTGAAAAAAAGGGGAAATTCAGAAGAGGAGATTTAAGCCCCTTTTTAAAACCCCTTTTCAAAAGCAGTTGAGGGAAAAACCCTCTTTGACAACACCACCAGGGGTTGAAAGGTGAAGAAAATAGCCGTCAGAGGGGCAAAATAGCAGATACAATTGTTGCCAGTTGTTTGAGAGTAGGGAGCTGGAAATTACCTCACCTTCCAAAAGGAAGAAAAGAGGGAGAAGGAGTGCAGATGTTGGAGCCAAAAAAGAGAAAGACTCCACAGTTAAAGTAAGGTAAAATCAAAGGCCTCAGTTTTTAAAAAAGGAAACTGCACAAAGAGGAGATCCTGTGTTAAATCCAGAAGGGAAAGTAAAAGATGGAGTAAAGGAAAACAAGGGGAGCAGAGAGAACCAGGGTGGTTCTGATACAGAAAGACTAGGTACACAAAGAAGAAAGTGATGACTCTGTAACCACTGCCCCCGCTGACACTAAGGCAATAGCCTTTGAAAGAGGCAAGGAAATGACATGTTTAAAATGATTTCGGGACAATTATAGAAAAAAAGTGGGGAAAAATAATGGCAGGTGAAGTCCAATTTTTCCCCCAGAAACCAAATATTGTAAAGTGAGAAAAATGAATTCCCTTGGGAGTGCAGAGTTTAATCCCAAATGATAGTTGCCAGCCCTTTTGTGAATAGAGCAAACCCTTTCAAGACTTCAGGAGGTGGACATGGCAGAAGATTTAAAGAGAAAGGAGAGTTAAAGAAGCCATTAGCTTCAAAATATGTTCTACCTTTAGCTCCAAGGGGAAGAATACTTTCAGTCCGGGACAACTAAGGAAGTAACTGCAGAAAAAACAGTTAGTTGGGAAAAAGAAATAAAATCTCCTGTTCATACCAGAGATGAACCAGGGGGCCAGAGAGAAACAGCTGTGGTTCTGAGCAGAGGAACCTGCATACACAGAGAGGCTTTGATTTTTGTGAACCCAAGTACAAGCCTGATGTGACAAAATTCACATGGAAGATTAAAGGGAAGCATCCAGAATTGAGAGAAGCAGTAAGTTGCAAGAAAGAATTTGGTGCAAGCAAAATACAAAAATAAGGGAATTTGGGAATGGCGACTCAAATAGAGGCTGAAGAGATTTCGGCTATAGGACGAATGACCAAACTAGGAGGAAAAAAGGGAAGGGGAGGAGGAGAATTAGTAGAGAAGGGGGTTGGGAGAGGCGTGAAACAAAAGGAGATGTTCTGATGATGAGACAGAATCCACTTCTGTTGTGGTGAGGAGGAGGATTCAAGGGAAGTGATGAAGAAGAATGGGACTCCTAAATTTAGAAGATGGAGTTTGACTTCTGTTTTCCGACAAAAGAAGTTTCCGGGGGTGGTTGAGCTGAGGGCCTCTGTTTCTGTTGTGCATACAGAGAAAACATTTGAAAGGACTGCAGCCTTTAGATGATGGGGAACCATGGAGGTCAAAAGCTCATGAACAACTGCTGAGAAGAAATGGAGAAGAATATGTAAGCCTGTTGTAGCATTTTAATGTAGCAGGATGAAGCCATTTAAGTAACAGGGCAGCAAGAAATTTATCTGTAACGAATAGCAAAAGATGGCACAGAGCTTACTAGTATTAAACGGTTTAACAAACATCCATTGATGGCCAAGAAGACAAGAGCAGAATTGAAAAGGTGCAAATCCCAGTGGAAGGGGAAAAAATCAAAAAAATTTCAATCAGTACCCAAAAACCTGGGAAACCCTTTCCCGGTGCTAAAAAGGGGACTCAGTCCAGTTCTGTATGTTGCAGACATGATGATGCAGATAATATAAAATTGCTTAGAGAGACACTAAGTCCCTTCCCTGGGAAGAAGATGGGATAACAGCCGTTAAGACTGAAACAAGGGGCCGGGAGCAGCTAAAGAGTTAAACCCAGAGGTCAAGGCATCTTCAGAATTTGAGCCCGGTGTTGTGAAAGTCGACACTGGAGTTCTGAGGATTCTGCTGATTGCAGTTCCGGGTTTCCCGGGTGTCCCTGTGTGGATGCTAGAATCCAGCGAATCACTAAAAAGGGCACCCACAGTTTCAGTAACTTGTTGGACATTTCGTGAAGGGGGTGATCATCGAGAGCCTTGTGTTGTGGGTCTCCACTTCCAGAGCTGACCAGTCTGTTCTGGTGGAGGTTCCTGCTTTTGTGGCGGTTGAGGTTTTGGGGCCCACCCTGTTGCTGTGGGGGGAGCCACATCACCCTCAGAGATCATCCGCAGGAGAAGGGTGGGAAAAACGAACACCATACCCAGAGTCATCAACACGCCCTCAAGGGGCAGGTGAAGCAAAAAACTTATGGCAACCAGTGAGATGGGAAACCGGACTAAAGACATTGGCGAGACAAAAGAGACAAGGATAAAACCAGAAAGACAGAAAAGAAGTTTGGGGCAAGAAACATAGAGACCCCCCGGAAGAGACATTGATGACAGGGGTTTATTGCAACCAAAGTTTGTTTGAGCCAAGAGTTATTGGACAGAGAAACACACATGTCAAAAAAAGGTGTCTGATGTAATTCATCTTACTGTTAAGGATTATGGGTGAAAGGAAGGTAAAAATTCCAAGATAACATACTGAAACCGCTCCATTATAAGATGACTTTTTATTCAGGGAAACCTGATAGGGTATACTGAATCTTCAATTTTTCTTAAAAAGACTGTTGGAGAAGACAGTTTTAAAATAGGAAGCACCAAGGGAGGTTATTAGGGTGAGAAAGCAGATTCAAGGAGAAATACTTGTTGTTAGAGCATCCTCCAGGAGACAGAATGCTAGGTTTTAACTTCAAAATAGAGAAAATTTTGTTGGGTAAGTTAATGTAGGAAGAGGTAGAGGGTAATGCTCGTCCATCTTGAGAATTAACTCCATGGCATTGATATTCCCTGAAGAAATTAAATTCAGTTTCCCAAATAATGGCATCCTGCAAATACTCCGATTATATATGTAAAGGCAGATTACTATTGCCTGGCTGCTTTTAAAAACGTTTAGAACAGTTTTCTATAGTATTTTAAAATCTCTTGTGGTCCATTTGTCTTTGGATAAGAGACCCAAAACAAAACTTTGCATCTTTATATTCCCTATTTATAATTGCAGTCTCATTTACAAGTGCTGTTGGCATCAAGGGATATACAAGGGTGCCATTGAAACTCAAAAGAGAGTCAGCAAATGATGCTGGTCTGGAAGCTTCCCAATTAACAGCCTGGCAGGAATCCAGTAAAGATAGCAGAGTACATCAATAATGTGATTTGTTACCCTAGCACCACTCAGAAACATGTGCACCCTTGCTGAAAATTAAGTTAGAGATACCTTACCCAAGGTATAATGAAGTACTGACATAGATCGCCCCTGCGATGCTCCTTCCGTTTTGCCCGGTGGGATACTGATGTCTGGAAATGAGGAAACACATTTTCAGGAGGTTTGTTTGGTTTGTTTGTTTTTTAAGTTTCTGCACAGGAGCGGGAGCCTTTAGAGATGTTTGCATTTTTCTTTTAAAAGCTCAAAAATACTTCACTGTGGAGAGACTGATTTCCTGTCATTTCGGACAAAAGTTCGGGAATGTAACAAACATGGTATTACATGGATGGATGTTGCTGTACTGCTTTGATTCTTTGGTTTAAATTAATGTTTTAAATTGTTTTAATGTTAATGGGGTTACACTCCCCCTGAAGACACAGGTTCGCAGCTTGGGAGTGATCCTGGATTCAGCGCTGAGCCTGGAAGCCCAGGTCTCAGCGGTGGCCAGGGGAGCTTTTGCACAGTTAAGACTCGTGCGCCAGCTGCGCCCGTACCTTGGGAAGTCTGATCTGGCTACGGTTGTCCACGCTCTGGTCACATCCCGAATAGATTACTGCAACACACTCTACGTGGGGCTGCCTTTGAAGACAGTTCGGAAATTGCAATTAGTCCAGCGGACGGCAGCCAGATTACTAACGGGAGCCACATACAGGGAGCATACCAACCCCCTGTTGTGTCAACTCCACTGGCTGCCTGTCCAATTCCGAGCTCAATTCAAAGTGCTGATTTTGACCTTTAAAGCTCTATACGGTTCTGGCCCAGCTTACTTGTCCGAACGCATCAGCCGCTACATCCCACCTCGTAATCTAAGATCATCCGGGGAGGACCTGCTCTCGCTCCCGCCTACTTCTCAAATGTGGCTGGTGGGGACGAGGGATAGGGCCTTCTCGGTGGTGGCTCCCCGCCTGTGGAATGCACTCCCTATCGATGTACGATCCACCTCATCCCTCCTGGCATTCAGGGAAAAAAATAAAATCCTGGCTGTGGGACCAGGCGTTTGCACACCAGCACAAGGCAGCACTTTAGATGGGATTTTAATGGAAAGTGGATGAATAGGGCCAATGCTTTTATGGACAGAACATTGTTTTAATCTGGAATGAATGCGCATTATGTTTAGGTAATTGTATTTTAATGTATTTTAATGTATTTTAATTGTTGAAGGGTTCTGGGGTTTTATACTGTTACTGTGTGGGCATCGAATTGTGCCTTACTGTAAGCCGCTCTGAGTCCTCCCTCGGGGGTTGAGAAGAGCGAGGTAAAATCCTGAAATAAATAAATAAATAAAAATGTTGTTGGCCCATTTAACTTGAGTTTAATTGCAATGTTTGTATGTTTTACCCATGTCTGTTTTAATTTAAAAAGTTCTCTATTCTGTAAGGCACCTTGAGACTCAGCCTGGGGAAAAGGCAAGCCACAAATAAACGGGAATACAGAAATCCAGTAGGTGCTCTCGTTGCAATGGTGTAGTAACAGTGAGGCCATGGACCATATTTTCGTTCTTGGAGACCACTGGTGGTCCATGGGCCACAGGTTGGGAACCACTGGTCTATTATATGGAGGAATGGGAATTGTCATGAACTATTAATCATCAGTATCATTGTTCAGATAAAAGAAAGTCTAATTGCAAACAGTACCATATGTCTGTACTAAAATAAAAAATAGATGCTCACATATTTGTGCACTGAATTGGATCCTTTAGCTTGCCAGTGATTATTTCGATCTTAAAATTGTTGTAATAACATTTTGTGTTTTCTCTAAATTATAAACAAGGTCTGAATTTCATTTTATTTTTTGTTCTTAATGTTCATTACATTGGGGCATCCATGCATATAATAAATACAATAAATGTATCTAGAACATTATTCTGGGGAGAGGGAAATAGTGAGGGATTTAAGTGGGATTGTAGAGTAACTAAACTCAGGAATGAAAAAAAACCCACTTAAATTGTGAAGAATTAAGTGGTGAAAGTAGCACTGTTTAAGCCAATTTGTGCTGTAGGTAATTTTTCTAGGTGAGTTTTCAATAATGAGGTAAGGGACAATTGCCAAACATGATGTGGGAGGAAGTCTTTTTAATGAAGTTGAATATTTTTTTAATGAGATATGTTTTCACAGGCAGTTTCTGTGTGATTTTTCTCTAAGCAATCCTGTGAAAAGCATCTGGCTAAAAAGCACTATTATCTTAATTTGATGGTAAAATCGATAGATTGAAGTATATTAGCAAACAAAATTGATAGATATCAGATGGCAATTTCATAAACATTCCTGCCCTTTACAATATTGCTAAAAACAGAAAATAATAACATTTTCATTGTATAATAATAATCTTGCCAGTGTAAAATTACTT
Organism: Anolis apletophallus; assembly: GCA_030556195.1. Taxonomy (NCBI): domain Eukaryota; kingdom Metazoa; phylum Chordata; class Lepidosauria; order Squamata; family Anolidae; genus Anolis; species Anolis apletophallus. The sequence continues at coordinate 90,725,044 of JARBWK010000003.1, forward strand.
TATGGTACAGTTGTATGCATATTTACATGGAAATAATTCTGACTGGATTCAAATAAGACTTTCTCCTAGGTAAGTATGTATAAAATTGTATTCAGCACAGTACAATAGAAATCTGTCATAATTTTTAAAACAGGGGAGATGCATTGCTAATACTCTAGAAACTCTGTTGATGCTTTCCTTCCTTTTTATACAATATGACTTTGACCACATAAGCATGTTTTCTACTAGATAACAAAAGCACAAAGCTTTATTTCGTCAGAATAATGAACTTTGGCAAGCTTGTTTTTGTCCAATGACTACAATCCACCACCATAATCCAAAAGGATTGATGGGTATACCTGCTTAAAAAAACATTCAACCTTGCTGTCCTACCATATCAAGATCTTCATTATTCAGTTACATACGTTCAAAGCCATCCTTTCCTCTTTCTTGGGTTTTTTTAAGAAGTTTTTTTTTAAGCCAACATAAAAATAAGTCAGAACCCCAGTACTGCTCTCTTCTTTCCTGCCTGTCTGCCTTCATCAGACTCCAATGTCAGTTTCACTGAGCACATAGTGACTGGCACAAGACAATAAAATCTGATTCGGCTCAAGGTGCTCTTTGCCCAATTATATCTCAGCATTCAAAAGCCTACCATTCCCAGGCTAGCCACGTATGAAATGATAAATTAAAGAAAAATCATGCTGCTACAACTGAAACATCCTTACAGAACTGTACATGGTTAGCTTTGCTTGTCCCCGGGTAGAGACATGCTGAACTGGGGCATGCTGTTACGCGGTGTTTGGTGGCACTTGGGAGGCTGATGGGGTTGGAAAGCAAGATAGTTTATTGCAGGTAAATTGGAAATGCAACTTGAGGAGGCATGTAATTTCACTAAAATGGCCTGCATCCAATTGCTTGTTCTCACTCAGTGGCTCCCAACCTGTGGTCTGTGTGATCACCAGTGGTCCCCAAGAACTAATATGGTCTGCGGCCTCACTGTTACTACACCATTACAATGAGAGCAACTGGTCTCACAAAACCCTCTTATAGTACCAAGGCAACGGAGATGTTGGGAGGGGATAGGCTGACTACCCATGAAAGGTGCAACAAAAGCCTCCTGACTGTTGCTTCTCCTCCTCCCTCCCGCTAAGCAGAGCCATTCCATGTGGCGATTGGAAATGGGGACACCTTGATATCTTCGGCTTTAGCTCTATTCTAGAGGTTATGAGGGGTGCTGATTCAGAAAATTGTATTGTATAGACCACATCAGCTCTAGATTATTAAATATGGTTTTCTTTGGGTGATCAGATGGCAACTATTGGATGGCATTTGTTCTGTATTGGAAACTAGAGCTGATGTGGTCTATCCAATGCAATTTTCTGAATCAGCACCCCAAATAACCAAGCCAAATCTAAAGTTGACCAGAAACTGATTTATAACCCTTTTGGTACTATGTTGGAGAGTGGTCCCTTGTCAAAGTGGTCCTTGGTCAAAAAAAGGTTGGGAACCACTGTTCTAGCTGGAGTAGATCTATCGTACCATAAGTCAACAGTTTTGTAAATAGCTTTGATACCGTTAGCGTGCTCTACGGAAGGCTAGCCATTAGATTTAGACCCATTACTAAATAAGAGGGTTGAGAGAATGTGACAAATCAACTAGCTTTCCCCTTTTCATAATTTTAAGAAGAACAGGCACAAGCATTTCCAGGTACAAGAGATTTTAGATTTTGCATCTGTACACATTGCAGCTAACTCAGCCTCCTGACAATCACCTGATCCCCTTTCATACCACATAATTATAGCACTTTGATACTACTTTAATTGCCTTGGCTGCCTCCTGTAGAACCCTGGAGATTTTAGTTTAGTGAGGCAATAGAGGTGCTTTCCGGTTGAGAATCTAAATGCCCATCATAAAACTGCAAATCCTAGAATTCAACAGGACAGAGCCAAAGCAGTTCAGGTGGAATCATATTATGTCATTGTGTATTGTGCAGATGTTCCTGGAGAATATGTATCAAACCTATCACAGGCTATAACTATCACTTCACCTTTCTTAGAGCTGCCAAGCCCCTTTGAGGAGATATACCTTAGATTGTAAAATAAGTTTACTTTAACTGTTTACTGTATCTGAAGCTCTGTGAGAGTTGGCCAAGTACAGTCTATTCAAACAAAAATTAAAAATAGCCATAAAGCAGCCCCTTTCTATGTCCATGGGTACATGCAAATCAGCTTTTAGCTGTTGCAAATTTGCTGTCACAAAGAGCCAAAAGTTGAAAACTAGTATTTTCATAGGCCATATACAGCAGCACACTGATGATATCACCCCATATGCACATGCTCTATGTGAGGGCGATCTGGTTATGGCATCTGTCACCCCATTGATCACCAGGGATCATTCATGTGTGTCCCTCCCAAAGCTGCACACTCGGTGGAAGAGGACGGCGTCCCAGGTATAGAAGGAATGTACCAAGGTCTCCAGCCTTCGGTCTCAATAGCTGTGTTCCCCTGCTAGAACCTACAAACAAGCTCAAAGTCTTACATCTTTTTGTAATGAAATATATCTCCACAAAAATTTTAACTTTTGATCACTGTTTCATGGTTTAAACATCACTGTTGCCATTTTTAGTCTTTGTCTGTGTGTGTGTGTGTTTGCAGCAGACAGAGTACCTTTAAACATTCAGGACAAAGCAAGGCAAAACTTGTTAAATGAAACATTTTGAAATGTAAATCTGAAAGTGAAGAAGCTGGAAATGGTTTATGGAGATAAACAAATAAAACCATGTTATGTAGTTTTCAGTTTTGTTTTTTTAAAAAAAAAACTCCATTCATGAATATAAATTGCTGCAATAAACACAGCTGCCACTTTTGAGTTTCAAGGTAAAAACTAATCTTCCTAACCCCCAAGTCCCTTGAGCAGCAATTAATTCCTGCAGGTGCTGAACTGCAAAACCTAAAAGATCCTGTATTAAGTATGCTTACAGCTATTTTGGGTATAATTTCCACAAAGAAAAAGGGAGGAAAACAGCAGTAGTATTAATTCATTTGGCAAGGTGTTTCAAACCGTTTCTGCTATGCCATCTTGTATAAAGGGTGTGTCTTATAGAGCTAAGAGGTCTTCCTTCTTTGGGTTTCCGATGCCATTGTTTGAAGAAAGGGGGAAACTTCCACAACTGTGGTTCTCCTCTGCCATCACTGTTATTCATGTATCAAGTTAATATTCACATACATTCAATTATACAGTAGCCTCTGTTTGTGAATGATCACATTTATAATATGTCATCCTAAGATATATATTAGACAAGATAAGGGGAGAGTTTACTGTTTTATTAACTGAGTGAGGCAGGTAAATCTGAAAAGGCTGTTAACTTTATAGTTTCTTCCTAATGCATACCGAGGACTTCATGCTGGCTCTCCCATTAGCCACATGTATATGTCTTTTTAAAGGTAGGGATCCCATTTTAAGTCAGGAAAAAACAAAATATGTATGAGCAGTATGCTGGCAGTCATTATCTATTCATTCTTAGTTTAATTCTCCAAGAGTTTATAAGTGAAGAAGGAGAGAGCTTCATGTTATGTCTGAACTAGGATTATGGTTAAGTGTACCCAGACAAGCCAGAATCCTAAGCCACCTTTAAGTTTGATATTGTCGTATGAACTGTCACTTAAGAGCATACACTTAACCATAATATAGTGTTTGGATTTACTTTATTTTATGATTATTTATTTAAAGCATTTATATTCCGCCCTATTCACCCTGAAGGGGACTCAGAGCGGAGCACAACATATATATGGCAAACATTCAAAGTTGGAATATTAAAAAAATTATAAATATACACAAACATTAAAATCAGTTGTATCCACTTTAAAATCAATCGTTTAAAACCATCTCAAAACAGCCATACCAGATCCGGTCAGCAGGGTAGGGCTTCCTGTTATTATCTTATTGCACTGTCCCAACGGCTTGGTCCCACAGCCAAGTTTTTACCATCTTTCTGAAGGACAGGAGGGAGGGGGCTCATCTAATTTTGCCTGGGAGGGAGTTCCATAGCTGAGGGGCAATCACCTGAGACTGTGGTGGGACCAAGAGCAGGGTCTCCCTGGCGGGTCTTAGTCTCCACGGTGGTTCGTAGAGGGAGATGAATTTGGACAAGTAAACTGGGCCGGGGCCATTTAGGGCTTTATAGGCCAAAGCCAGCACTTTGAATTGTGCTCCGTAGCAAGCTGGCAACCAGTGGTGCTGGCCCAACATGGGTGTTGAGCTCCCTGTATGCCTCTTGTTGGACTATTTAAAGCTTCCAAACTGTCTTCAAAGGCAACCCCACTTAGAGCGTGTTGCAGTAGTTTTACAAAGGGGGGAACACACAGCTATTATACAGAGTATGGTGTTGAGACACCCATATCTTCCAAGTGCTAGGAATCACTACACACATCTGGAAACGTGTGCATAGTGGTGTCTTCCATGTGGAGGTTTTGTTATATTCTGATGAGCAACACAGAGACATGTTATTTTTCTCTTGGTATTAATAAGCATCTCTTGGTTCACTTTGGAGGTTCTTGATTGGTTTGGCAAGTTCATTGTGTCAGAATATATTCCTTCTCTAGTGGAAATGTACACTTGTAGCATAATTTTGCTGCTGAACTCTAGTACCTACAGTTTCCATCCCCAATTCAACAAACAAAAGAATTAGACTCCTGTTAACATATATTTTGGTCCAGGGAAGGAGGCTATGGACTGCCTTGTTGTCTTCACCGGAACTCCAAAATGGGATTATTTGTCTGGTTCTTATAACAACCCCCTTCCTTTTTTTAAAAAAAAAATGCCAGTGCCAAAACCGTGGCCTGCAGACATCAGACTGCAGAAAACTACTGTTTCCTCCTTATATAGAGAAAAATGTTTTATAATAATTTCTTTAAAAGCTTGACCAGAACAATGGTCTTTTTACATCAAAACCAATTTTCAGTGGATTTTCAAAACTCTCCCCATCCCTTTTTACAGTACTGCTATTTTGCAGGCATTTGTTCTTCCTCCCATCTGCCTATATTCTCCTGAAATATGGTTATTTCAAATGTCACACATGAGAGAGGCTTTTGAATTGTAGGTACATACAGCAAATTATTTTAGTCTTTGCCATGCTGCAATGTTGAATTGCAAATGTATTTTTATTCCTCCACCTCCTTCATAGAAAGTATCACAACTGTGCTGCAGTGAATCAGTCATCTGTCAGCAGAAGAAGAGCTGAAGGTCTGACGCTGATATTAAAAGAGAAGGGGTGTTTCTGGGATAACACCGCTCAAGGAAAGGGAAGTAGCAGAAATGAAATCCAGTCCACATCCTCAGAGCAAATTTATTTTTATAAGGACCAGGGATGAGTTGCGGGGAAAAGGAAAGACAAATGTTTTTGTTAAAGGCCAAAGCTGTGAAAATAAAGCATTTTAAAGGCAGCAAGATCAACATTATTCTATCTGTGTTGGCTCTGCAGGCTGCTTGAGCAGCCTTATAATAAAAATCAGCTCTATCACATAATAGAGGTTGTGCCATATAATCATTTATGGAGCTGAGGTGAGTGTGGCAATTGTGCCAAATTTTGTGTATTTCATTTCCCTAGGAGTATAGGGTGGCACACTTGGTAATTGCAAAAACCCTGTGAGGTAGACTAGAAGTATTTGCCCTCTCCTAATTTCTGTACCCAACTGTGTTAATTCTATTACTACCTAAGATAAATATGCATATATTATAACTCTACATTTAATATGCGTCTGGTGACCTGCAAGGTGTTGTCAGCCATGTAATTATTATTCTTGGCCCATGACTTAAGAATCACAGCTGATTTCACCTCTTCCTTAGAGATGCTGTGCAATTTCTGTACCATTGCTCCATGTGGGCCTTTGTCATAATTTTCTGTGGGAGACCTGGGGTATCTCTAGTATAGCTAGTTTCATAAGTGCATCGTAAAGGAAATCGTAAGTGCATTGTGGGGACAATGCTAAGGCCATCTGTGGTGGATTCCTGTTGAAGTAGACCAAGCTGTATCTGTCATCCTGGTTTCCCATGCCAATATGTTTTGGCCATTGATCCTCTAAATGAGAGAGTTCCAAACATTTCATGTGGGTGAGACGCTTTTTAGATATGCATCATTTTGTGAAACAGTAATTCAGCTTCATTTGCAAGCCTGATAAGAGATATGGACATATACATAAATTTCAATAATAAAATGTATTGAGTAAACAACGTACCTCATGAAAACCGTTCATTTATCTTTGTAAGAAAATTAACAGACTTTTTTTACAATGCCATTTATGTGCGCAAATCTTTTAAAAAAGATTAGTGTGTGGCACTAATAAAATAATGGCATGCAAGTTGGCATTGCTTATTTTACATAAACTTAGCTTTCTTGTTACGTTCATGTGACACACTTACACACTGCAGCTGACTCACTAACATGTTGTGACACACAGTTTGGAAAATTCTGCTCTAGGTATGTTGGTTTCCATGCCCCAAACCTCCAACTGGTTGGAGCTCCCTCTGTGAGCTCCAGCTCCCCATGCGAGGAAATTAGAGACTCCTCCCACAAGGATGGTAAAACATAAAACATCCGGGCATCCCCTGGGGCAACGTACTTGCAGATGGCCAATTCTATCACACCAAAAGCTAATTGCTGTTTCTCAAGTCCCTCCTGACAAAAAAAACCCTCCAACCACCATGGCCAAAGGGACTGAAGTTCAAAACATTTGGAGAGCTGATGGTTTAACAGCTATGTCCCCAAACCTCTACACCTTGGTTACCCTTCTTCTCATTATTGGTAGATCTGCTTCCGAAGTCTTAAAAACAGTAAAATCATGTAAATTAAATGTGAAATGTGTCCCTTTAAATCTTTGATATTTTTCAATCCTTTCATCATAAAATTCCAGACAAAAACCATGGAAAGTATTCTGCTTTTGTTGCTATTCGGTCAATGCGGTTAAGGCATTATAGAGGCATTTCATAAAGGCTTTAACTTACATAGAATTCTGTCCCTTATACTCTATTCATAACCATCTATCCATCAAGGAGTTCAGTCGCAGTCGTTGAAGCACTACGCATTGCTAAAAAGGATTAATATCCTTGAGCATTGTTATAGCTATAAACCTCTGCTGCATAGTTATGAACATTCTTATATCTATTTTATTATAACCTAATTGGTTATTAGCAGCATCAGCATATCTGTACATTTTATCAGTTATCAGAAAGAGTGTTATTGGCTTTGGGGCTATATTACAGGCTTCTCTTCAGACAATGGATACTGGTGGAACATCTGATTTCAACCATTTCTTGGCTTCTTTTATTCCATCCCTAGCAACCCTCCAGCTATCAGCTATTCTATCAAAAATAAGGTACGGTAGTTTGCAGTGCCTCATTTATGTTATCCAATCCACACAGAGATCTTAAATATGTCACTTTTGGTTTTGTTGGAGATAAGATAAACTCTGTAGAGCTGGATCTTGGCTTTTGGTTGTCTTTCATCAGATTACATAAGGCACCTCCTAGGACAGTTTGTAGCAATCAGGTCTGCCTATTTCTCAATGTTGATTGTGATGGCACACCCAAGCCTATGGGAAAACTATAGCATCTGGCTTTCCTCGGGGGCTATCTGTATACCTTCTGTTAAGATTAAGACCCTTTAACACACAGAGGCACTTTAGGCAAGGTGAAAAGATAACCAAAATGAGTTTACTGAAAACAAGATGAATAAAGGGTTAACTCCACCCGGGACTATTATAGGTAACTTGAAACAATACATTACAAAAGGAGATTTTTCTGGTTGCATTCATATCTCTGGAGTCTTTGAAAGTTTCCTGCCTCTGGTGCAAAGCGATGGTTATAAACTGTCTCAATCTTCTTCCTTGTGAAGCTTAAGCTGGTCAAAGGGTTCTGTTGTCTCTTGGACTGCTGGTATATGGATTCTTCTGAATGCAGGTGCTAAGGATGCCTGTTTTGAATTGCTTGGGCATATAATTACCAGACAATACCCAAGCCTCTATTCTCTATAGCTCTGCTGCAAGAAAAGGAGGAGTCCAGAAAAGGAGCTCTATACAGGCAAATGGAGTAGATCAACTAATGCTGGCCTCTAGGGGTTTTTATGCTCCACCCAAAACTAATACAAAGGAAGGTATCTACACTATTGGGAAAACCTATAAACAGGGGAAACTGAAGCAGAGAAGAGAAAAAGGCAGAGCTAAGACTCCACGTTGATAGATGTTCTTGTCTCTTTTTTCATGTTTGAGTAGGTGTTCTGCCCAGCTTTGTCTTTTTGTTCCCAATAACACACACACACGCACACTTTCTAATACTCATAACTTTCCCCAATATATCTTTAGCCCGGTGGTGCAGTGGGTTAAACTTCTGAGTTGCTGAACTTGCTGACTGAAATGTCAGCGGTTTGAATCCAGGGAGCATGGTGAGCTCCTGCTGTTAGGAGCAGCTTCTGCCAACCTAGCAGTTTGAAAGCATGCCAATGTAAGTAGATCAATAGGTACTGCTCTGGCAGGAAGATAACGGCATTCCATGCAGTCATGCCGACCACATGACCTTGGAGGTGTCTACGGACAACAACACCAGCTCTTCGACTTAGAAATGGAGATGAGCACCACCCTCAGAGTCAGACATGACTAGACTTTATGTCAAGGGGAAATCTTTACCTTTATTATATATGTTATACAGGTTGAGCATCCCTTATACAGATGTCTAAAATACAGAATCTTCCACATGGTTGGCTGAGATAGTGACACATTTATTTTTTTCATGGTTCCATGTACACAAACCTTTATTATTAATAATATTATATAAAATTACTTTCAGGCTATTTGTATAAGCTCTGTATTAAAAAATACATGAAATCCGTGTTGGAGCCCATCTACCTGGACCTCACTACATACATACATGCAAATACAGGTATTCCAAAATCCAAATAATTAAATCTGAATTCGAAAACACTTCTGGTTTCAAGCGGTTTTGATAAGGAATACAGTGCTCTTGGTTATAATCTGTATATGTTCTATTGGTATATTTCTACGTTTCAGAGTTGGCAACCAAAATAAGCCCAGTTTTTAACACTGCTCTTTTCAGAATAATGAAAATAAACATTTGTGAACTGGTGAGGAAATGAAGTGGATGATTCCATACAAAGGAGGTGCATTCAGACCTTATGTATTAGCAGTAATAGTCATCTAAAAGACACCAGAAGAGAGCCGTTGATCCATGTACCAGTCTCCTTTTTGTGAAAGGGGTTGGACTGTGTTTCCCCACTGAAAGCTAGAAAATACAGAGATCTCAATAGGCCCCTCCCCAAGCCCATCTGTCTCTGGTGTGCTGCCATTTCCCACAGGGATAGTCCATATTGAACAATATGATCACTTAGGATTCATGTTGATATTCACAGTAAATGTGTTTGTTTACTCATAAAGCTACACTTTGCAAGCCCCCCACAAGAGGGTTGCAAGTGTTTAAATCAACCTTGCAGAAGATGTGGGATAATTTTGAGTTATGACGTGAAAGGTGAAATAACAGAAAACAGGCCTTGAGATTTATGAGACATGGTATTTCTTTAGGCCAGAAAAAAGAAAGGCTATTAATTAAGACAGGAAGTCATTTGAGACATAAATCACAGCATTAATGTGCTATCACAGCCCCTGCCAAAATCTCTGTGGCTTTGATGGGCAGACATGCTCTTTCTGTTGTGGCCTAGCTGTGGGTCAAGTATCATTCCACAGCACTTCATGGTAGGGGAGCCAAGATTGATTCTGAGCCAAATGGACTGAAAGCTGAGCCAGAGCTGATCTGTGGGTTCTCCAATCTTAGCCAAATAAATGTACAGGGCTGCAGCTGGAAGGATAAGGAGAGCTGCCTGAACAACCAGTTCCAATCAGGATGGAAATAAAGGTTTTATTCTTCTGGATCTCTTATCATATTTGCGTTATTTCAGTGACTATTCATCATAATGGCCAAACACAAGTTACTAGAGACAGTCTTGTGCCTTCAGGCCCTTTCTGTGAACAATCACAAGTGTTTCTGGTTGGCTCACATGAATAGGGTTTTTGGGTTTTCCCCTATGTGTGTCTTACTGTCTGTAGTTGAATCAGATCCCATGTGTAACATTGTGATTTCAAGTTTACCATATTAAAAAGTGGTGTGTGTGTGTGTGGAACCAAGCCTTCCCAGAATAGGCTGAGATTGGCTATTGTCTGAATGTTTACCACGTTTACAGATTGAGTGGAATTGTTTTAATGGCAATGTGGTTTTCTGTTGGGTTTTTATATATTTTAATATGTTGCTGTAGTTGTTTTTAAATTGTATAGTATTGAATTTTTGCTGTTATGCCGATCTGAGTCCCTCGATAGAGGTGAGAAGGTCGAGGTGCAAAAGTTTTTTTAAAAAATTAAATATATCCCCAAAGTAGCTGGCCTTATTGGTTTTCTTAGCCCAGTGCTATCTCCTCTGACTGACTGACACTGTCACAAGCATGGCACTTGTTCCTTTATCTTTTTACACCAGACATGCCAGGAATTGAACCTAGGATTTTAGTGGTGTGTTGAGAGGAAGGTAAATGGCATTGGAAACATCCCAGAAGACCACCTTTCCCTCTTCAAAATGTTCATTATTTCTGCAAAGCTTACAGCTTTATTATTTATTTATCTCCAGCTGAACCAAATGCTAAGTGCACGAACCAGACCTTGTTTATGCCTCTTGTTCCTTCTATGTTCCTTCCTCCCCACTTATTTTGTGCCTCATGACTATCAGAACATAGAGAGAAATGAATCCAGATCTGTTTAACTGGGTCCTCACTCCCCCTCATTCTGCTGCACAGAAGTTTGGAATAACCAGCTGAAGGGAGTAGGTGGTGGTTCAGTCAACTATTTAAATTTTGGCCTCTCAGTGGTTTGAGCCAGAAGGAAAAATTCCTGTGAATTGGGCAGAAGCACCTTCAGGTTGTGCCTTCAGAAGGCAGAGAATGAATCCAGCCCATAGTCGCTTCAGTTGACCATGGCTTCTTGAGGCAATGGTTCTCAATATGGGGTCTGGAGACCCGCAATGTTGTCACAGGGGATCCTCGAAGGATTAAATTATTGAATTAGTGTTGGTACTATTTTTGTTAGTACTATTATTTTAAATTTGTATGGAATCATAACCAAAATATTTAAAAGCGAGAGTGTGTGCATTAACAGATTAATTTATATTCCCTTTTCTCTAAATTTGAAGAAACATTCATGAGAAAATTGAAATAATTATTTGATGTGCCTTAAATCTTGAGTTAAGTTTTGCAGGTCTACAGACACAAAAATATTTAAAAGTGGGTCCATGAACAATCATAGAATCATAGAGTTGGAAGAGACCTCATGGGCCATCCGGTTCGATCCCCTGCCAAGAAACAGAAAGATTGCATTCAGAGCACCCCCGACAGATGGCCATCCAACCTCTGTTTAAAAGTCTCCAAAGAAGGAGCCTCCACCACACTCTGGGACAGAGAGTACCACTGAGGTGCTGGAGGCGCCTTCTTTGGTTGAGAAAGGGTTGAGAATCTCTAAAGTAGAGCATTTGCATTTTTGTTCCTTTTGGGGTTTCTCTGAAGAGAACTGTGTGTAATGATTGCACTGATTGAATAATATATTTACCGCGAACCAAATCTTCTTTGCATTTTATAGCCTATTGCAGCTACCAAAACAACCCAGTACTGGCAGAAAGAACCAGTCTTTTCTTTGTTATTGTGTGTCTTCAAGTCATTTCCAACTTATGTTGACTACAAGGGAAACCTGTCACAGGGCTTTCTTGGGAAAATATGTTAAGAGAGGGTTTGGCTTTGCTTTCTCTGAGATTGAGGGAGTATGATTTGCTGAAGGTCATCCAACTGGATTCCATGGTCAAGCAGGGAATTTGAACTCATCTCCCAATGTCCTAGTCCAATGCACAGACCAGTATACGAAGCTGACTCCCATTCCTTCCTATCCCTCACAATAAAATGTGCCTTTTACTTCCCATTTTATTTACAATCCCAATATGCTTCTTTTTAAACCTGCAGAGGAGAATGATCAAGGTCAACCCCAGAGGAAACGTCTCCGAAGGAAGAAACGGAAGAATGTTTTGCAAAACCCTGATCACTTGGCAGAATGTGGAAAGCCTGAAAATCTGATTGAAGATAACTTACAGCTGCAACACACGGAAGGCCTGAATCTAAGTAGAAACAAAAAGAGGAAAATGAAAAAGAAGCGGCAGAAAGAAAAGATGAGAGCAGCTGGCTTGTTAACAAAGACAACTGGTATAGATTTCATGTACAAGCCCAAGATGGAAAGAGGAACAGACTTTGAAGACACAGATAAGAAACTAGACAGCATTCTAGATTTTTTGCAAGCGACGCAAGAAATCTATTTCTCTGACAGTAGGTACATCCCCTTTCCTACATTGCATTTGTAGCTTGAATTAGGTGGATTAAGTTCTGCTTGGGTTGTTGTGAGTTTTCTGGGCTGTATGGCCATGTTCCAGAAGCATTCTCTCCTGACGTTTCGCCTGCATCTATGGCAGGCATCCTCAAGTCTGTTGGAAATTAGGAAAATGGGGTTTATATATCAGTGAAATGTCTATGATGGGAGAAAGAACTCTTGCCTGCTTGAGGCAGGTGTGAATGTTTCAATTGGCCACCTTGGTTAGCATTTAATGAACCAGCAGTTTCAAGGTCTGGCTTCTTACTGCTTGGGAGAATCCTTTGTTAGGAGGTGATTAGCTGGCCATGCTTGTTCATGTCTGGAATTCCCGTTTTTGAATGTTGTTCTTCACTTATTGTTACAATTTTAGAGTTTTTTTAAACACTGGTAGCCAGATTTTGTTCATTTCCATGGTTTCTTTCTGTTGAAATTGTCCACATGCTTGTGGATTTCAATGGCTTTTCTGTGTAGCCTGACATGGTAGTTGTTAGAGTGGTCCAACAACTACACAGTGTTGTCAAACAATATGCTGTGTCCAGGTTAGTTCATCAAGTGCTCTACTGTGGCTGACTTCTCATGTTGAAGTAGTCTGCAGTGCCTTTCATGTTCCTTGATTTGTGTTTGGGCAATGCTGCATTTGGTGGTCCCTATTGAAATATTCACACCTACCTCGGACAGACAAGAGTTCTTTCTCCCACCCTGGACATTCCATAGATATATAAATCTCACTTGCCTAGTTTCCAACAGACCTCACAACCTCTGAGAATGCCTGCCACAGATGTGGGCAGAAGTCTGGTGATAATGTCTCTGGAACATGGCCATACAGCTTGGAAAACTCACAACAACTCAGTGACAATACATAAGTACTGCTTATTTTTCTTTGTGGACTCTGTGAATGCACACATGTGGAGTGTCTGCGCCTGCGCAGGCTGTAACGTAAACTTCCCCAAGTTTAAACTGCAAGTTTGGCGGTAACCCCGCCCAGTCCCCTCGCAGGGCACCCCGCGCAGACCCTCTGCAGTTCCTGTCTTTCTGCTGCAAAGGTCACTTCAGAACTTCCTTGCTATGTCAACAACTAGATTCAAGCATTGTACCGACTGCCTTGGAAAATTCCAGACTCGGATAAGCATTCCAAGTGCTTACTCTGCTTTGGTGAGGGTCATATTGCTGCTTCCTGCCGCCATTGCCAGACCCTCACGGCTCAAGCTAGGAAGAACAGGGCTGCTCGGTTGAAGTACCGCCTTTACGAGCAATTGCTGGCTCCATCGACATGGATGAACCCAAGTGAGCCCTCAGCCTCAGCTGGAGCAAAACCGCCACCTAAGCCTCACTCAACAGCTTCAAAGACGTTGAAGACCTTGTGGTGCACAAGACAGTCAAAACTACCATGCACCCTTACAACTGACACGATGCAGCTCCAGCAGTCCTCGACTACAAGCTCGGTAGTGTTATAACGTTCTGTCGCCTCCCAAGGCCTGAGCACACTTGACCTCCCTGAACAAACCACACAGCTTTGAGGTACAACACAGTTTTATTGTGCAGGAAATAAGGAAAGCATGAAGGCTAGTACAAAGCCTTTAAGTAGCAGCAATCAGGAACAGCAGGTAAGTATAATCCTGCAGCGGGAATTCCAAGCCGGATGCGCAGGAAGAGTCTCCAAACAGATTCCCTCCGATTCGGCAAACGGGCAACTTGGGAAGCAAGGTAGTTTAGCAGCAAAGTCTTTTCAGGAACAAGGCTTGAGCAAGACGCACACAGAGTTCAGGGATCCAAGGCAGCCCGTTGGAAAGGGCGGGTGTAGCTTAAGGCAGGCTGTTCACGGCCGGTGCTTCAGAGTAGCATCATCCTTTAGCAAAAGTTGATCTGAGATGATTCCTATGGTGCGGGATTCACAGATATAGGGTTCTGTGACCAGTTCCGGTGCGTCAAACATCAAGCCCAATGATTAATGGAAAACTATATGTTTATTGTTACCTAAGGTCCATCGGAATGTGCCTGCCAATTACCAGGCACAGATGTTCTGCGGGGAGTAGTTTATGGCTCCTCCGAAGCGCCTTGCAAAAGGGAGGCTAGTTTTGGTAACCTTGGATGTAGTTATCTATGCATTCCGTGCCAGCTTCACACGAGAATGCAGAGAGGCCCTGGTGGGGCCTGGGAAGCATCAAGCTGACTGTTTAACTACTTAACAGCCCTGATGGCTCAATGTAGACCCAAGCAAATAGGCAGCCTGAAGACGCTGTGGTGTGACACGTTCTGCCCGCTCTATGAGATCAACTGTGGTGACGACACAATCTTCTATGGTGGTTAAGATTGCCTTCAAGAGGGCCCATGAAGAGTCTCACCAAGCAAATTCGGCGTTGACTGCAGCCCCAGTTCCACTGACCCCAGGAAAATCTCTCTCTAGACCGGCTTTGGCTCAACCACTGGTGAAGAAGCAAGCCTTCCCTTGATCGTAGTCCTCCACTTCATCGAGGAAAACCACCCCGCTTCTTCGTTAACCTCATCGGGACGGTCCTCGTTCCCACCGGAGCAACTAGTACAGCCTTCACAGCTGGTACTAGAGACCGAGCCTAATGAGCCAGCCCTTCAAGAGCTCCCACTGTCCCCAGTACAGTCGGTTGAGACAGTGGTCCAAGTAGAGCAATGGGTGACTCCAGTACAGACTTTCGCCAGGCAAGAACTTTTTCCACCTGTTTCGACACCGGAGAAAGGAATACAGACTGCACGGTTGGCTAGACCAGCCCAGGCCTCGGCCTCGAAGCAGCCACCAATGCCTTCCTCGCCTCGCCTGCCACCTCCGCCACCCTCGCCTCCAATGCTGTCCTCTCCTTCTCTTGCTCTCTCAGAGGATGAGGACCAGGACAGGGACCTCCTGGAGGAGTCAGCCCACTCCGCCTCGGTCCTTTCACTGGGGCTCGACAGTTCGCCTACCCATGATGCCTACGAGGTCAACCAGCCATTTCCAACTGACATCCTTCAGATGGACATCTTCTTACCAAAGGTGGTCTCCTTCCTTGTCAACGAGGACATCGTTCTTCCAGACTTTTTCCAGCGTCCGTCTTCCTCCACCGAGAGATGACTGCAACTTCTCGACATCTGCTGAGCCCTCTTGATTTACTGGGACAGAACCTCTTGGTCTTGTCGGTCTCCGAGGCTCTTTGTGGCCTATGCTCCTGATAGGCTGGGACTCCCCGGCTTGTCCCAGCGTCTCTCCAATTGGATTGCTTCGACGATTGAACTTTGTTACGAACTTGCTCGTCAGGTGCCACCTCCGTCGGTATCTGCCCGGTCAACGAGGGCAGTAGCAGCGTCGACCGCTTTCCTTAAAGGTATACCGTTGGACTCTATCTGTAAGGCAGCTATTTGGTCCAATCCGCTGACTTTTGTTTCTCATTATAAACTGGACACTAGGACCAGGAAGGAAACAGCCTTTGGAAAGTCTGTGCTCTCTTCTTGCCCCCTGTAGACTATATTATTTGGGGGCTGTCCGGTTGGAAACTCGATCCTGTATGTCACCTTTCTGTCGGTACCATACAGTGTGCTCTGATATGGTATTCCTTTAAACTTCTCCCCACAGACATGGGGTTGTCATATTTTGTTTCTCTGTTGCAATGTCCTAACCTGTGCTGTATACCATTGCATTTGAACGTATGCTTTTTTTAAACTTATGCAACTTTTATTATATGTGTACTTGATGCTTTCTGTTCACAATGTCATGCTATCCAACTGTGCTTTTTCTACTGAGGTTGAACTAATCCTAGTCACTTGGCTGCTGGTCCTCCTTTATTGTATGCACCTTCTCAATTATTTGTGGAAGGGAGTTTTTTTTTACTTGAATCGTTTTGAACTTTTGGGCCTTGTTTACTGTACTCACTCTGTGAGTGGTCTTCCTCTTTATTGCTCCACCTGAATAAATCATACGTTTAGCCCTTATAAACCTGTTGGTTTGCCATTCCCGCCATTCCTGCTAGTCTCCACATGTGTGTATTCACAGAGTCCATGCAGAAAAATGGTGGGTTACATACCTGTGACCATCTTTCTTTGAGTGGAACTCTGTGAATTCAGACAAACTCATCCAGCCTCCCCTCTGACAAACCTCCTCCTTTCTCGCTGCCTTTGCAGCATAGGAACTGCGGAGGGTCTGTGCGGGGCGCTTTTTATGTTCTACAAGGGGACTGGGCGGGGTTACCACCAAAACTTGCAGTTTAAACTTGGGGAAGTTTCAGTTATGGCCTGAGCAGGTGCAGACACTCCACATGTGTGGATTAACAGAGTTCCACTCTAAGAAAGATGGTCACAGCCTGGGATATAACCCACCATTCTCCCCTGTAAAATGCAAAAGAAATATCTTTCTCTCCCCTCCATCTCCTTCATCTTCGGGTCTCAGTTTGACCAAGTAAGAGTGAATACATGTCAGCCCCCAAGAGCCAAAAGTGCTACCCAACCATTAACTGGTAATAAGGTTTTCATTATAGGAAATGGGAAATGGTCTCTATGGTACCTCAGCTGTCAGTGTAGCAAACAGAGGTTGCAATACATAGGGTTGTATTAATATTTATTTGGTTGTCACTTGGAATTTAAAAATCAATGGTGTTTGTTCCACAAGGAAAAATTCTTTGTGTGCAGTACCTCACAACGAAGACCTGGAAATATTTTTGTATAACACCCTGAGGTATTATATTTGGTTATAGTAGTTCCAATATTGTAGTGTCATTGTGCTCTGTTGCACACACATGATTTTCCATATGAGGCAACCTCCATATATCTGGAATTTTTAGTCACACAAAATTGGTTTGGAATCGTCCTACATTGGAGGGATCCTGCTCTTATAAACTCATGCATCCAGAATGGAAGCATGATCATTTGACACAACTATTATATGCAATACTCATGCATTTGCAAATTTGGAGTTAGTTGTATTACTGCTGCTGCTGCTACTACTAACAATTATTATTATTCTTTGTATGCCACATTTTCTCTTAACGGGGACTCTAAAAACAATGCAAAGCTACTTTTTAAAACATAATATGTCTCTTGCAGTCTTACTTGCTATTATTGACAAAATTATATAATTCCTGTGGGCTGGTTATCTAATATAGGTTTACCATTTGGTGTGTGTGAATGAGATCACATTCCATATAATGAGACAACATACATACCAGCATATCACACTAGAGCCTATTTAAATCAGAAGTGGGAAACTGGGTCCTTCCAGATATTGCTGGACTGCAACTCTGAGCATCCCACAACATTGACTATACTATCTAGGACACAGGGGAATTGCAGTTCAACAACATTAGGAAGCCCACAGTAAGCGGTTCTTTCAATTGAATGAGTCACTTTACACATTTAACTTCATCCATCAGATGAGTAATAACGTTGTGCTTTGTGAAGTCCTTAAATCGTGAGTGAGCAAAGGGAAGGCCTTAAAATGCTGCTGGACTGTAATATCTATCGGAGTGACATGGCCTAGTGTTGATTTAGATATCAAAACAGGAAAGGGATCATGAGCAGAGGGGGTGATACATTTTGTTTGAGAAGAATTTTTCTAAACAAGCATCTTACTTTCATTCCTTAGAACGATTGAAATGTGAAGAGTCGGCTGTGAGTCTGCAGAGCATTCATGAAATTTTTCACAGCCTCGAATCTCACCATATGCCTTTGTCAGACATTGACCTTTTGCATCAGATGAAAGCCCTTGTTCTGCTGCAAGATGTTGAGAGACTTAAAAGTGCTGTGGAAGAGTTCCTCTCACAGTCAGTGATGCCTCCTGGTATGTTCTCTGCACCCAACTGTGCCATTACTGTTCTTCCTGGACTTGGATTCAGATTTTCTTTTTCCTGTAAAAAAAAAGGGCAAATGTATTCTTCTTTGACATTTTTTCCATATTTGTGTAAATGCATATATTATAGGGCTTCATATAGAGGTGCTCTTTCATGAGCAGGAGCTTTACATGTACAATATTTTTCCTGCGTAAGATCTTGATGTAACAAAATCCAATACCGTGCATCCATTTGTACATAGGAGTGCACATCTTCCATCACCAGCACTAGTTGATGCACAATGCCACCCAATCCCACTTGCACAATTCCAATCCTTTCTTTTTCTAGCACTAATATGGGAGATAGGGAGAGACTACAGTTAGCAGTTACGATGCAAACAGTGGTTTCCAACCTTTTTTTTTTTAACCAGGGACCACTTGACCAAGGACCACTCTCCAACATTAGTGCCTAAAGGGTTCCAAATCAGTTTTTGGTCAACTTTAGATTCAGTTTAGTTATTTGGGGTGCTGATTTAGAAAATTGCATTGGATAGACCACATCAGTTCTTGTTTCTGATACAGAACATATGTCATCCAGTAGTCGCCATCTGCTTGCCCACTGAAAAACATATTAAATTATCTATAGCTGATGTGGAAGTTGTAATCTTTTGCGGGTAGTGAGCCCCTCCCCTCCCACCATCCCTGTTGCCTTGGCACTATAAGAGGGTTTTGCTAGGCCAGTCACTCTCATTGCCGTGTGGTTTTGAGGAAACAGTCTAGTAATGGTGAGGCCATGGACCATATTTTCATTTTTGAAGACCACTGGTGGTCTATGGACCACAGGTTGGGATCAATGATAGGGCTATTAGCCACCCTATAGGACCTTGTAGCTGAACAAAACCAGGCAGGCCATGTTCTTGTGTGTGGAAAGATTAACTGTTAGTGCCAAAATCTTCATCCCAAGAATGTTTCAGCATGTTGCTCTCAAGTGTGCAATGAAATAAGGAAGGAATACATGATACCCACTGTCAACAGCTTGAGAGAGAGAGAGCTGTTCATTGCTCCTTACAATCAAAAAGCCATCAGCAAACCACTAATGGACCACAGCTGAGAGGTTGAATGCCGTTTCTATTTTTTAGACATATGGAGATGTTCTCTTTATTGTTGTTCAACACAATGACATTTCCAAGTTGTGACGACCCTCAGATGGAAATACATTGAGTTTGTTTTTTATTCAGAGGATGTTTGCTATTGCCTTCACCTGAGCTTGGAATCGTGTCACCCAGTGGGTTTCCATGGCTGTGTGGGGATTTGAACTTTGACCCACAGGTTCCTAACCCAGCACTTGGGCCACTGCACCACAATGACTTTCTGATGTTCTCTCTACTATGACTGAGGTCCAATTGAAGTGATTTCATTTTCTAGAATATCCAAAATGGAAAAGAGTAGAGAAAGCGTCAGAGCTGTCAGTTTGAGTCCATATGATATAGTATTTACAGTATTTTACCCCGCCCTTCTCAACCCCTGGGGGGGGGGGGGACTCAGAGCGGCTCCAAAGGCAGCAATTCGATGCCACAGTATACAATATAAAACCATAAAACATACAGGATTAAAAACAGTAACAGTTAAATTAAAACAATTAAATCAACCGTCAATTAAATTAAAACAGTATTCTGTCCACTTAGCCAGATTAGTAAACAGTAAACCATATCCTCATCTGTCGACTTGCCAGTCCAATTCCAGCCCAAGGTGCTGCATTATGGTATTGTGCAAAGGCCTGGTCCCATAGCCAAGATTTTACTTTTTTCCTGAATGCTAGGAGGGATGGGGTTGATCATATTTCGCTTGGAAGCGCATTCCACAGGCGGGGAGCCACAGCCGAGAAGGCCCTGTCTCTCGTCCCCACCAGCCACATTTGAGATGCTGGCAGAAGCGAGAGCAGGGCCTCCCCAGATGATCTTAAATTATGAGGTGGGATGTAGAGGCAGATGCGTTTGGACAAGTAAGCTGGGCCAGAACCGTATAGAGCTTTATAGGTGAAAACCAGCAATTTGAATTGAGCTCGGAAGTGGACAGGCAGTCAGTGGAGCTGACACAACAAGGAGGTGGTATGCTCCCTGTATGTAGAGTGCTGGGAGAAGAGGTTGCTCTCTCCCTTTTTCTACTCATTAATACAATAAGTGAATGGGCTAAAATCTTATATAATGGAAATGTTTTGTTGTAAAATGATGTGCCTTTAAAAGGGGTAAATGACTTTTGCCTTGCTTTCAACATTGAGGGTTTTGTTGTTGTGTAAAATCTGTGTTTTTGACCAGCTGCCTCCATTCATATTCTAATGACATAAAGCCAGACTGTCTGGATCTTTGGGGCAAAGAGCTGAATGTAAAGAGAGCCACTTGCCAGGTACTTCACATATTTCAGAACATCTCAAAAACAGGAAACGGGAAGGCACTGTAGAGAACAGCATTTCCTAGGTGGCTTTGACATGGGATAAGGAGAAGAATGGCAGAGCCACGCATACTGGGAGGAATGAAAAACTCTTAGAATTAGATATCAACTGTGTCAAAAGGTTATAAAGCCGCCATTCCTCTTTCTAGGCTGGGTTTAGCCCTTGGGGTTTCCTGTTCCTTGCTAACATTTTATTTCTTGT
The DNA here is from genome assembly GCA_030556195.1 of Anolis apletophallus. Taxonomy (NCBI): domain Eukaryota; kingdom Metazoa; phylum Chordata; class Lepidosauria; order Squamata; family Anolidae; genus Anolis; species Anolis apletophallus. Next base: position 90,745,886 of record JARBWK010000003.1, read on the forward strand.
TAGCAAGCATCACGTCAAAAATAGCTTTCTCCCTTGTTGCCTAAGAAATTATCACCCACTAAAAAGCTAAAAATGAATTATGAAAGGCTTTCTAAAAATCTGCAGAGCAGTCCTCCTAATAATTCCTCCTCCATTTATTTGTGAATTTTGCAGATCAGTAGATATTATAGTTCCTTTTACCCACCATGCACATCTTGGATTCTCCACATGCATTGCTGTTAGTTTTTTTAAAAAAAGATGTATTAAAAAAGAAATTAAACAAGAGGTGGTTTAACATATTATTACAGGAAATATTAAAGAAAAATAGTTAGCATCTAAGTAAATGGTATCAGATAGACCAGTGGTTCTCAACCTGTGAGTCCCCAGGCGTTTTGGCCTATAGCTCCCAGAAATCCCGGCCAGTTTACCAGCTGTTAGAATTCTCCGGGAGTTGAAGGCCAATACATCTGAGGACCCACAGGTTGAGAACCACCGAGACAAACAGTAGGTTATACAAATTAAAAGCGTCTGACTTACACATGACTCATTGTTAAGAACAGGGGTAAGATGAAAGGTAATGAGAGGAAATCTATCCCTAGGAAGATAACTTCTGTAAGAGCTATCACGGGATAAGAGTGTCTCCACTGAAGCTTTATCACCCATCCTTGTTTCCACAACAAACAAAAAATTTCAAAATCTAATTGTCGCTGGGACAAAAAGTGAGATGAAATCTTCTAAAAAGGAGCACAGACAGCCAAACAACCAGCATGTCACTGTTTTTCTTTCTCCTTATTACCAGGAATGGATGTGTAGATTCGAGTAGCATGTATGTCAAACATGTTGGTCTTTGTTGTGGGTATAATTAGATATACCAGCACTATCATTCTGGGTTGTTGTAGGGTTTTTTTGGACTACAGTGTTCCCTCACTTATTGCTGGGGTTACGTTCCAGGACCTCCCACAATAAGAAAAAAACCGTGATGCAGGGATGCTCTATTTATTTTAATATTTATACATTATTTTAATAGTTATACACTATTTTAAGTCTTTATAAACTTAAAATAAACTGAAGGAAAGGAAGGAAAGGCCCTTCAAGGCTGGAGGGAGGGAGGGCTGAGGAGGGAAAGCATCTTGGAGAGTGACGGCGGCAAAACCCCACAAAACAGTGAAAATACCATGATATATACTGTATTTAAATTGAATATTTTTTGAGATCCATGAAACAGCAAGTCCGCAATAAGCAAACCGCGAAGAAGCGAGGGAACACTGTATATGGCCATGTTCTAGAGCAGGGGTGCTCACACTTTTTCAGCATGCGAACCACTTATAAAACAAACAAGTCAAAATGATCTACCTACCCACTACTCAGAGAGCCATAAAAGCAAAATATTTGGAAATTTATTTCAGTGGGAGCCATATAATATATTTTAAGACTGAATTCAATTAAATGTGAGTATAATAAGCCCCTGAATTTATTCATAATAATAACATTGATAATATTCATTCAGCCTCTGTTAATAATAATAATAATAGTAACAACAACAATAGGTTCCTAGAGTAGAAGGAGACCTCTAAGGGCCATCCAGTCCAACCTCCTTCTGCCATAAGGGAAAAACACAATCAAAGCATTCCTCACAGATGGCCATTCAGCCTCTGATAATAATAATAATAATAATAATAACAATGGGTTCCTAGAATAAGAAGATACCTCCAAGGGTCATCCAGTCCAACCTCCTTCTGCACCAGTAGATCGCAATCTACCTAATGAGCACCCCTGTTCTAGAGGCATTCCCTCCTGATCTTTCGCCTGCATCTATGGCAAGCATCCTCGACAATACTATCATTCTGTTTCATTTATAAAGTACCTAAAATTACTTGATGCTCTACAATAAAAAGTTTGGGGCAAGGTCACAGGCTCGTGATCCAAAATTTGTTGATGAGGACAGGAAGGGGAGTACTTGAGAAAGGTGCTGAATGAAAGGAAAAAGGAAATACAGAAGAATGTATTTTGTACTTATGACTTTAACAAACGTTTTCAGAACTAATAGAAGAAAGAGAACAGGAAGGGCAGATGTGAGGAGACAGGTATTTCCAAATATAAAAGAAGGCCAGAACAGAGGGCAGGTGCTGAAAGAATGCTGAGGAGTCAGGGAGAAACTAGACAATTAGATTCAGCAGTACAAAAAATGAGAAGATATACTGTATAAGGAAAAGTCACGGAAAAAGAAGAAATGGGAGAGAATTATCTACATTGTAGAATTAATGCAGTTTGACCCCACTTTAACTGCAATGGATCAGTACTATGGAATAATTAGAGCTGTAGTTTTACAAGGTCTTTCTGTGCCAGAGTGCTGGTGCCTCATCAAACTATAAATCCCATGACTCCATAGTATTAAGCCACAGCATATGCTTCACAATAGAAGCTTGGATTGTCTCTGCTACATGAAGTTCATATCAGAAGTCCAATTATTTGTTTAGTTTAGTGAGGTGATACCTCATAGCCCAAGGATGATGGTCCTCTAAGTCTGCTGTCTTGGCAGTGGGTTCTTAGGTGGCTGTTGAGCCCTATTCTTGATCCGCATGTTCTCCCGCAGTGAGAACATCGGTTTCCAGGTGGACGGGGGTCCCGGTCAGGGTTGGCTTAACACACCTTCCTCTTGGCACATTTCTCCCTTTCACCCTCCATTCGTGCCTCTTCAAATTCCACAGCACTGCTGGTCACAGCTGACCTCCACTTAGAGCACTCAAGGGTCAGGGCTTCCCAGTTCTCAGTGTCTATGCCACAGTTTTTAAGGTTGGCTTTAAGCCCACCTTTAAATCTCTTTTCCTCTCCTCCAATGTTACATTTCTTGTTCTTGAGTTGGGAGTATAATAACTGCTGTAGGAGATGGGGATTGGTCATTTGGACGGCATGGCCAGTCCGGTGCAGTTGATGCCGTAGGAGCATCGCTTCAATGCTGGTGGAAATTATTTGTTTAATGAATAACACAGATCTTCCGGTTTTCTGCTGTCTCTGGCTTCAGTCAATAGGTGCTTAGTTCATCATCATTCCAACGGCAAATTGGAAACAGATGTGCACTTGATTTTTTTTTTACCGTAAGGAATTTGTTTACAGAAAACAATTTTATGAATGTTTCATGAATATTTTTTTTTCCTTTGTAGATCATGCCAAGTCAATCTCTTCTCTGTTTCTGTACTGGATTACAGATATACTTCCTGGAAAGCACATGAAGGAAGCAGAATGCGCTCATCCATCTGTACAGAGTTAGAACTTCATATGTACCATTCTGAATTGAATCCAAGAATATTCAGAAATGGCAGTGCCATTGAACACATTGCAGCTGCACCAGGCATAGGTGTGGGTTTCCTTTTACTGGCTGTATCAAGAACTTTTATTTTACATATGCTAAGTTAAGAGAAGAGCATGGGAGCACCTGTTTACCTGCCAGTGTAGGCCCTTGTTTGACTTATTACTGCAGCTGAAAAGAGGAGTCATTATATCTCTCCAATCTGCTTGGTGGCCATAGCTGAATGGAAATGTACACTTCCCATTTGACCTGTTGTTTACATTTTGCCAGAATCTTTATTGTTTATACATAGAGTAGGGATAGATTTTGTATAAAACTCTAAGCAGGTTCATTCTTTTTACATATAGTACAGTGAAATGCATATCCTACACTGTGAATTGCAGGAGCGCCCAAATCTTGACCTTTATAGCTATTCTAAACAACCTGTCTATTTAATAATCTGATTTAGCATTTTTCTCGTTATTATGGTCTCCATCAAACTGCAGTTCACTTACCATTAGCATAGAGAGGAGGAAAACACTTAAATGCAGGGCTTCTGTGTCATGAATAATTATTGTACTGGAAGAGTTTGCTTGTTTTGTTTTGTTTATGTTTTAATCAGGCTTGCATTTGCTAACCCTACCGTGAAAGGCTGAATCTCTCGAAATCCCTTCCTTGCAGATCCTGCATATGGTTGGTTACCCTAGGGGGCAGCATGCCCTAGAAGAATTAAAGTTGAATATCCAGAGGAAACTCCACACAATACAATTTTCATTTATTTGTCAGGATCCCAAGGTCCTACTTGCAGACCAATCCTGTTTCCTCCAGCTTTTGTTATTCCCAAACCTTTGACAGTCACAGAATATGTCCTGTCTCTGAATAAAAATGTTTTATTTTCTGGTTAACATGGGTGTTCGTTATACTTGGTAATACGAGACAGAATAAATCTAATTTAAAACCAAGGGAATGACTAGATTGTAACAACACACTGTATTCTAGCTGTGCCCCTGTGATAGCATTCAGCAGCATGCTGCCAATTTCCATAGTGGTCTTATTTGCAAAGTTTGCAAAGCAAGACCTGTAGCACCTTTAAGACTAGAAGAGTTATGCATGCATTAACTTTCATGGATTGCAGTCTGTTTTCCCAATGCACAAGGCATATTCCAATTCCAAAGGCTCAGAAATGAATGCAAGTACATGTGATGTTGACAGTGAGTGAGAGATGCAGTTGCTACCAATTGGCCCATCTCTTTTTCCAGTTAATACACTTCTTCGACAAATCATGTTTGATAGAACCAATTCCTATGTATCTGATATGTCACAATTTCCTTTCCATTTGAACTCTGTTAGCATATAAATAACTGGATTGTGTGGGAAGTTCCTGACTCAGTGCTCTGTTTACCTGAGATTTGCATCATTAATGGGGCTCGTTTCCTGATCTAACCATTGCATGTGTTTTCATTATTCAGATAACCCAGGGTGTTTCAAATTACTGTCCCGGATTTGAAAGCAGTATATTTAATGATAACAACATGTTGCAATTTTGCAAAAAGTTACAAACAGTTTAATGAATAATCAAGTCATCAAGTTTTACTAACAACTCTGCAAATATAAGTTAAAATTTCAGCTGTTTGCTGATCTTGTCAATAGCTGACATTCCCATCGTGCAAATGACAGAGGCTATTGGGACCGGATGATAAACGGCAGCCAATGGAGCTCCTTAAATAGGGGGGTTGACCGCTCCCTGTAATTCGCCCCAGTTATTAATCTGGTTGCCACATGTTGGACCAATCTTCAAGGGAAGCCCCACATAGAGGGCATTGCAATAATCCAATCTAGAGGTAACTAAGGCATGGACCACTGTGGTCAAGTCAGACTTCATGAGGTATGGTCGGAGCTAGCGCATGAGTTTTGTGTGAAGGCCCTTCCAGCCACTGCCGACACCTGCGCATCAAGTGTCAGCGCTGAGTCTAGAAGGACCCCCAAGCTGCGGACCTGTTTCTTCAGGGGAAGTGCAACCCCATCAAGCACAGGTTGCGAACCAATACCCCGGTCGGACATACAACTGACTTGGAGGACTTCTGTCTTATCGGGATTGATCTTCAGCCTATCCGTCCTCATCCATACCATCACAGTGGCCAGGCACTGGTTCAGCACCCGATGGGCTTCCTTGGATTCTGGTAGAAAAGAATAGAGGAGGTGGGCGTCATCTGTGTAGAGTATTGGCACCGAGCTCCAAAACTTCAGATGATTTTTCCCAGCGGTTTCATGTAGATATAAACAAGCATGGGAGACAGAATGGAACCTTGCAGGACCCCACAGGTCAAGGGCCAGAGGTCCGAGCAGGTGTCTCCCAGCTTCACCATCTGAGAACGACACTGCAGAAAGGACCGGAGCCACAGCAAAACCATGCCCCCAAGACCCATCTCAGAGAGTCGGCCCAGAAGGATACCATGATCAATGGTATTGAAAACCACTGAGATGTCCAAGAGAACCAGCAGGATCACACTCAACCTGTCCAGCTCCCTGCGGAGGTCATCCACCAAGCCGACCAAAGCCGTCTTGGTACTGTGTCCAGGCTTGAAACCAGACTGTGATCAATTTAGAAAATCGGTGTCATCTAGGAACCCCTGGAGCTGCGAGGCGGACACCCGCTCCAGCACCTTGCCCATAAAAGGAAGGTTGGAGATTGGTCTATAGTTATTTAGCATAGAAGGGTCAAGAAAGGTTTTTTTTCAATAATGGTTTTACCACCACCTGTTTTAAGCAGGATGGGAATTTCCCTTGGCCCACCAAAGCATTTACAATAGAAACAAACCAATCCAGCAACCTATATCTAGCCAGTTTGACTGGCCAGGAGGGACAAGGGTTGAGAGCGCAAATGGTCGCCCACACAGCGCCAAGGACCCCGTCCACATCATCAGGAAGAACAGGATGAAAAGAATCCCATAAGATCGAACAGACAGATTCCTCGGTTACCTCATTTGGCATTGCATTTAAGCCGGTGTCCAGCTCAAGACGTATCTGAGCGACTTTGCCTGCAAAATGATGTGCAAAATCGCTGCACCGAGTTGCCGAGTCCTCAGGGATCCCCTCCACCTGGAACAATTCTGAAGGCCTGTTGGCTGCAGACACTATGCGGGCAGTCGGGAAACCTTTCTTGGGTCCAAAGAGTAAGCCTTAATAGCGGCTTTAGACCGTACTTGGTCAGAGGCGTCACAAGATTTCTTCCAGATGCACGCTAGACCCCTCCTCCAGCGCTTCATCACAGCCAGCTCCTTGGTGAACCAAGGAATTGGTGTAACTCTGCGCAGCGAGTAGGGACGATCGGGAGCAATCATGTCAATTGCCCTGGCCAGCTCGCTGTTATAGCAATCAACCAGGGCGTCGACAGGATCATCAGTCTCCAGGACAGGAAGATCCCCAAGACACCTCAGGAGTCCTTCTGGATCCATAAATCTCCTGGGGCGGACCATCTTTATGGGTCCACCACCCCTGCGGAGGCTAGAGGTCAGGGTGAGTTTTAAACTGATCAGATGGTGGTCAGACCATGACAATGGAATAATGTTTTGCTCTTCCACTGTGACTGTCCCACTGTCCACAATGAAAATAAGATCCAGTGTGTATCCTGCCTGGTGTGTGGGGCCAGATATTACTTGAGTCAGTGCCATGGTCATCATAGCAACGATGAAGTCCTGAGCTGCACCTGTCAATGTGGTCTCAGCATGGATGTTAAAGTCTCCCAGAACTATAAGTTGCTGGTAGACTGGAGCCAAATTTGAGACCACTTCTGCTAGCTCAGGCAGGGAAACTGCTGGGTCGCGGGGTGGACGGTACACCAGCAGCATCCCCAAGCTGTCTCAGGTTCCCACCTTTAGGTGAACACACTCAAACCTAGAGGATTGTGGGACATATACATATATATGTCCATATATCATGGAAATCCACATCAGCAACATAACCTGGCCACCTTTTGGTCACCTTGCCGAATTTGGCCAGGTTATGTTGCTGATGTGGATTTCCATGATATATGGACATATATATGTATATGTTTGAGCCTTGAGAAAGCCCCTGGTGAAATGTTTTTTTGGCCTATTACTGTGTACATTACGCCATCGGCTTGCAACAAATGTCTTTATTATTGGAGAATCTACTTTCGTTCTCCGCGTCCTTGGCACACGACGGAACTTTTACTTATTTGTGCTCTAACCTGGTGGCTATGTAACGGGTCGACTTCCATCCCTTTGGACTTGTTTCTCTGGTCTTTTACCCACCATCTCGATAACCCGGAGGACATTAGGTGTCTACACTCCATATTGGATTACTCAGACGGGATGAACTTGTGGCACCATTCCGGTGACTAATTCATCTAGAGACTTTCTTTTACACTTATATTTTGCGTATGGACTACCTCCGTGATTTGTTGTGGTGTTGATCTAGAGACTGTCTTTAACGCTTATATTTTGCATATGGACTACTTCCATTATATGTTCTGGTGGTGTATATGTATATGCTATATGTAGTTGATGCATGGATATATTGAGTTTTTCGATAATAGAGTGATCACCTTTATTAATATACTATTCTGGGGAGTACATAGACCTTGAATAGTTTTGGTTTTTTGCTAGTATACCCACCTGTTTGTGCTTTTGTGGTTATATAGCCTGCTCCTTTTTGCATTGGATGGGCTGATTAAGTCAGACCTCTGGAGGGATTAGTCAGCTCTCCAGAGGAAGAGAGCCACATAATGAGTTGGTTGGGCTAGAAATTGTGGATATCTCCAGTGGTGTCAGGGAGAAGAAATCATTAGGTGTACTGAGGGGCCTGAACAAGGGGAGTGTGTGCAGGCAGGATTGGGAATTAGATTGGGCAGGGACTGAGGTTAGGGAGAGAGTCTCGAAGTGAAATTCTGCAAGGGGGGTCCTGGGATATGGGCTTTCTACCCTATTATTGGGAATAATTGGGTCTTGAAGATGTATTTTCAGCCCAGTGATAAGAGGGCGGATCAGAGGATCCACTAGAACCCTCCTAATGGTGATGCCCCAGCCTTTAAATGGGGCCCAAATGTGAGCAACTCCTCCGCTTACCACCTGTCTTCTGGTGTAATAAGGAGACATGTACAGCGGTCTCTTGATTGATAGTCTCTGTGGAACCAGTCAACAGACTTTATCTTGATTTCCGCCCAGCTTTTACATAAAAGCCATTTAGAGAGAAGGAAATCTTTAAGAGAGAGATACATTTACCTATTCTTCCTTGGGTTCTGTCCAAAACCCACAAAAATTTGAAACGATCATCCAGAGAGGCAAGAATGGGCACCCAGGCAGCAGCACTGGACAAAGGACTCACAGAAATCAGAGATAGAAAGGGGGAGATTTAAGAAGAACAATCCCTCCAAAGGAGCTTGCAAGATTATGTAAAGGGCAAGATGCATGAACTAAAGTGACTTTCACTGTCCTGTGACGTAGCATATCATGGGCACCACAAAGATTCATTGATTCAAAGCATTTTGAGCAACAATATTGTCTATTTTGAGGTGGACTGGAATATGATTCATAACCAAAAGCATAAAGTGTGTACCATCAGAAAGTTGAACTTAACTAAATTCTCCAATTCAAAAAGGCAAAGTGCAAAGAACACCAAATTAAAATGTTTTCTGCTTCAATTGTTACAAGAAGAAGCCCACTTCAGTTGGAGAATTTGACTTTGGCAGTGTCCATAGTGTTTGGGGATGTTGGGCATTATAAACTGCAAAGTAACATTTTGAAGACTAAACACAATCTTGGGCTATCGATCTCTTCTGTATGTACAGATAAAGGATAAATGCAGGATAGAATGATCATTTTGGTTTTAGCTTGTGAGATTCATATCCACAAACACAGCAAAAATGTACATTAAAATTGTTCACACTTTCTCCTAAAATAGGTCCTTCTGTTTCCATTCTACCTAAAACAAAATTTTAAATATATTTCCCCATAAGATTACATTATTGAATATATTGCAAAATTCCGACAACGGCAGCAAGTGGAATTCATATATTAGTGTAAGACAGTGTTTCCCAACCTTTTTTGAGCCACGGCACACTTTTAACATTAAAAAAATCGGGGGGTACACCACCAACCAAAATGACACAAAATGACACTCTAACACAGTAAAGAACGGCTGGGGGTTGGTGGCCTGCTGGGAGCAGCTGCTGGGAGTGCCAAAGCCGGGGAGGGGGTGGAGCCAGGCTCTGCCATGCCCTGCCCCCTACCCCCGGCTTCACCTCTCCCAGCAGCTGCTCCAGCCTTGAGGGGGCAGTGCCAAGCCAGCGGTGCCAGAGCCAGCACAATGCTGGCTTGGCACTGTCCCCTCAAGGCTGGAGCAGCTGTTGGGAGTGCTGAAGCCGGGGGGGGGGCAGAGCCCCACCCCTCTCCCCAGCTTCAGCTCTCTAAAGGCCCTGCCCCCTTCCCCAGCTTCAGCTCTCCTACAGAGGAGGAGCATGAGCGGTGGAAAGGCTTCAGTGGGTGGGGCTCCTCCACGCGGCTTCAGCGAGCGAGGGGCAAGAGTCATGGTGGGAGTCATGGCGGATTGGAGGCTGGTTGGGGAAACGGCCGAAGGAGGCGGCGCCCCGGTCCCTTCTTTTTCTTCGCCACTGCCCGGGCCTTCCTCCTCCCCCAAGCAGCAGGAGTTCGGCAGGAGGGGGGAAGAAGGGGGGCAGAGAGCTTTTCTCACGGCACAGCAGGAGGTCTGTCACGGCACACTAGTGTGCCACGGCACACTGGTTGAGAAAGACTGGTGTAAGAAATGTAAATCAAGCTTGTTTGCATAAAATGCAAGTGAAATGAAGTTTTCCTCTATCTCTAACTCTGGTGTTGAAACAGAAACTATAGTGCAGAAAACCGCTTAAAAGTTTTTGAATTTCATTTGTAATGGACTGTTGCACTCCAGGCCTGGAAACACTTAAGACCACCGCGCCACACAAGAGTCCAGGAATATAAGCAAACAGTTTACTGTAAAAACACATTAAAACCATATAAAAATCAGGAATAAGAAAGAAAGATATATAATCTAAAAAGGTTTAACAACAGGTAATAACCAAACAATAATCCAAGTGTCTCATGAAGTTTCAGAGATGACAAAGTCCAGGAACAGCTAGAAATCACAGATACAGCATAGGTCCACAATCAAGAAGGTATAACTAATAAAACTTGAACAGGCGTACATGAACGGGAACATAGAAAATTTCCAGAATATATTAAATCCAAAATCAAAGCTTGACTTGAACCAGGAACGAGAGAACTCAGTCTTAGCTTCTCACTTGAACGCAATGTTGCCTGAACAGACCTTAAGGTAGAACCTTGTTGTTTAATAGACACCCATGAATTCATTCCATTTCTCATGAATTCCCTTCACAACTTTCCTATGTAATCTCTCTGAATGACGCAATCTATTTTCAGCTCTATTTTGTAAATGAAGACCATGGAACCCTTCTTATCACTCAGCTCTTCACTTGATTCCTTATCTACTGTTGTGACTTCTGACTCCCCTGAATGCCCTTGAGGCCTTGCACTTTTTGAGCCAGCTTTCTCACAGAGAACCATCATTTCCCCGACTAAAATTTCCCAGACTTGAGAGCCCATCACTTTGTGCCCCAGGAAAGCTCACAATCCCCTTTAAATCCTCAGTTAAACCATCAGCCTCTGGTGGCTGATCTACAACATTGACTTCTAACCAAACAAGCTTTATGAACATGGAGAGGAAGCCAATTGAGGTCAGTCTTTCCTGATACCTTTATAAATTACATGTAACATAAAATAAACCTGCTTTATAGTATTGTGGAATATGTCACACAAAATAAACCTGTTCACTATCCTAAGTTAAAGCTTCCAAGAGTAGAAGAAACTGAACACAGTGCACAAAATAAAAACAAGTAGTGGCTGTGGCTTTTTCAAGAATAGTGACTTTAGTTGGAAGGGAAATGCACTGCAAGGTGGATGAAAGAAAAACATTAAAAAGAAGCATTGTCAGTACAAGGCAAGATACTGAATAAAATTAAATCCCAGTCAAGGATATAATAGGGGTTGTTCCATGTCAGTGTGCTTTATTCAGAGCTTCCATTTGAATCACTCCAACAATCAAATGCCTACTCAATTTAACCAAATGGCTGCTTTCCCCCCACCATGTTGATTTTTAGGAGCACTAAGTCCTCCTAATGTATGCATAATGAAATAGTTTCATATGATTTTTTAAAGTATTGTATATCTATGTGACATTTTCATGGTTCATTCTGTTGGTAATAAATTATTTTGCTAAGCAGTAATAAATGAATAAAAAATGACCATAATTTATAATAAATAGGATCATCTATTTTCTCCTTTTCCACTCCTTCAGTTGCGTGCTTAAATGCAATGTGTAAAAATTAAAGCAATTGATTTATATGCATGGTCCCTAACTCCACTGAAATTTTTGAACAGGATTCCAGCTTGTTTCTAACTGTATTTTGGTATGTTTGTTGCCACATCTAACATAACTGTCTGAATAGATTTTCACCAAATTTGGAGGGCATGTTTGGGATGAGCTGACTTGATCATAAAGGTATGTGCCTAATGTAGCATTCAGTTAGAGGCTGGCCCTGTGAAGGCAGCCCAGGAATTATTATTATTATTATTGTTCAGGTACATGAATGTAGTTGATCTCTGACCGGGAGAGGTATGCTTTCTAAAGGGCATGACTAGTGAAAACATGGAGCACATTAAAAAGATGGATGAAGCAGAACTGTTATAAGCAATGCCAGTGATTCTTCTCAGTACATCTGGATACTACAACTAACCTCTTAATAAGATTACTATTTTTACCTACTCATTTGGAAGTAAGTTCCATTGAATTACATAGGTTTTACTTTTGAGTAGATATGAATAGGATGGTATTGCAGGGATGTTTGAGCCTGCACAAATTACTTCTACTTATCCCAATATTAAGTGAGTTAGGGCCTTTCCAAAAGCTGTATAGAATCCACATTGAACTGGATTGTATAGCAATGTGGACTCAGATATTTCAGTTCAAAGCAGATATTGTGGATTATCTGCCATGATATTCTGGGTTTTATGGCTGTGCGGAAAACCTCTAAATTATTAAGCCTTAATAAGCCTGCAGTCATATCTTTTCATTGAGAATAAATCCCATTAAAGCCCGTGTATAGTTATGAATAAGATTAATAAATAATAACAACAACTTTATTTATAACCTACCCTCTCTCCCCGAAGGGACTCAGGGTGGCTTACAAAGATAAAAACAAAATAGAGATAAACAGCAGTAAAAACACAATTAAAACAAACAATTAAAAATTCACAAATAACACAATAATAGTTAAAATATTTATTTAGTTTAATTTAATATTTCTACGGCACTCCCAGGTCCATCAATAACCACTGGCTGAATTAATAGGTCCATCAATAACATAGTGAAATGAACAATGAGAAATGAACAATACTATAATTTCACCCCGTTGCTTATATCCAAATTCAATTAAATAAATATTATGCGACAACAATGACATAACTAAAATATTAGCTAAATGATAGAAATTATATACACGGGGAAATAATATGATCATCTTAAGACAACACCAGAGTCTGTAATTAACCACAGTGATTGTGATTTTATTTCATGTACAGAAGAAGCTAACAACGAAGTTCATGTTTAAATTTCATCATAAGTCAGGCAAAGAATTCTTGTTTATTAGAATTACTGGACTGCACTATTCCATTTATACTGGTAAACAGATTGAAATACTTGGCATGTTATTCAATTAAATGCAAGATTGCTAACTGACAGGCTGAAATGCATTGATTTTTTTCAATTACATTAAGCTAAGCACAATGCAAAAAGTTTCATTAATTCCATGTTTAACCCTTTCAGACTTCACAAATACATTATATAGATTTAGGCCCCTTCTACACTGCCATATAAAATCCAGATTATCTACCTTGGATGATATGGCAGCATAGCTTCATATAATCAGTTCAAAGCAGATGTGAATTGTCTGCTTTGATAATCTGGATTATATGGCAGTGTAGGTACTTGAAACAAAATTGATGTTGCATTTCCTGACTAATCTGTATTAAAAACCCATCTTTTTAAACATCTTGGCCTCCCCCCCACACACACACAATTACTGGATCTTACATATTTGTATTTTAGTTCTCCATATGGTCTGATGTTTATTCGTTCAGTCGTTTCCAACTCTTTGTGACCTCATGGACCAGCCCACGCCAGAACTCCCTGTCGGCTGTCACCACACCCAGCTCTTTCAAAGTCAAGTCAGTCAATTCAAGGATAATATCCATCCATCTTGCCCTCGGTCGGCCCCTTTTCCTTTTACATTAAGGTATAAATATTCTAAAAGTACAATATCCCATCTGAACCTGGAAGCTAAGCAAAGTAGCCCTGGCTCTTGGATGGGAGACCATCAATGAATCCCAGATGCCGTAAGCTATAGAATCATAAAATCATAGAGTTGGAAGAGACCTTGTGGGCCAGCCAGTCCAACCCCCTGCCAAGAAGCAGGAAAATTGCATTTAAAGCACCCTGGACAGGTAGCCATCCAGCCTCTGTTTAAAAGCCTGCAAAGAAGGAGCCTACACCACAGGACAGAGAGTTCCACTGCTGAACAGCTCTCACAGGAAGTTTTTCCTAGTGCTCAGGTGGAATCTCCTTTCCTGTATCTACAAAAAAAGGAACTGCCAAAGCCATCTCTGAGAATTTCTTACATAAGAAAACTTTATGAAATTCATAGGGTCAACAAGCACATGGAAGGCACAGGTGCACAAATATTACATTAGAATAGTTCATGTAAACTGTCCAAGATCCTTCTCATTGGTTTCTTGACAGTCAGGAAACATTGAATGATAGCGCTGTTTGAAAAGATTGCAACAGTCCTCCAGTTCAATCCCCAAAGATGTCTTTCAATATTTTGGCGAATCTTTTCAGTGTTCTTGTTCTTTTCATTCCCAGTCATCACTGAAGTAGAAAAGTAATCACTTACTCAGTGACTGCTGGTGGATTTCATGGCAGTAGGGCAACAAATTTACTCTGGGTTTTAATCCAAACTTTCAAAGAGCTACTCAGGAGTATTGGGTGTCTTTTTGTTTATTTATTTGAAGAATTTCTACTCTGTATTGTCGAAGGTTTTCATGGCTGGAATCACTGGGTTGTTGTAGGTTTTTTGGGCTATATGGCCATGTTGTAGAAGCATTCTCTCCTGACGTTTCACCTGCATCTATGGCAAGCATCCTCACAACCTCGGAAGATGCCTGCCATAGATGCAGGCGAAACATCAGAAGAGAATGCTTCTAGAACATGGCCATATAGCTCGAAAAGCCTACAACAACCCAATTTCTACTCTGCCCTTCAGTAAAAAAAAGAGCAGCTTAGAAATTGTTGACCTGACCGTTACTTGTTCTCAGGCTTACTGTCTAAATGAGACACACCACACAAGGCACAGTGTGGGTGGGGATTAAATCTAGTTAATGCTGTTGTTCACTCCTTGAGAGGTACATCATTGGTAGTTGGGATGGAGAGAGGACCTTTCATCAGCTGCTGGAAAATGGTGGGAAAGGGTGAAATGTAGCCCTGAGAAAGTACTAACTTGAGATTTTGCTACAGGGAACCCATTTGCTGCACAACTATGTGATTTCCCCCTTCCACAAAATAAATAAATGAGCTTCTCAAATCAGGCCAACGGTGCTTCAATGGTGTATCAAGGAAGCCTGAGAAAAAACAGAATAACGGTGAGGTGTTTTACACTGAACAGCATTTCCTGCAGATGTCAGGTATTTGTTTTTCACTTTACAGCTCTACCAGGAAATAGTTTGTGTTAGTGCAGCCTGTTTATTCCAAAAGTTTCATACTCTCGTATCCTCAAAGGATGCATTATGCTCATTTCATTCCCTAACAGGTTATGATTGCATTCCATTATTACTGCCAACTACATGCAACGGGCTGTTTAGGTTTCTGACATTCCCACTGTTCCAACAAACTAACCAGATGGATATGTCACATTATCTACATTATCTGTTATTTTCTGATGACAGGTACAAAAATATTTTGGTATGATTGGCTGTTAGAGACGAAGCTGTGATGAACTCAAATAAATTCTCTCATTTCTTTCCCCCATTAAGATTGTTTTTATCGGGGCTTAGCAGAAATATGAAGAAACAAAGAACCATGCCTTCCCTTAATGTTTTCCTCAATGCTCCACTCTACTCCACTTGGTAAAGAAGAAAAGAGGGTGGCAGGGAACAAGGGACTATAACAAACACTTAGATAGATTGCATGTACACAATTCAGCCCTGGAAGATTGCTGCAAGTGTGAGTGGGTGGGGGGGGGGGGGGAGAGAATTAGATAGACTAATAACCAATCTTGATATAAGGTGAGGGCTTTTTGTTTCTAAAATCAAATACTGAGTATAGAGAAAATGAATTTTGTCACATAGTCAAGACATTGGATCCGTTGAGTATTACCTAGAATTTCCGGTGTTGTGTACAATACACATCCCTAGGAGGCAAATACACTATAGAATTAATGCACTTGGACACTACTTTAACTTCCAAGGCCCAATGCTATTGAATCATGGGAATTGTTGGTTGCTAAGGCACCAGCACTTTGTGGCGGAAAAGACTGTGTAAAAGTACAACTCCTAGGATTCCCTAGATCAATAGGTACCGGTTCACCTTCTTTAGCTCACAGCTGTCTCTGAGAAAAGTCCAATGCTTCTTCCAGCAGCAAAAGCTAACCATGGAAGTTGAAATGTTGCCAAACTGCATTAATTCCACAGTGTAGGTCCACCCCAAGATACATAGCTGGGGAGTTATAGACAATGAGATCAGAGGGACATTAAATTAAGTGTCAACTGTGTCATCTACAATAACCCATGTTACACAAACTCTGTTGATCTTAGTTGTGCCACTGCATTCCTTATTGTTTGCATCAAAACAGACTAACTCAGGGACTCCTGCAGAAATCATAATGGCTGATGAGAGGTGAGTTTTTTTAAAGAAAACTTGTCAAGTTAATATATAATTTTTACTATGTTTGACAATTTTGATGGAACTTCAGACAACACCTGTAGTGTTCCTGGCTAGTGCTGTATATCCAAGTTGCAGGAGGACACCATTAATATTACTGAAATAAACAATTCTCTGCTGAACAGACCTCAGGTTGCTTTAATTTACGGAGCACCTGGTGGCACAGTGGGTGAAACCACTGAGCTGCTAAACTTGTTGCCCAAAAGGTCACAGGTTCGAATCCAGGGAGCGGTGTGAACTTCCACTGTCAGCCCCAGCTTCTGCCAACCTAGCAGTTCGAAAACATGCAAATGTGAGTAGATCAATAGGTACCGGTTCTCCATGCAGTCATGCAGGCCACATGACTTTGGAGGTGTCTGTGGACAATGCTGGCTCTTCGGCTTAGAAATGGAGATGAGCACCAAACGACTGGACTTAATGTCAGGGAAAAACCTCTACCTTTACTAACCTTCTTTAGCTCACAGCTGTCTCTGAGAAAAGTCCAATGCTTCTTCCAGCAGCAAAAGCTTAAACGATGTCCTTCCTTAGGAAATGCAAAGTAGTAGTAATACATTTTATTGATTAGCCCTTTGGCTGTATAAAAAGTGTAAATGGGCATTGCCTCTTCCAAAGCTTCGGGAAATAATTTTTGAACTACAGCTTCCATAATACGATGATCCAGGTAAATTCATTTTCAAGCCAAGCTCAATCAAGCTAAGCAATGGCAGATACATTATTATTACCTGCTATTAGGTCAACCTTTACTTCTGGTGACCTCATGAATGAGCTGCTTCTAAGTTCACTAGTCAACAACTGTCTTGCTCAGGTCTTTTATACTAAAGACCGTGGCTTCTTTGATTAGCTTGCTAATCTTTGTGGTGCCACTGCAGTCATCTGCAATGTGGCATTTCCAGCTGCAATGTGGTATTCCTCTTTTTCCTATTGCTTTCAACCTTGCTGAGCATTTTTCCTATTGAGTAATATATTCTTGTGACTTGGTTAAACTACAATGGCCTCAATTTAGTCATAGTGGTTTTTAGGGATGATTCGGGCTCAATTTGCTCTAGGACCCCCCCTTTTCTTTTCTTTTCTTTTTCTTTTTGGTCTTTTGAGAGCTTCAATCGTGTCTGTAAAACTCTTTTCCAGCACCGTATTACAAATGAATTGATTTTCTTAAATACTGCTACTTCATGCCTCACTTGTAAAAGCAGACTTGATCTAGGAAACATAATGTGGTTTTTATATTTGGTATGCTTTTCAGATTTAAAATGTCTTACCCATAAAGATTTAGATGAGTAACAATTTTCTTAAAATACAATAATAAGAAAACAGCAACTTGGAAAGCCTGGTTTAAATATACAAATAAACCAATATACAAAAACTTGGAACAGATTTAACAACCATAATTGGGTTGTTCTGAATTCACTAGCAAATATTTCACCTGGAACTAATGCACCAAGGAAATTGATCAAAATGTTCCTTGAAATATTTCCTTATTTGTTTCATTGCTAATGCAGCTACCTCAATAAAATGCACCAATATATTGCTGTTGAAAATGTCTCTTTTACATAACCTTATGGCCAGCTACTGTGAGGATTTCAGCCAACTCAGGAAAAACAAGGAAGCATGAAGGTAATTGTAGATGACATCATTATCCTGATTAATCAAAGCTTCTGATCCTTCAGGGCTACAGACCTGGGCTGCACTGTGCCACCGTCTGTGCCCCTTTCTAGTGTTTCATCTCACACACATATATAACTCAATGATACATTATAATATTAGCAAGGATATAAAGTGTTGTGTACATATATAATACAAAGTTGTTATGCATCGATACTTCATGCCAAAAAGGAGTAATCACATGGCAGGTAAATATAAAGGTTGAATGAAAAGTAATGCCTCCACCTTCGTAACTCAACAGATGGCAGTACTGGTATGTGGCAGGTACTGGCTTGTTCAGTAGACTCTTCTCTGCAGTTCCATTTTGGCAGGAAGCCTTAGCATTGAATACTTGTGTTGTTACAGTGCAAAGTATGGAACCCTGCGCAGACGGTCGGTCAATGCAACTTAAGCAATGGTGCAGTCATTGAATTCTTGATAGCAGAAGGTGTCACTCCAAAGGAGATTCATCAGAGAATGCAAGCTGTTTATAGTGATTGTGTTGATGTGAGTACTGTGCGTTGTTGGGTGAGTAAGTTCAAAGATGAGGTGGGAACATCTGACTTGCGTGACAAAGAGTTGGATGTGACTTAATGACTCACGGAAACCTGAATAGGGACAGGAAACAAGATAAACTGTAATGGCTCTTCTATATTCTTTTCTTTAAGTAAGAAAAATAAATAAATCAATGGAATTACAACGCAGCAGCTGGTATTAAAAATAGTAAGCTTCTTCCCTTTACCACTTCAATCCACTTCATTTAAACTGGTTTAGGTTTCAAGAGTAGGTAAGTTTATATGTATGTGTGTGCCTTCAGGTTGACTGATAGTGGCCTCATAAATTTCATAGGGTGTTCTTAAGTAAAGAAAACTCAGGTGAGGTTTTTGCCACTTCCTTCCCCTGAAATATAGCCCACAGCACCTGGCATTCATAGACAATCTCCCATTCGAGTAATAATAACATGTTGGAAAATTTCCACATTATCTTTCCCCACTCTTTTTTGTTAAACTAGTTGAGTGGAATCCATGGTTTTAGTGGAGCTGAAATCATTCAACTACTTGGGAAAGTCGCTAAGGTCAATAATAATGTCTCCTCTCCTTCATTTTTGTTTTGTTTTCTTTCTCCTCTCTCCCATCTCTATTTTTTACCATGCTTTGATAAAATATCAGCAGGACTGTGAGTTATTAATGAAGTGACTACCTTTCATTTAATCTTTTAATTAGCTAGCTATGACATAGAGTCTTCCTTAATGTGCAAAGAAAAGCATCCATTAGTAAAGTTCTTGAACATTTGTAACATGAAACCATCTCACTACAAGGCTCTTCTTCTTTTTTTTAAAGCAATACATTTCTGCTGCAACAATTTTATAAACAAGTCATTTTGGTCGTCGTCATTGTCCTGTCCTGCCCCCGGTATAGTGTCAGCCTGTGCATTTTGCATCCTCCTTAGTGACACCACTGGCTGTCTCTACAGTAGTTGGCCCACACTTGGTCCAAATCCTCTAAGAAGTAGATAGAAACAACAATGGCAAGCATTGGACTACTTTCCCTGAACATCCCAAGCTGTTACTTTCTTATATTTGAGTTAAATAACCTGTAATGGCCCCTCTGAGCTAGATTGATCTCTCCAGTGCAGTGCATCCCACACTTCCAATACCAGAAGTGAATGAGGATTCAGTTGCTTTTACATGTAGCTTTTGTACCTCAACAAAGTAAAGGGAAGAGCATCACTGTGGAATGCAGTGGAATATTCCTGATCTGCATTATGCACTCTTCAATTTCCTTTCCCTTAACCCTGTCAGAATCAACATTTCTTTTAGTTTTAATCAGCATCAGAAATGGGGCTGATGTCTCTCACAGATGAACCAAATAGATGTCTACTTCAAAGTAAACCCCATTGTGCTCCTAGGTACACTGACCTGAGAATAAGTCCCCCTGATGAAAATTGAGAAGACAGAGAAAAACAAGCAAATCACTCTCAGGTATTGTGGAAGAAATGGAGAGAAAAGAGTTATAACCCTAGCCCAGGGAATGTCTTAAGTCATATTAAACAAAAATAGATGGTTTTATCTGAGGGATAAGGATTTCATTGATTCACCAGCACTCTGGAACTGATTGAAAAATATGTCAACATAAACTACCACTTCTCTTTTCCTAATGGACTGTAGTACTTAAATCTATATGGCCATTGGCCTTTTGCTCCTTGTGTTGTTTATTTGTTCAGTTGCTTCTGACTCTTTGTGACCTCGTGGACCAGGCCACACCAGAGCTCACTGTCGGCCATCGCCACCCCCAGCTCCTTCAAAGTCAAGCCAGTCACTTCAAGGATACCATCCATCCATCTTGCCCTTGGTCGGCCCCTCTTCCCTTTTCCTTCCTTTTCTCCCAGCATCATTATTTTCTCCAAGCTTTCCTGTCTTCTCATTATGTGCCCAAAGTACTTCATCTTTGCCTCTAATATCCTTCCCTCCAGTGAGCAGCCGGGCATTATGTCCTAGAGTATGGACTGGTTTGTTCTTCTTATGGTCCAAGGCGCTCTCAGAATTTTTCTCCAACACCACAGTTCAAGAGCATCTATCTTCCTTTACTCAGCCCTCCTTATGGTCCTTATTGCTCCTTACACAATCATTATTGCGCTTTAACATTTTGAATGGCCTCTCTTTGTCCCCACAAAATGATGGGCCATCCCTTAGTATGGCAGAAGTCTATTCACATGACTGCTGCTTTACCTCTTCATTGTGTGTCTTTGTGTATGAAAGAGAGTGAAAAAGAGCAAACACACAAAATCATATCTCTTGAATGAATTACAATTGTGCCTGGCTACTGTGTTTTATACTGTAGTCCGACAAAGCAAACTCTGAGTGTTTAGATAAGAAAGCCATAATTTGCTTCTGCCACAGCTTAGTAAACGGAATTAAATCTGTACAGCGAAGGCCTTTGTACCTCAAGGAAAACTAGAAATAAATAGATATGTATACAATATTCTCAAAGGGCTAAAGAGTAATAATGGAACAGCCAGAGCCCAAGTTCCTATCTGGGGAATGAAGGTCAACTATGATTCCAGGTTTCTTACCTAACTGCATCATGGTTCTTGCTGTGCATTGTTCAGCTTGGCCTTGCAAAGCTTGGAGAGGAAAACAAGAATGCCATGAATACCATTGAGTTTAAAACTTCAATCTTCAGTTCAATAGGTAAATATGTTTTTCGGATCTGAAACCGAGCAGGTGGTTGATCAAAGCATTTGTGACACCCTCTCATCTGAAGGTTTCAGATTCATTGTTTCGCCCTGTAGATTTTATTCTGCAAATAAAAGAGAAAAGTAAGTCACTTGAAAATATGTTATGAAACTGAGAAACAGAGCAAAGACAAATATCTTAAGTCACAAAAGGAACTAAACCATTATACAACACCAAGACTGAGAATTTAATGAATAATAATAATTATTATTATTATTATTTACATACTGCCCTATCTCCCCAAAGGGATTCGGGGTGGTTTTCAACAAAAATAGCAAACATTCCATGTCAGAATACACCAACAAAGGGAAATAAACAACCTCTCCGGATCCCAAAAGAAAATTCATAACTATATCAAAATTACAATGATAACAGATAAACAACAATTAAGTATTAACATAATCAACAACTATTGCTGGTATCTGAGATTCTGCATTGTATAGAATTACTCAAAGCATGTATCTATCACTTAGCTCTTCATTGACCTTTAGATAATCTCTATTAGTTAAAAACATTGGCAACATTAAATATAGACATCCACTCCCAAAACAACAAAGAAATGAAGAAATAATAAGCAGTGCAAGATGTAAAATAACTGTATATACTCATGTATAAGTCTATAAATTGCCGTCAAAAGCTTCATCTAAAAAAACAGGATCAGGTTATTCATGAGTCCGTGTAAGTACTGAAACCAAGACTAATCATCACCATCATAATCTTTCTTACCCACCTCTCCTCATGGCTTGAGATGGATTACAATATAGCTAAAACATGTAATCATCTAAAACAGGGCTGTCCAACTTCTACTGGCCCAGGGGCCTGAATTCCGGTCACTGATGACCTGGGGGGTCATAGGGTCTGCCCCCGGCTCCACCCCCAGCTCCGCCCCCAGCTCCGCCCCCGGCTTACTACTCATAAGAGGCATGCATACAGTCAAATATAATCTTTTACTGAGATAAAATGCAGGGTGGGAATTCAAAAGGGGCATCCATACAGTCAAATATAATATTTTACTAACATTAAATGCAGGGTGGGCATTCAAAAGGGGCATCCATACAGTCAAATATAATATTTTACTAACATTAAATACAGGGTGGGCATTCAAATACACAATTACATAATAACATAAAGGTTAGCGTACCTTCCCAAACGCGCGGGATCCAGGAGCAGCCGGACCACGAGCAGAGGTGGCGACCAACCGAGGCAGCAGCCGGGAAGGGACAAATCACGTCTGCATGGGCCGCAGGGATTAAGTAGCCGAGATTTCGGCAACAGGAGTATCGTGAGACTACGGAAGCCACACGGGATTTTGCTCTCAACGCAGGTGAGATTTCGCATTGAGAGCGAAATCCCGTGTGGCTTCCGTAGTCTCGCGATACTTGCTCTGAAACCCGGAAGTGGGTAATTTTTTTAAATATTTTAATTTAATTTATTTTTTTATTTTTGTTTTTTATTTAAAAGCTTAGGAGGCCGTAGGGAAGGGGCTGGGGGCCGTATATGGCCCCCGGGCCGCCAGTTGAACAGCCCTGATCTAAAATATTCTATAAAATACATATATCAAAACATATTTCTACAAAACACATATTAAAATGCACACAACAAATATTAAACACGACACAAGTTTAAAAGTGACTGGGTAGGCCTGCCATAAGAGATAGGTGGCCTTCAAAAGTGTTTTAAATTCTGACAGCTCATTTTGCTCTCAGAGCTCTTCCGGCAGGTTGTTCCACAGTCTTGGGGCGGCCAATGAAAAGGTCCTCTGGGTAATGGTCACCAGTTGGGTTCTGGCAAGCTGGATGCAAATGTAAATACATAGCTACCCCACAGAGGAACTAAGTGATTGTTTTCTAAGCCCTTGGAAAACAATCTTCTACCCTTGGAAAACATACAAGGCCACCATGGCTGTACAATTTACCAAAGTCTTCCCTTATGCTATAGACCAGTGGTTTCCAAACTTTTTTGGCCCTTTCCAGAAAAGAATTTACTCACCGCCCACCCTAGAAATTACTTATTTTTAATTTAATAGCAATTAAACAGAAAGATATATGTATAAATTCCCCTGAGCCTCCCACCGCCCCCCTGGATGGCCTCACCACCCGCCAGGGGGTGGTACCGCCCACTTTGAGAATCAGTGCTATAGACTTTTATTGGGTTTACTGACACTATTAGATTCCACTACCAGATTTTGTATTTCTTTCAAGAGTTGGCAATCCTACTCATACCCATAGCAAGGCATACAGTGTGTGTGTGTGTGTGTGTGTGTGTGTGTGTGTGTGTGTACACAGTATATACATCAGCACCCCTGGGATATGCAAAAGCAATAATGATGGGTGGGAATGCAAGCGGGAAAATACACAGGGAAGCACAAAAAAAAGTTCATCATACAATTAATTAGAATTACTCTTCCAGTCAATAAATTCATTTTTTTTCCAAACTGACCATCTGTTTTCTCCAGCTTTTAATTAAAAACGTTAATGCTATTCACTGCTGATGGATATTTGGAATTGTCTCTTACTGCAGCTGATACTATTTAAATTTGTTTGTGTTTGGCATTAATTCATCTATAAGCTTGCAAACTGCCTTGGGAAGGCTACAAGCTTGAAGGAGGATAAGATATTTCTTTAAATACAGAAACACGTCTGTGGTGCCTGCATGACCTCTGTTTCTCCAGCGACAAAAACAGATGTCTTCTACACCATTAAAATCTGAGAAAGTCTTTTACTTTCACATTGAATGAATACAGTCACATTAGAGAGATGATGAGAGAGAGAAAGAGGGAGTTTGTGGTGGGTAATAATGAAAAATCTGATCTCATTCAGCTTGTCATTTGGGAGACAAGTAAACAATATTAGAAGAAGCAGTGAGATATGGCGTTGAGGTTTTTTGTTGTTTTTGTTATGTCTGGTCATGTGATGTTGGGAAAAGAAGGAAGGGGGATGAATCTTCAACAATAATTTAATGATTATTTTTCCCATAGTATCTTTGCTGAACTTCTAAACAGCATGCCATGTCTTAAAATTTCCCACCCTTTCAATTCATGGAAGAATCTAAAAATTCTGAAAACATTAGAAATAAAGGTGAAATTAACACTGGAATACTTTCTATTGGGAATTACAGACAAGGAAATGGATAAAAATAAAGGTAAAGGTTTTCCCCTTGATATTAAGTCTAGTCATGTCCTAATCTGGGGTGGTGGTGCTCATCTCCATTTCTAAGCCAAAGAGCTGGCGTTTTCCGTAGACACTTATCCAAGGTCATGTGGCCAGCATGACTGCATGGAGCGCTGTTACCTTCCTGCAGAAGCGGTACGTATTGATCTACTCACATTTGCATGTTTTCAAATTGCTAGGTTGGCAGAAACAACGGGAGTTCACCCCACTTCCCGGATTCAAACCACTGACCTTTCGGTCAGCAAGTTCAGCAGCTCAGCAGTTTAACCTGTTGCACCACTGGGGGCTCCTGATAAAGGCAGACTATTTAACTATTTAGTGACAGTAGCCAGAATAATATGGACTAGAAATAGACACTAGAAACACAAGAAATACCTACAATAGAACAATGGATGTCGAAAATAATTGAAATAATGAATATGGACAAGCTAACCCAATTATCAACCAGATATTCAGAAGGACATATAAAAACAACAGATTGGTCATTGTTAAGAGACTACATGAAAAAAGAAAAAAATGGAACTGATAATAGAAATTAATTGAAGATTATGAGAAAAAAATGTTCCCTAAGAGAAATGAATGAAGAGATGACAGAAGAAATATAAAGAATTCTGAAAGGATAATGTAAAACATTGTGGATAAGATTAGAAGACATTTTCCCCTTTTTTAACATCACATTCCCTCTTTTCCCCTAGACCAGCATTTCTCAACCTGGGGGTTGGGGCTCCTCGCAGGGTCACGAGGGGGTGTCAGAGGGGTCACCAAAGACCATTACAAAAACACTGTATTTTCTGTTGGTCGTGGGGGTTCTGTGTGGGAAGTTTGGCCCAATTCTATTATTGGTAGGGTTCACAATGCTCTTTGATTGTAAGGGAACTATACATCCCAGCAACTACAACTTCCAAATGTCAATGTCTATTTTCCCCAAACTCCACCAGTGTTCACATTTGAGCTTACTGAGTATTCATGCCAAGTTTGGTCCAGATCCATCATTGTTTGAGTCCACAGTGCTCTCTGGTTGTAGGTGAATTACAATTCCAACGCTCAAGGTCAATGCCCACCAAACCCTTCCAGTATTTTCTGTTGGTCATGGGAGTTCTGTGTGCCAAGTTTGGTTCAATTCCATCCTTGGTGGAGTTCAGAATGCGCTCTGATTGTAGGTTAACTAAAAATCCCAGCAACTACAACTCCCAAATGGCAAAATCACCCCCGCCCCTCCTCAACCCCACCGGTATTCAAATTTGGTCCAGTGAATGAAAATACACCCTGCATATCAGAAATTTACATTACGTTTCATAACAGTAGCAAAATTACAGTTCTGAAGTAGCAACTAAAATAATTGTATGGTTGGGGGTCACCACAACATGAGGAGCTTTATTGAGGGGTCATGTCATTAGGAAGGTTGAGAACCACTGCCCTAGATCCTTAGTAAATATGGGGTTTCCTCCCTCCCTCCTTCCTTCCTTCCTTCCCATCTCTTCCATTTATTACACTTGCAATATAAAATGTAGATTTCAATTATTTCTTTTCTTCACCTTCTTTTCCCCAAAATACACATGTATGCACACAGAGAGATACAACGTTAGCCTTCTTATATTCTTTCACAATCGCTTTCTTGACCATTTCTCTCAGAATGTATTTGTAATTAAGATCTTTCTAAATTAAAACATAATGTTCCAAGAGAGATTACTCCAACCCTATTTAGAAGGGTCATTTGATAAATAATGCGGCTTTGACGGTGGAAGACTTTCAAATCAGTCAAAGGGAAGGCAGGATTAAGCCAAAATACAACATGATGTACCTCTTATTGCAGATATTTCTAAAAAGACCTGTCTGATCCAGTTAAATCACCACCAACTGTGCTTCCCCAAATAAGAGCTGGCCTTGTCACAGATTAGCATATAAATCCCTTAAATAAGAATATTCAATCATTTTTTTAAAAGAAGAGCCATAAGTAATCAACATGCGGATAACCATCCCACTGAGAGAAAAATGTCATATAAGCTGATGAGAGCTAAAATTAATATGGAAAGGGTGGGGGTTATTTCAGCATCTTTGGCCCCACTCCAAGGAGAGAGCCATCATTTAGGTTGTACTGTGAGGCTGGCAATTTCAACAAATATGACATAGGTGTGACCCAATCTTTCTGGGATAGATTCATTTTGGAGCTCTTTCCATCTGTATAAAATACTTGGCAACAGGAAACCTTGACACTGGTAGTGAAGTGTGAAGAATGCTGAAATGCTGTGCCTGATTTGCTAATTGCTAATTTGCAAGGCTTGTGTACATAGAACTTCTGGGTGGCTTTCTTCATGGCACTGATGGAAGAGGTGGCTTATATCCCAATTTGTCATCCTACTGCATGAGTGCTCACTTTGGGCACATGTCCAGCCAATGTTAAGCAGAATTAAGTAGACCACATGCTGTACATGAGTCAACAGTGTGATGCTGCTGCTTAGAAAAACCAATGTGATTCTAGGCTGCATCAATAGCAGTATAATATCTACAACTAAGGAAAGAATAGTGCCATTCTATTCTGCTTTGGTCAAACCACGCACTGTTTTTGTTTCTAGATACCGCAATTCAAGAAGGGTATTGAGCCTCCAGTGGCGCAGTGTGCTAAACTGCTGAGCTGTTGAACTTGCTGACCGAAAGGTTGCCGGTTCAAATCTGGGGAGCAGGGTGAGCTCCCACTGTTAGCCCCAGAATCTAGCAGTTTGAATACATGCAAAGGTGAGCAGATCAATAGGATCCAGCGGGAAGGTAATAGTGCTCCATGCAGTCATGCTGGCCACATGACCTTGGAGGTGTCTATGGACAATGCTGGCTCTTTAGCTTAGAAATGGAGATGAGCACCATCACCCAGAGTTGTACATGTACTTAATGTCAGGGGGAAACCATTATATTTAATGGACAAACTGGAAGGTGCTGGGGGGGGGGGGTGACCAAAGTGATGAAAAGCCTGGAAATCATGTCTTATGAGCTTATGATGTTTACCTTAGAGAATAATAATAACTTTATTTATATCCCGCCTTCTCTCCCCGAAGGGACTCAGGGCAGCTTAGCAAGAGAAAAACAAAATAATAATAAACAGCAGTAAAAGACCAATTAAAGCACGTGATTAAAATTCAAAAATAACACAGTAATAGTTAAAACAAACATTAGATTTCATAAGTAACACAGTGAATTAATAAAACCAACAAGTGAACAATAAAAATGTGGTTGTTTAATGGGTTAGGGCAATATGTTCTCAGTCAGCTTCAACAGGCAGAATAGAAGCATAAGAGGTTAATAAAAAGCTAATCAGCCCCTGGTGGTGCAATGGGTTAAACCCTTGTGCCGGCAGGAATGAAGACCGACAGGTTGCAGATTCGAATCTGGAGAGAGCGTAGAAGAGCTCCCTCTGTCAGGTCCAGTTCCCCATGCAGGGACATGAGAGAAGCCTCCCACAAGAATGGTAAAACATCAAAATATCCCGGCATCCCCCCGGGCAACATCCTTGCAGACAGCCAATTCTCTCACACCAGAAAAAAATTCAGTTTCTCAAGTCACTCCTGACACACACAAAAAATCATTTTCTCTGAAGGCCAGCATACAGAGGTGTGTTTTTAATTACTTTTTAAAGGAGAGGAGTGAGGAAGCCGTTCTCACTTATGGAGGGAAGGAGTTGCAGAGGGTGGGGGCGGTCTCTTGTTCCCACCAACCACACTTGAGTCAGGGGCGGAACTGAGAGCAGGGCCCCCTCCAGTGACCACAGTGTTTGTGAAGGTTTATATGCAGAGATGCAGTTAGTTAAGTAGCCTGGACCCAAGAAGAGAAGGTTAAGAACAGGGGCGGTCTAAGGTAATTTTAAATGGTAAGCAAACATTATGTTGGTGCCCCCCCAAAAAAACATTATTTTGCCCCCCATGTAAAACAAATATACAATTATGATATCACAATACCATTAGTAGTATTATATTGTATCAATGTATATACAATATATTATACCATACTCATACTATATTATATCATAATTATATTATACTACATTACAATATAATTATATTATCATATATTGACATTATAATATAATATAACATTCTATTATATTATTATTATAAAATAATAAATAAAATTATTTATTTAAATAAAATTATCCTCTACTAAATATTTTCATGACTCCTATAAAACTCAAATAACCCAAAATAAAGTAAAATAAAATATTATATATTACTATTTTGTACAATACCACTATACTGCAATATTGTTTGTAATATTACATGTAATATAAAATATATCATTATTCTTTTGTTATATTGTATTTTTATTACAGTATATTGTATGACAATATTAAGCAGAACTGTATAATAATCAACAAGAAATACAATGTAAATGCATCAAAATCAGAATATATTTCCTACCACCCGTCTCATAATTCATAGGAGTCTCCCAATAGTCCAAAATTAGGATCCCAATGTAAATGTAAATAGAAAAACAGCCAAAATGTTCAAATAAGGTCGAATACAGGCAGCGCGGCCTGGGCAAACTTGGGCCCTCCCTACCTCTAGGTGTTTTGGACTCCAACACCCACAACTCCTCATAGCCTCAGGCCCCTCAGGTCTAGACAGAAATAGAGCTGAAGAAAGGAAGGAGGGAGAGGTCACAGAGGAGGAGGAGGAAAGCCCTTCATTCATTCCTTCACTTACACTTCGATCACTGATTCTTTTCTCCTTCCCCGCAAACGCATGCAGCAGAGACAAAGGGAGAGGGGAAGCACTCCCTGCCTGCCCGATAGGGAGTGCATTGCTTACAGGCTTCTGCGCAAGGGAGCTACTGGGCATGCGCAGAGGTTTTCACGCATGTGCAGTTGCTCCTGCGCTCAACTTCAGCTCCGGAGCAACTGCGCCTGCGCGAAAACCTCGGCGCATGCCCAGAAGCGGCGTCGGAGCACACAAGGCCGGGGCCCAAAAGCAGGCAGCTGCGGCACTACCTGAGGAACATCGGCAGGGCCAGGATGGCGCCCCATGTGGCCAGGATGGCGCCCCCTTCCCAGATGGCGCTCTATGCGGCCACTTACTTGGCCTACCTGTAGGACCGCCCCTGGTTAAGAAATTACATGTTGACTATGTTTAAATATTTGAGATGATGACATATTGAAGATGGAGCAAACTTGTTTTCTAATGCTCCAGAGACTTGGACATGGAGCAATGGCTTCAAATTACAAGGGGGAAATGACTAAACATTAGGGAAAACTTCCTGACAATAAGAATTGTTCAGCATGGGATAGAAAAGGTGAATAAAGAAAAAATATTTTCTTTGTCACAAAACACTAGGACTAGAGGGCACTCCCTGAAGCTCCAAGGTAGGAAAATTAGGACTAATAAAGGGAAATATTTCTTCACCCAGAGGGTCATTGGGTTATGGAACTCACTTCCAGAGGAGGTTGTGACAGCGGTCAGCCTGAACAACTTCAAGGCAGGATTAGACAGATTCATGGATACCAAGTGTATCGATAGTTACTGAAAAGGACATTCAAGTGCCACCTCGGAGTTGGTTGAGGTAGGCAGGATTTCCCTGGGTATTGGTTGTTGGGGGTCGGGAGCAGGTCAGGGTTTTGCCCTCCCTTCTGCTCGAGATCCCCGTGTACAACTGGTGGGCCACTGTGTGATACAGAATGCTGGACTAGATGGGCTGAGGTCCGATTCAGCATGGCTCTTCTTATGTTCTTATGTTCTTATGCTGCCTTGGAACAAGGTGGAATCTCCTTCTCTGAAGATTTTTAAACAGAGGCTGGATGGCTATCTGTTGGGACTGCTTTGGTTGTGTGTTCCTGGCAGGGGGTTGAAGTGGATGGGCTTTTGGGTCTCTTCCATTGGTTTTTGTGGCAGAGAATTAAAGACATGCTTAATTTTCGGCCAATGGGACTTGTTAAAAATGCTTGTTCTTTATTATATTGGACCCGAGGTTCAGTAGTAGAACATCTTAAATATACAGACAATGTTACCATTCTAGGAAATGTGCCCTATTTATCTTGGCTTTCTGGTGAGCAGCAACAAATAGCCAGAAGGACATGTATTTATTAATTCCCCACTCTGTTGCTGGCAAGTATAGTGCCTATTTGCATGCTGTCTTTGAATTTAGACTCCAAAAGGCACATAACAAATGGCCTACATTAGCTTCTTATCCAAACCTGGCACTATATTTGAGCTACACTCAGGTAGCTATTCTATCACAGATTGTGAAAGGATAAGCATCACCTAAGTTCGCTGAGTGCATGCCATAAAACCTTTCCTGTAAACAGGAATCACACACACACTCACATTTCAAACCTGCTGCTTTTTAAAGAGCAAAACCCACCTTTTGTCATCTTTGTGAGAAAACAGAAAATCCTCTTCTATGTTAACAGACTGATTCGGGCACCTAAATGGAGTCTTTAAGTTAAACGCCATTGATTTTGCAGAGCTGTGTGGAATATCTCTAGATTTTGATGGATAACACAGTCTGGTTCTTGAGACTTTTGTGATAAAAATGTCTGCTCCATGTGAACCTCTAGCTTACTTGTTGCAGTGTTTGAAATTGTTGCTTGATGCATAGTTTGTTACAGTTTCATTACTTTAAACCCACAGCAAGTTAGGATTGATAGGAGAAAGTCACAAAATACAACACACTTGTTCTTGCAAGAAGCTGCTTCAATGATGAGATTGGCAGGGATTTATTATTTATTTATTTATGGTATTTGTACCCCGTAGCTTCTCACCCCCGCAGGGGGACTCAGCACGGCTTACATTTGCAGCACTACAGGCCGCAACACCAGAATACAATATAAAAATACACCATATAATCAACATCGTTAAAAAGCATTAAAACATTTTAAAAATATTACATTAAAAACCACTACATACAACAATGATTAATTAAAGCCATCAAGCGGAACACATTGTCAGTCCAGTCAAGTCCAAAGTGTCAATCCAGTCAAATCCAAAGGTACAATTTACATCTGCTGCCCAAAGGCCTGGTCCCAGAACCACGATAAAGGAGCATTTAATGAGCCGAATCACGGGACATGATCTAGCCAGTGTTGAATACAAGATATTTGAGATCGATTTTCTAGGTTAAAGGTTTTTCAAAATTGGTTTGTCCAATTCCGTGCCACCTGAACTAAACATAGGACACAATTCATTTCTGAGCTTGGCATACCTTTTTTGCAAGGAGGAGATAAAGATTCAATAATGTATTTACATAGGTAAATGTGCACTCCTTTGAAAGCCCAACTGGATATTTTTTAAGAATTCACTCAGATTGACACTAGTCAGTATAGGGTATGTTCTTTAAGGCATGCATTAATGTACACATTTGAAAAATGTTTGGATTTTTCCCACTTTGCATGGAAGTAGCATAGAACATGAAATGTGTGAAGGTTAAAATCTGTTTTATAAAAAACCTCAACAGTCCTACCTGTCCATCTCTCCAAATACAGCTTAGTCTCATCTGTTTATGTGAGGCAATGAAGGTTGCTCTCAGAACTTTCCTCATTTTTTTTCATGTCAGGAGCAACTTGAGAAACTGCAAGTCGCTTCTGGTGTGAGAGAATTGACCGTCTGTAGGGATGTTTGTCCTAGGGAATGCCTGGGTGTTTTGATGTTTTACCATCCTTGTGGGAGGCTTCTCTCGTATCCCTGCATGAGGAGCTGGAGCTGACAGAGGGAGCTCATTTGCACTCTCCCCGGATTTGAACCTCTGACCTATCAATCTTCAGTCCTGCCAGCACAAAGGTTTAACCCATTGTGCCACCGGGGCCTCCTATCTTTCGTGATGAAGTTGGAAGTTTGATATCTCAGCCTTGCTTGGGCCATCTTCATGGTAATTTTGCCTCGTGTTGATCAAGAGTTGCTCTCAGTGTGTAACAATAACACTATGTAACACAATTTTTGTTCCTGGGTTATAACTGTCATTTCCTAATTGGTTCTATCATAAAAGCATGGAAAAGG
Organism: Anolis apletophallus; assembly: GCA_030556195.1. Lineage (NCBI taxonomy): Eukaryota > Metazoa > Chordata > Lepidosauria > Squamata > Anolidae > Anolis > Anolis apletophallus. The sequence goes on from JARBWK010000003.1 coordinate 90,778,229, forward strand.
TTTACTAAACTGCAAAAACTGTGTTGTAGTCTGCATATTGAAAGGTTTAAAATGGCATATTTTAATTTAGGAAAATTACAAAGTTGCCTAGACTGAAGGAAATAATAGTACTACTCTTTGCCACAAAAATGAAGTTTTTGGAGTATAACTTTCAAAGTACGTATCACACAGTTAAACAGGAAATAACACTTTCAAACCAGGATCAGAAAAATGTTTCAAATTATGTTACATAGTTTAATTTATCAAGATGTGATTACTACAAGATGTGGCCCTGGACACTATCTATCTTAGGTGGCTTTAAGAAAACAGATCAGACAAATTAACAGAGGATGCTTCTCTTCATTGAGATCCATACTGAGCTTCTAAGATAGTGGTTCTCAACCTATGGGTCCCCAAATGTTTTGGCCGACAACTCCCAGTTATCCCAGTCAGTATACCAGCTGTCAGGATTTCTGGGAGTTGAAGGCCAAAATGTCTGGGTACCCACAGGTTGAGAACCACTTTTTTAAGACAAGGGTGGGGTAGACAGCCTGATGCTCTTTCCTGCAAAATCTGAGAGGGAAGGTTTCATTGGTTTCACCCCCATACTTTGAATGTGCTGCTGGCCACTTGTATTCATTGAGAGTCGGGGCTCTCAAATTTTGAGGCCCACATAACACACTTTGGTCCAGTCAAGAATTCACTGCTTTCTAAAAACTCAATGCACAGAGACACCAGGGACCAAACATAATGAACTGTTGCCTTTTTGCCTTGATGATGAACTTCCAATTACATTATAAAACCCTGGATTGGGCCGAGCAGACACTTTCTCTTGATATGCTGTTCCTATGTGATGGATATTTCCATTTATACAGTTAATAGCTTCCTTGCTGTAAGATTAATCATGCAGCTCTCCACGAGGTTGTAGTCATTAGTTTAGTTACATAGGTTTTGTGCTGTAAAAGTTAATAGAATGTATTTTCAAAAATCATTATGCAAATCATAAGAAAAGTAACATTTTTATAGTCAAGGAAACATCTGGGAGGCCACAGTGCATCATTCCTATGCCAGGTAATGCCACCCAGGCATTCTGAAGGGGATTAATCCCTCCTATTAAAGCAAAATAGCTGTTTACCTGTAGTCTATAGTATTTAGTACTCAAGTTGTTTCCAAATTGTAGTGACCTTAATGTTAACCTTATACGGAGTTTCCTTGGCAATATTTATTCAGAAGAGGCTTTCTTTGAGGTTGAAATAATGTAACTTACCCACAGTCACCTTGTCAGCTCCATGGCTGAGGGAGGATTTGAATCCTGGTCTCCCAGAATCCTAGTCTGGCACTCAAACCAATACACTAGTCTGGCTCTGTGACACACTAATGATATAACCAAGTATTTAAACACAAAGTTACCCAAACTCAAAGGCATATGGTAAAAATACTAGCTTTAAAAATGTATTAGTGATCATGGGTCAAAATCCATAAATGCTGCTGCTTGTATACATTGGCGCCAAACTGTATACTCACAATGAATGGACCACTAACTGTTCCTATGATGCACTACGAGTTTCAATTATAGTTGCCAGGTTTGTTTGCTTGTTTCTTTTGTACCAACTTTGTCTCACTTTAAACGAAGTCAGGGATATTTGGAAATTTGCTGGAAACTTTATCCGAGGACTTTGGGGCAGTCCGGACCGTGGGATCAGGTCTGATTTGGCCTCATCTGCTGTTCAGATGAACACCACTTCATCATTCTTTCCTTGATCAGTGCAAGGAAAGGAGATGGATCATATCTGTGTTACTCCTTCTAGCACTCCTAGCCAGGCACAGAACTCCATCCAAGTGCCTGGCCATCATGGGTGCCTTTACTGATGTCAAACTGGGTGTTTACACAACATGGATTTGGTGACAGCTTAGCAGAGTTGAAATGATCTCAGGCCTGAATGATAAATCTGGGGTTGTTCTGAGAGCAGATTTATACTAGGCTAACTTGTCCATTATAGTCATGTCTCAGGTTATTTACCTGGACCTGATCTATTCCAGGTAAATAACCTGACTAAAATGATTAGAGAACAAGCCCTATGAGGAGTGACTTAAAGAGCTGGGCATGTTCCGCAGGAACATCACCCCATCCAACTTAAGTAAATACTATAAAATACTTAATAATAATTGCTGGAAACGTGAAAACCAAGAAAGAAGCTTTTACCATATGTGGTGGTCTTGTAACAAAGCAAAAGAGAGAGAGGAAAATTATTCACGAAGAAATACAGAAGAGTTTAGATATTAAATTGCAAATGAAACCTGAATACTTCCTATTGGATTTATAGATGAGAAGATTGAATCTAATAAAGAAGTGCTGCTTAACTATATAACGATGGCAGCAAGAATATTCTACGCTAAGTTGTGGAGACAGAAGGAAATTCCCACAAAGGAGCAATGGATAATGAAAGTTATGGAAGTAATGAATATGGATGAAATTACCCAACTCCTAAAAAGACATTATGGAAAACCAACCAAAAAGACAGGATGGCATTTATTCAGAGTTTATATGGAAAAGGAGAAGAGAACATTAATAATATAGCCGGCCTGAAGAGGAAAAGACAAAATTAAAGACTTTGGAAGATTATAGTGGCTCCCAGTAAGGGGGAGTTTGGAAGTGCTGAAACAAATTTTTTTCTCCCCCTTTTCTCTTTTTCTTCCTTTCTTCCTTTCTTCTTCTTCTTTCTATTATTATTTTACTACCCACTAGCAATATATATATATATATATATATATATATATATATATATAATGTTTTTATTTTATGCTATTATCTGAAAGATTCAAATATTTGTTAAAAGAGCTGGGCATGTTTAGCCTGAAGTTGAGAAGGCTGAGAGGAGACATGATGACCATGTATAAATATGTGAGGGGAAGTCATAGGGAAGAGGAAGGGAGCTTGTTTTCTGCTGCCATGGAGACTAGGACATGGAACAATGGCTTCAAACTACAGGAAAGCAGATTCCACCTGAATATTAGGAAGAACTTCCTGACTGTGAGAGCTGTTCAGCAGTGGAACTCTTTGCCACGGAGTGTGGTAGAGGCTCCTTCTTTGAAGTCTTTTAAATAGAGACTGGATGGACACCTGTCAGGGGTGCTTTGAATGTGATTTTCCTGCCTCTTGGCAGGGGTTGGACTGGATGGCCCATGAGGTCTCTTCCAACTCTATGATTCTATGATTCTATTCAACGCTCCACTTAAGTATCAGAATTATGGGATGGAGATGAGTTATGGGAGCTGGTAACACTACCCGATTTTGTTTTCAGCCATGATGTTGTTGTTATGATGTTGTGATTGTGTTATGTTTTTATTTGATTTATTTGAATGTGTTTGTTTTTATCTGTAATTTTTGGGCTTGTCCCCTTGTATGTTGTTAACACAAAGGACAAAAGAGGACTGCATGAACACAAGGTTCCATTCAATAGATGGAAGTCATCCTGACGCTTACTACCAGGTGGATTGGGGCAATAGCTTCTTGAGGCTTTATATTATATTTATATGATATGCCATCCCCCTTCTCTACCCCATACTCTAATACCATCTATTGAATGTGGAACTGCCCTGTGAATGTGATATTGATCATTATTGTATTATACACCTGAATTTGATGTCTACTTATATGATTGCGTAATGATGTGTATGATACTTTAAGTGCTTACCAATACTGCTTGATTTGAGATTACTTTATGTGATTGTATACTGCCATTATATCTATGATTGCTGTACTGGGTATGTACTCAGTTTGAGTTTATCATTTTAATGAGATTATATTTTGCATTGTATTGACTCATTGGTCTCCTTATATAGACTGCTGTCTATTACTCAGTGTGTTCCCCTTGTATGTTGCCCTGAGACCCCTTGGGGAGATGGTGATGGGGTATAAAAATGAAGTTGTTGTTGTTGTTATGCCCAAAAATGAGATCTTTGAATTGTTAAGCAGACATAATTAATAAAAATCAGTCATACTGCCATGTAAGTCAATCAAGGGGCTTTTCATCCCACTGGTCCCTTGTGTCAACTCATGTCTCCCTTGGTGACTTTCTGTTTTGATTAGAATTAGATCCATGGGCAGGGTTGTTGTGATTGTTATTTCAATTTATGCAGTAGGAAGCCTGATGTAGAAGATCAGACAACTTACCTGGCTTAGCTGCCTGATTTTAAAGAAACCATCTACTTTGTCCTTGGATAGTGTCCCTGGTTTCTCAGTTGGGACTCCAAAATGGCAGTGCATCATTGCATTGAGTAGTCATTATTTTTAAAAGAACTATATATGGTAAGTCGCACAGCAGGGAAGTGTCCAGGCTCAAAAGAAGTAGATTAATACTTTAGCAGTAAAAAATGAGAACTGGCACTGGCGATGTGTTTAGCAGGAGAAAAAATGGAAACACTTCACCTTTCCACACCTACACAGGTTGTTTATCAGGCAGTAATCTGAGTTCATCCTCTTAAAACCTCCATGCATAGACAGACCGCTCTGGTGCCCTTGGCCTTAGGATACATTAAATCAGTAGAATCCAATTTGCATTGTCACAGCTCTTCAATGACCTGCTTTCCCCCTCTCCTTTATTTTCAGTACAGTTTATAACCATTAACCTTTCTATCTATAGAGAAGGGAAAGGCTTAGACCTCTTTGTTCTAAAGCTGGGTAGCTTTTGATTTGTTTTCTTAATGAGCTTGGGACATACCAAGATAGTTTTCCAGTATTGGAGACATACCTTGCTCCAGGCAGGAGATTTAAGGCCTTCTGCCAATACCTAAGCTTTGCAGACGGATCACATGTGAAGGCTTATATAATTGGCAGGGCTTTATATATCTGCAGACCATTGGCATGGGCAAATCTTAATGGGAAGAACTATACCCAGGACAGGGGGGAAAACGCATGTTTGTCTCACTATTCTTTAGATCTTTATTCTAATTATATTGGTTATAATGCATACCTCTGGTACATCTGCTAGATTGCATTAAGGTGTCATTCACCCACTAATGGTATAAAAAGGCAGAACTCTTAGAAATTGAACATCACCCCAAAAAAGTTGGATACAATGATTACCCATCTGCGGAGGATCACACCAGGATATATAAGATTACTGCAGGTAAGATATTAATTTCTCTTGCCTTCCCTTCTTATGTTTTTTAAATCCTCTCTTTAGTTCAGAAAGCTTGCAATAGGTGTACCAGCAAAAACAATAACTGATGTGGTGCAGCTAAATTCTGAAATGTCTGATCAAATCTTCGCTGGGGAGTGCATTTGTTTAAAAATGTTGCCCATTGGTGTCTTGCTTGGCTACAAAAGGCAAAAATGTTGCACTTTAAATGTATGTTATAATTTCTTAGTTCTCATTTGTTTAGGATGTTTTGCTCTCCAGGAATCACATTTTCTTGCACAATCCAAAACAGATCTAGATCTTTAAAATACGAAATATGAAATGGTGTTCTCCAAATGTCTCTTGCTTGGTTCACCCTCCATTGCTCTCTTTCCTATCTATCTCCATCCATCCATTATGCGTCTACATGTTCGCTGTGATTTATTATAATGCACTTATATGGTTTTCTGTGTAAGATTTATTCAAAGGAGATTTGAGAGAATTTGACTATCCCAACACCACCTAATGGATTTATTTATTTATTTATTTAAAACTTTTGTACCCCGACCTTCTCACCTCTATCGAGGGACTCAGACCGGCATAACAGCAAAAATTCCATGTTAAAAACAACTACAACAACATATTAAAATATATTTTAAAAACCCAGCATAAAACCACATCACCATTAAAACAATTCCACTCAATCTGTAAACGTGGTCATACATTCAGACAATAGCCAATCTCAGCCTATTCTGGGAAGGCTTGGTTCCACATCCAGGTCTTCACCAGCCTCCTAAAGGACAACAGAGAGGGGGCAGATCTAGCATCACTTGGGAGAGAGTTCCACAGCCGAGGGGCGACCACAGAGAAGGCCCTGTCTCTCGTCCCCACCAGCCGCGCTTGCGAAGCCAGCGGGACCAAGAACAGGGCCTCTCTGGAGGATCTTAATGTTCTTGATGGTTCATAGGGGAGAATCAGTTCGGACAGGTAAACTGGGCCAGAACCATATAGGGTTTTGTAGGTTGAAACAAGCACTTTGAATTGTGACCGGAAGCTAATTGGCAGCCAGTGGAGCTGGCGCGGCAAGGGAGTTGTATGCTCCCTGTACCCTGCTCCTGTTAGTAACCTGGCTGCCGAACATTGGACTAATTGCAGCTTCTGAGCAGTCTTCAGAGGCAACCCCACGTAGAGAGCATTTACCAACAATTTATCAACAATCTAAATGCTTCCTGTTGTGTTTGGTCCCACCAATAAAATATAACACCATCTTGTTATCAGGAGTCTGGTCCTAGTGGTACATGGAGAGTGGGGTGGGAAGATATTATATATATATATATATATATATATATATATATATATATATTCTATTAATTCAGGAAATTTGTGACAATGCATGGAGTGTCATTACCTTCCCACCAGAGCGGTACCTATTGATCTACTTACATTTGCATGTTTTCGAACTGCTAGGTTGGCAGAAGCTGGGGCTAACAGTGGGAGCTCACACTGCTCCCTGGATTCGAACCTGCAACCTTTTAGTCAACAAGTTCAGCAGCTCAGTGCTTTAACCCACTGCGCCACTGGGGGGTCCATATATATATATATATATATATATATATATATATATATATAAGCATATAATCAATTAAAACTCATAGCAATCTATCAAATGGATTTAAAACCACATATAAAATGCTGTGTCGTGGTCTCATATCCAAATTGTTTTCTAAAATCCATAGTCTATTATTCAAGCTGTTAAATTCTCATTCCGTAGTTTCCTATTCACCAAACGCCTGCATAAAAAGCCAAGTCTTAAGTTTCTTTCTAAAATCCAGGAGGGATGGAGCCTGCCTGATGTCACTGGGGGGGGGGGAGTTCCACAGCCCAGGGGCCACCATTGAGAAGGCCCAATCTCTTGTCCCAACCAATTGCACTTGCGAAGGGGTTGGGACAAAAAGCAGGGTCTTTGATGGAAGTTACTTTAAATGCAGTGGGACTTTCTTCTGAGTAGACTGATGTAACACTGTGGCATTACGATCTGAAGAAAATATCAATAACATCCATATGGCAGGTTTTGAAATCCATGAACTCTGGCAAATGGAGAGATATTGCTGACTTTGGTGTTAAATGTTCTCAATTTTGAGCCAATACAGAAGAATCGCAGGGGAACTAATTTATTTTTCTGTGCACACGGAGAGTAACGGCAGAATGCAGGTGGCCGTGGTTGCAGCATAAAAGATGAAGGCCTGGAGCGCAGTTTTATGGCGTTTAGGGCACCCCTCTGTTGCTGGAGCGGGAAGTCCCACAGGTGCTGGCAGAATCGTTTATCATACAAGCAAAAAGGCAGAGTGATGGTTTCTATGGCAACACAATAGAGAATGACTTTCTTGTCACCTTGCACCCCTCTGCCTCTTATTAACTTGGATTCTTATACTCTTCTACATGTCCTTACGAATCTTTGTTTGCAATGCATTGAAACATTCATCAAGGATGAAGCCATAACTCGCATGCTTTACACTTCCGTGGAATAATGATGAGCCTGGCCTGTGAGGGCTGTGGGAAAGTTGTTCCAAAAGCTCCTCTCGTATGATAAAGGCTTCTTTCAAAGCGAGGCTTCATAGGCACAGCAATATCAGGATCATATTTGCAGAAAGAGGGCAAGTATTACATAACTTCTGTCTGGGAAATTCGGACAAAACGCACCTTCTGTAACTCTTTCCCATTTATAGCTGGATGTGCGCATATGTGCCTTCAAGTCACCGACCAATTTATGGTGACCCCCATGAATGTCCATCTGTCAGGGATACTTTGATGGTGCTCTTCTTGCATGGCAGGGAGTAGGATTAGATGGCCCATGTGGTCTCTTCCAACTATATGATTCTATGAATTTCATAGTGTTTTCTTGGACAAGGAATACTCAGAGGTGATTTTGCCAGTTCCTTACTCTGAGAGATAATAGATACTGGCCAAACCTCTGACTCTGCCAGCTCAATTACACTGGATAGTTTAGCTGGTGTAAATGTGCCATGGAGTAACTTTTTTTGTATCAGGAGCAACTTGAGAAACTGCAAGTCGCTTCTGGTGTGAGAGAATTGGCCATCTGCAAGGATGTTGCCCAGGGGACGTCCGGATGTTTCGATGTTTTGCCATCCTTATGGGAGGCTTCTCTGATGTCCCTGCATGGGGAGCTGGAGCTGATAGAGGGAGCTCATCCATGCTCTCCCTGGATTCAAACCTGCGACCTGTCAGTCTTCAGACCTGCCAACACAAGATTTAACCTACTGCACCACCAAGGGCCCCATGGAGTAACTTGGAATCTGGCACATTTGTGTCAAATTTATGAACATGATTTACATAGTGACGGAGGACAGCTGCCATGTTGCCGCCACCACTACCACTCTTGGCAAGCCATGAAGCTTCTGGCCATTATGGATACCACATGACCAACAGGATCTTTTTTCCTGATGGCATGGGTGTCCCATTCCGATATTGGCATAGATGTCTCCATGAGTAGGGAGAAGGAGAGAAGATCTCCCAGTCATGCAAGTGTGTCAGCCACTGTCAAAATGGAGCATGTGCACAATCAGGAAGGATGTGAGGTTGCCCCCTTCTTCGTGCTGGTTGCATGAGCACCCTGTTCTGATATCAATAACAGTCAGGAGCTTTTATGGAGTTCTGTAGCTATGTAGATAGGAGAGGCAGCAACACAGCCATGATTCATCAGGCCTTTTCTTTGCACCAATAAGGAAATCCCATCTGGATACTGAATCAGGATGAATTAGACCCAATCCAGCTGTGCATACTGCCCCAAAGGATGATTTATCATAGGCTGAATATTCAGTTTGTCATTGTTTGAATTTACAGTACAGATAGACAGTGAAAGGTGATTGGATGAATTATCATTACTCTCTTGATAGTTTAAAGCTTAAGTGGTTGAGTGCTAACAAGAACTGGGACCACTCAGAAACATAATGGAGGTATTGCTCTATGTGGTCAATGCTTCCCCCAACACACACATAGTCAGCCAAGTGAAATTGGAACATGCTTGCTGGGCTGAATGGATCCAGAAAGGCTGGTGGGATTGAAATGTCTTGTATAGAGAGCATGGATTACCGGATCCCTGAGAGAGTAGATGCATTGTTAAATTTGGCTGTAGGCAAATAAAATTATTTCATGTTCTTTAGAAAAATGCTTTTCTCCATTTTGAAAACTCAACATATGCCTTGCTCTTCTTTCTTGCAGACTCAAGCAGCTGGGAAAATAGTCATCAACACGACAGACAACCTGATGCAGCGGACAGCTGTGTTCCTGGGCATGTTTGGAATAAGTATGTCTACTTACAGCACCCTCCAGCTTACTCAGAAGAAGAGATTCCCTCTGACTTTTTAGCCTCGCCTGGGATTTCAGATATGATCCAAGGAACACATTTATTGCCACCAAAAGAAGAAGTCTGTTCAACAAGACCAATCTTCCACCTGTTTGACAGTCCCAGGCAATGATGCCATCACAAGACACACATTTCTTATGCGCATCATTTTTTACATTGCACAGCTTAAGGGATTGAAGAAGAACCTTTTTTTCTGAAGGAAACAAATGGCCACTAGACAAGATGGAGTGCCTGCAGAATTCAAATGTGATGGATTTCTTTTGCTGTACTCAAAACATACAAAAGGACACCAATGCCTGAATGGATAATTAATGTTCGAGCAGTGCAGACAGATTGAATTGTGTTCAGTTATGGCCACCTTGTGACTTGCCTTAGCAAATGATTGCTGACAGAAGGACACTTACCTACAAAGAGTGGTAACGCTTAACATGGCCTTGCCAAGAATCATGACAGAGAAGCTTTAGTGTTAGTTTTTTATACACATTTAGAGTAATTTTGGTTATAGATATAGAAATGTCGGTGCACTAATAAGGAAGATTTCAGACAACAGGTGTGACTTTTGCACAAAGCAGCACTTGCAATTAAAAAGAAATGAATGGGCTTAGACTGTTTTATATATGGACCCCTATCCAAAGATTCATGCATAGTGCTGCTGTTACAGATTGTCAGACCATCTGTTTGACATGGTATTTGCAGTGCAGGAGCGTGAAATATACATCCCTGAATGCTTGGTAGAGAGAAAGCACTTCCCCCATGAGGCAACGTTTTGCTCCGGCAGCATATTTCACTTGCACAGAAACACAGACTTTGATGTGTAGGTACAGCTCCACCAAAAACATATGACTTCTAATAATTGAGGGGTATTTTATAATAGAAGATTGTGTTTAATTTGCACACTTAGCATTGAGTTTTCTACATTAGAAAGACAACAGCGTATTTGATCATTTTCCCTTTGGGTTGCCCAGAGATCTGACAATACATCTCGATTGCTGCAGGGAACCGAATTTGCCTTTTCGATGCATTCTGTTCACCACAATAAAGAAAAAAGTGACAACAAACATTCTTTTACCGGCTGCTCTCTGGTGGAAAGACTGCTTTCATCAACAATATTTTTTCAAAGAACAAAACTAGCATTGTTTTTTCTTCTGTGTTTCTTGTAAAATAATGTTCCTCCATGCATTGATTGTCAAACTTATTTTCTTTGAAAATGGTATTTATGTTCAACCACTGTCGGGCATCGCACACAACTCCCCCCCCTTAATGAATATGTTCTTCCTTCCTGTTTATTTAATGCAGTATTATAAATGACAAACAGATTTAAGATTGTAAGCTGCAATGCTAATTCTTTAGTTTCCAAGAACAATTGTAATATATTCAAACAAATTAGTCAATTCTTTCTCCTTGTAATATTGCATTGTTTGGCAAAAGATTCTTTCTTCAAGCTCTGCTTTCAGGGAAGTAGGAAACAAACTTAATACAAGTTTGCAGAATATTTGGGGAAATGTACCAATAGCAGATTTATTATCTCTTTTCCCATCAGACAAGTGCTTATCATGTCTTTGATCAATGCAGCCTGTTGCAATATATTGTATTTTATAAGGATTTATTTTGTAAATGGTGCAATAATGAAGATTAAACAATTGAACAATCATCAGATCCCCCTTTTAAATTTACAATAGATATTATATTTACAACTGAGGTACATCATGTTGAGTCTTTGACAAGCCATTTCTTGGACTACAACCCCCAGGATCCCCCAACCAACATCATGAGTAGCCAGACCTTGCCAAGAAAAGTTAATGTATTCATGTTTGCTGAGCCCTCTCTTCCTCAGGAATGGCAGGCTATCAATTTCCTGTTGAATGAACAACCATCCTAAGCTTACCCTGATGTCAAAGGAGGATCATCTATCTCGATATATACACAAAAGTATTGGTATTTATCTGGCTTGGGAAATAGCTGGAGGGACCCTGGCTCTGATTTCCTTTCCTAAGGGATTATTCAAACTGAGGGCATGGAAAGGTAGCTGCCTCCTAGATACATTTTGATACATTTTCTTTGGTACAGTTTTTACAGTTTATACTTTTAGGAATTTAGACTGTACATAAAAGATACAAGTTACACATAAAATCTCAAGTTTATACATTTATTGAAGGGTTAGAGTTCATAGGGTACAGCTGCTGCTAGGTCCATTCAAAAGCATCTAGTAGTACTTCAACCTTTTGCAACTCTGGAACCATAGAAACATTTTAATAATAAAAGAAACATCATATATCTTGCATGGAGCCTTTTTATGTTCTATAAATCTTTTTCGTGCGGGCAGGAATGTCATGGCTCTACAACAAGTTGGATAGATGTCTCTCTAAATGTGAGGGGATACAATTTTCAAATCTAGACCGAGCAGTGGACATTTTATACCAACTCTATGCATTGTTACCCAGATATTCCAGGTAGTTTAACCAGTCATAAACTGTGGAGAAAGACTTTTGTTGTTGTTTTTATTATTAAAGTTAAACATGAGACTGAGGGGGGGGGGAAGGATAACTCAGCTTGTAAGATTAAGCTTGTAAGCTATAGATCCACTGACCTAGGAACCCCTTCAACTGAATTTAGTCGAATTTATTTCTAGACAGATGTAGTAAAACTAATTTTTTCATTGACATGTTGATAGAGAGTTTGAAAGCATACCTTAACTTGTCATCATTTTTAAAATACAAGCCGTAATCTTATCTTTCTCACAGGAGGATATTCTGTTTCAGTGTGAACTTGAATTATTTCTGTATTTTTAATTAATGTAAAGCCACAGAGGTTAGAGAATGGGAGGAAGGTCATCTGGGGTCTGAAACAGTAGAAACAATTCCAAAATGCACAGAAACCTGTGAGTCTTTTAATCAGAAAATACTGCCCAAAAAAGAAACAAAGGGGATATCCTTTGCCCTCTTTCATACTGCTTGCCAACCCTAAACTAAAAGGTAGCTTAATTGAATGCCAGTTTAATATAGCTCAAGAGGTCATATGTTCGCCCTCAAGCGGTTTTCACTGAAGTTTTAAACACTACCAAATTTAATCACAGTTTCTACATGATGCCTGGCTCTTCTCAGAGAGTTATCGCTTTTCTGCTTTCAGCTTTAGCACCTGCCAGTGATAGTTTTCTAACAAAACTTTGAAGTCAAGAAAACAGGGATCGCCTAATTGTTTGCATTTCGCAACAGAACCTCTGCCAGAATCATTTTTATGCAATAAAAGAAAAATCTTGCTATATAGCACTTTTGTAGTGCACCCAGCATTAAGAAATGTTAATCAAAAATCCATTTAAATGAGGGAAAAGATATCAAAGTGACTTGTTTTCCAAAGAGCAAAAAAGAGAGAAATCTAATTTCAAATGAAGACAGGAACAGATGTGTAGGTACCAAATTAGCATCCTTTATTCCTTCATCCTTTGCCTCCTCTTTTAAGAAAAAAACACATTCAATCTAATCCCAGTCTGTTGTACAATTTGGGTAGAATACTCTATGAGAACAATGGTATTCATTCATTCATTTATTTATTTATTTATTTATTTATTTAGGTCCCAGGCATACCTATGTAAAGGTAAAGGCTTTCTCTGACATTAAGTCTAGTTATGCCCAACTCTGGGGGTTGTGCTCATCTCCATTTCTAGGTTGAAGAGCCAACATTGTGCATAGGCATCTCCAAGGTCATGTGACCAGCATCACTGCATGGAGTGCCAATACCTTCCTGCAGAAGCGGTACCTATTAATCTAGTCACATTTGCATGTTTTCGATCTGCTAGCTTGACAGAAGCTGGGGTGAGCAGCGGAGCTCACCTGTTCCCTGGATTCAAACCACAATCTTTGATCAACAAGTTCAGCAGCTCAGTGGTTTAAACTGCTGTGCCACCAGGCGGTCCTGTATACTTACGAGGACTTAATTATATTTCCATACAGCATTGTTTCCCAGGGCATTGCTGTCTTTTTCATCTGGAAATTGAAGAGAAGCCAGGCTCAGAAAAGTTCTTTAATTTTCTTTTAAAAACCAAACTGGGCATCTATGCTAATTTGCCAGCAGTGATGTGATGTCAGGGAGTGGGAGACTCTTACCATCTCTCCATCTACTGTTTTTCTTTTATTGTATATGTATATCTTTGCTTTTTAAAAAATGAAATTGCAGAATTGTGTTAAAAATTAAAATAGTAATTAAAAATAAAGGAATTGTAATAGTGCAGGAACTTAAGGTACAAGATGTGAGGAAGTACAATTGTGGGACAACAGGATGGCAAATAAATACAACTGCACTACTGAAAAGAAATGCAACATTGAAGGTACTCAGCATATTATGTTTCCATTGTCTATGCCAGGCCTGCACAACGAGCTGCCCTCCAGATGTTTTGGACTTCACTAGCAGATCTTTCTGCCAGCTGACTGTTGAGGTCTTGCATAAAGGCAATTCAATCAGCAGAAGGCTGGATCAGCTTTAAAAAAAAGAACCACAAGTACATTGAACACTCAGAATTTCCTGCAATCTGATAAGCATTGAACGTGGTCATGTGTCTGTTTCTTATAGAATTACAAATTCAAATTACAACTAGAGCAAGTGTGGGGAAAGAACATCAGTGTGTGGGGAAAGAACATCAGTGTGTGGGCAAGATGGGCAAAGGAAGTAAGAGCACACAGACTAAGAGAGGTGTCTGATGGAAAAATGAACTGTTTGTTGGAAATTAAAACTATGGACTTGTCAACATCAGGAGAGGAATTTTCCAGTGAGACTTGTTGTCCCCACTGCTTTTCATCATTGTCATGATCCCTCTGTCAACCATCTTACAAAAAACAAACCTTGGCTATCAAACGTCTAAGAAATCTCACAAAATTTCACATCTGCTGTACATAGATGACCTGAAGCTGCATGGGAAAACCAAAACTGAAATCTAGTCTCTGACTAACACTATCCGAATCTTTAGTACTGATATCAACATGGAGTTTGGTTTGGACAAATGTTCGACAGTGGCACTGAAGAAGTTAAAATCATTGAAATAAATATGCCTAACAGTCAAGTGATAAAGTGTCACCAGCCAGAGGCCTATACATATCTGGGCATACTACAGCTGGACAACATCAAACATGAACATGTGAAAACTGTGGTCAGAAGACAACTGGAGCTCACGAAGTTGTCTGGGTTGGTTGTGTAGTTAATTATAGTAATTGAGCTGACATGAGCTAGCAGAGCCCAGATACAAAATAGTTATCAACCAGGGCCCGGTAGTGATCTCTTATTATCTAATCCTCCTCCTCTCCATATGCTAGTGAGCAGAAGTAGGTTCTCAATTGTTTTTTAAAGGAGAGGAGGGACGGGGCAGCTTTATTTCTTTAGGGAGGGCATTCCAGAGGTGGGGGTGACCATGGAGAAGGCCCTCTCTCTTGTTCCCATCAGCCGTACTTGAGATGGAGGTGGGACTGAGAGCAGGGCCTCCTCCACAGACCGTAGTGACCAGGCAGGTTTGTAAGAGGAGATGCGATTTGTCAAATAGTTTGGACCAAGATTTTTCTCCTTCCTTTCTCTTCCCCCTTGCTGAGTAAATCAAGTATAAACTACTTTTGCACTTTGAACACAGTTTGCAGTAATCCATAGAATCATAGAATTAGAGAATTGGAAGGGGGCCACATGGTCCATCTATTCCCTTGCCTCCTCTTTTTCCATGTAGGAAAACCACAAAGCACAGTTGAACAAAGCTGAGAGCAAAGAGGTAACATTGCAAGTAGAGAGAAGCTGGTTTTAAAGCAACTGGAACTGTTTCCTCCAATTCAGGACAATTGGATTGTATATTTAATGTCTTGGCAGGACCCTAAATACAGAGTCTTTCTTTTTCAAGAGAAGACAGAGAGGGGGGCGTTGTAGTGATGTGTTTTTCTTATGAGGACAAGCCAGAATTAATTATCTGTGTGAAAACAAAATGCTGAAAGTTTCTGTGTCTATTAGGCTTCTTTATGTGTGATAAAAGAGATGGAAGGAGGGAAAGCTATACCCAGGGTATGTTCAAGGTCAAGAAGAGAGATCTGATGATCCGATTACAGGAGGCTGCTAATGAAGAGGTGAGAAGGAGAATGTCAGGGTTGTAATCCAAGGCCACTGCAAATCCTTAACTGGAAAACAAAAGAGCCCCTTGGTCCAAACATGATCTTTCATCAAGCAATTCGGAAACACATTGCTGATTCAATACATGGCTTTGAGCAGAAAAATCTGCACAAGAGGTTATTATTTTCCATGTTTTTCCCTCAATGATAATGTGGTTTTTGATAATATTCAATAGTGGTTGAATGAATATAGGGCTGTTTTTAATATTAACATTATTTTTCTTTTAATGCGATCTGGAGGATATGAGGCTAGGTGCCATATTTGATTTGAATCCATGCTTCATTCTCATGATGAGTATTTAATTTGCATCTCTATTTTACTCCTTGTAATATTATTTATTTATTTTATTTCTTTACTTCTTTTCTCACCCCTGGGGGGACTCAAAGCAGTTTGCAGCAAAGTAAATGGCAAAATTTGAAGTTGTTTTCTAAACGCCAGGAGGGAGGGGCAGATCTAATCTTACTGGGGAGGGAGTTCCACAGTTGAGGGGCTACCACCGGGAAGGCCCTATCTCTCGTCCTCACCAGTTGCACCTGCGAGGGCAGCAGGACCGAGAGCAGGACCCCCTCAGCCAATCTTAAAGCTCTAACTGGCTCATAAAGTAAAATAGCTAAGCTGGACCAGAACCATTTAGGGATTTATAGGCTAAAGCAGCACTTTGAATTGTGTTCAGTAGCAAACTGGCAGCCAGGGATCTGGTGCAACAGGGAGGTTGTATGCTCCCTGTGCGCTGCTGCAATTAGAAATCTGCTGTCCACTGGACTACTTGAAGCTTTCAAACAGTCTTCAAAGGCAACCTTACATAGAGTGTTGCAGTAGTCTATTTCAGATGTAACAAGAGCATGGATCAGCATGGCAAGTCTGAGTTCCCAAGGTACGGACTTGGTGGCTTTAAGTAGAGGTTAAACAATGTGAAGGACAGTATCACAAATTTTGATATGGATAAAAACACAAATAAGATATTATTTTACTTAATAACAGCTGCGAGAATAAATCTAGCCCAGTTATGGAAATCCCAAGAAACACCTAACTTAGAACAATGGACTCTGAAAACCCTAGATATCATTAATATGGACATACTTACTCAAAAAATGACACAAAGTAATACTAAAACAAACACAATGAATTGGGAAAATATCCTAGAGTTCTTAGAAAAGGAAAATATAGGAATCTACATTCACAAGCCATAAAAGAAATTTGAGAACGAACTTCTAAAAACTGAGGACATAAGGAAAAGAAGAGAAAAAGACAGAAATATTTTTGAAATGAGAGGAGTTTACAACCCTGAGTGACCTGGAAGTGCAGTACTTCTTTTCCTTTCCTTTCCTCCCCCTTTTCTCTCGTCTCTCCCTTTTCCAACTTTCTTCAACACATTGTTCCCACACTTTTTTTGTAATCAAGATACTTTTAATCTCGATACCCACAAATATTCTTCTCTATCATGCTCCACTCTCTTGCGAGCAACTTTTATTCGCAATAAAAACAATTTTAAAAACCCTGTGGGACCCCAGAGGACAATGGCTTCAGGGTCAAGCAGGTGCTCTCCTAACAACACATTCTGGGAACGATCCACCAGGAAGGACCAGAGCCACTGTAAAACAGTACCCCCAAGCCCCATTCCTGCAAGGCGTCCCAGAAGGATACTGTGGTTTATGGTACTGAAGGCCACTGAGAGGTTCAAGAGAACCAACTGGGACAGGCTCCCTTCTGTCAAGTTCCCTGCATAGATCATCCACTATGGAGACCAAGGCTGTTTCAGTTACATGACCCCTCATAAAGCCTGACTACGAGGGGTGTAATAGAGCAGTGTTTCCCAACCAGTGTGCCATGGCACACTAGTGTGCCGTGAGCGATCATCAGGTGTGCCGTGGGAAATTGGAACCTCCAATACCCTTTCTTCCCCCTCCTGCCGAACACTTTTTCTTCTCCACTCGGGCTCCCTTCTTCCCAGCCTCGCTCTGCTCGCTTTGCCTCACTTTGCTCTGGGGCGAGTCTATGCAGTAATGCCCGCACTGGTCACGTCTTCCTCTCTCCCCCCTCCCCTCCTGAACATGCTCACACTGCCCCCTCGGATCAAAAAGGTGGCAGAAGCGGCAGTGTAGAAGAAAAACTACGTGTTCGGCAGGAGAGGGAAGAAAGGGCGCAAAGGGGAAGGGGGAGGAAGAGGTCTCTGTCGAAAGCTGGCATGGGCAAACCTGGACCTTCCAGATGTTTTGGACTCCAACTCCCACCATTCCTAGCAGCCTCAGGCTCTTTTCCTCCCCCTCAGCCATTTAAGCAGGAAAGGGCCTCGGGCCGTTAGGAATGGTGGGAATTGCAGTCCAAAGCACCCAGAGGGCTGAAGTTTTCCCATGCCTGTTTTAGAGGGACCTTAAAGTTATGAGCCTCCTTCCAACATTGTGATTCTGGATAGTAAAACAACAACAACACAACATAACATTGTTTGAGTCCACAGTGCTCTCTGGGTGTGGGTGAACTACAATTTCCAAACTCAGGGTCAATTCCCAAGCAAACCCTTATAGTATTTTCTCTTGGTTATGGGAGGTCTGTGTGGGAAGTTTGTGTCTTTCCGCCATTCCTGCAAGGATATCTATGTTGTGTTCAGCAAAACAGGCCCAGGTTTCACACCGAGTGTATAAATACATTTAAAAACATATTAACTATATGTATTACTGTGTTAGAGTGTCATTTTGTGTCATTTTGGTTGGTGGTGTGCCCCAGGATTTTGTAAATGTAAAAAATGTGCCGCAGCTCAAAAAAGGTTGAAAAACACTGTAATGGAAGACTATTGAGCAAAGTTGCAAAAACAAAGCAAATTAATTCCCCAGACACATACTACAAATTCCAAGCATGTTTCATTTTTTAAATAACCCTTTTAACTATATTGAAATCCTTTCTGCCCTTTCCCAAATTTTAAAATAAGCAATTTTTTTACAAATGAACCTTGAATAGTTGTCTTGTGGACATTTCTGAGAGCCTCATCACACTATGTCCTTATGTCACATTTCTTCCATTTGAAATCTGTTCATAGTTTCTGGTGCTCTCTATTAAACCCTTATCATAATTGTATTTAAATAGTACTCTTTGCTTATTTTTGCCTTCATTAATGGCATCATTATCAACTGCTGTATCCTGCCCCTCATTTCATGATTTGTTCATCTAATTTTTTAAATGGTGCAATGATACTACAATGATGTAATGATGGTGCAATTATACAGTCTATTACAAAGCTCTGTGTCACTGCTCAGCTCTTTCACGGGAAAACACTTTATTAGAGAAATTGCACCAGAAAATAAAGTGGACACATCATCTCTTATCATTTTCCTCCTTTTGCCTGCAAAGAGACTGCCATGCTTTTGACTGTGCCAGTTTTTCCTTCCTCGTAGCATTATTTTGCAATGGAACTGGTTCAATTGGAATAATACTATAATTTCCTCTGACATTAAGTCCAGTCATGTCCAACTCTGGGGGTTGGTGCTCATCTCCATTTCTAAGCCGAAGAGTCGACATTGTCCATAGACACCACCAAGATCATGTGGTCAGCATGACTGCATGGAGCAACCATTACCTTCCCGCCGGAATGGTACCTATTGATCTACTCACCTTTGCATGTTTTTGAACTGCTAGGCTGGCAGAAGCTGGGGCTAACAGTGGGAGCTCATGGCGCTCCCTGGATTTGAACCTGTGACCTTTCAGTTGACCCACTGTGCCGCTGGGATGGTATAGCAGAAAACAAAAGAGAATTCAGAGACAGGGTTATGGCATTATTTGAACATACAAGAAAAATCTGCACAATCAGCAGGTGTGGTCTCTGCCAAGGATTTCCTTAGGAATCATTGTGGGACAAAATATTAATTCACTTGTTAAGAAAGCACATTTTCAATGATCCTGCAACACAACAATGCCAGGAAATCAATGACATTTTGCAATAAGGCTGAGGCAATACCAGAAATAATGCATTGCTTTTATGGTATAATTGCATAGTAGTAATGCTCTGAATCTTAATGTATTCCTGCTACATTTAATTACTGAAATCTGAAACAGCATACTGATACTGTCTTTGAACCTCATTCATTTTAATAGGGTGTTCTCCATATAAGCCTGCCTCCCATGCCTGATTTCTTTTTGCCAGAGTGAATAGACACACATATGGCAACAAAACCATGACTGCATTTGAATGCATAAAGTTTCTGACTGCATTCTTTGGCTGGATGAATACTGCCATATAATTGTTTCTGAATTTGGATTATCTGCTTTGAACTGGATTATTTGAGTCTATACTGCCATATAATCCAGTTCAAAGCAGAAAACCTGGATTCAGAAACTAGATTATGTGATAGTGTAGATGTGCCTTTGTGTCCTCTGTGTTTCATGGCCATTTTTCTTGGTTCAGAATGGATGCATGTTAAAATACACATCTAGCCTTTTAAATTTGATTTCTCACCGTGTATAATGGGATAATAAAGTGTTTGATATCTTTCTCCCACGTATTAAATGATCTATTGTATTCTGATTCTTTTTACAACACTCAACCTTGACTTCCACTCGAAGGCTCTTCTGCATAGTTGTTTTCAACTTATTTTCTATTTATGGAAGTGTATGTATCACCATAAGCAACAGGGTACCACCGTGGGAGGAAACAAACATAAATACCATCTCTTGCCTTGGAAGACAATCATTTTCGGCCACAAGTTATAGTATTAGCCTATAATAACCTTACAATCAGAGTACTGCTTCTGGTTGCTTCTGGTGGAAGCAGTACTCTGATTGTAGGGAATCCCACTGGGACACTGCAGCACACCACAATACCTGGGAGTTACCCGCCTAGACTATACTCTGACTTACAAGAAGCACTGCCTGAATATCAAACAAAAAGTGGGTGCTAGAAACAATATAATACAAAAGCTAACTGGCACAACCTGGGGATCACAACCAGATACAGTGAAGACATCTGCTCTTGTTCTTTGCGACTCTGCTGCTGAGTATGCATGCCCAGTGTGGAACACATCTCACCACGCTAAAACAGTGGATGGCTCTTAATGAGACATGCTGCATTATCACAGGATGTCTAAGCTCTACACTACTGGAGAAATACTGTTTAGCTGGTATTGCACCACCTGACATCTGCCGGGAAGTAGCAGCCAATAATGAAAGGACCAAGGCAGTGACATCTCCGGCCAGCACATCAACACCTTAAATATCAGCCAGCACACCAACACCTTAAATCAGCAATAGCTTTCTAAGATCTAAAGAGATATTTGCAGGAACACCTCAGCAAGCGAGAGCCCAAAAGTGGCAGGGTAAAACCCAGATCCTCAAGCCATGGCTAATATCTGGATGAGAGACTCTCCCCCTGGGCACAAAGAAGAGTGGGTGACTTGGAAGGCGCTGGACAGACTATGCTCTGGCACCACGAGATGTAGAACCAACCTTAAGAAATGTGACTACAAATTGGAGCCCACGACATGCAATTGAGGAGAAGAGCAAACCACAAACCACCTACTACAATGCAACCTGAGCCCTGCCACATGCACCATGGAGGACCTCCTTATAGCAACACCAGAAACACTCCAAGTGGCCAGCTACTGGTCAAAGGATATTTAATATAATGTCAAGCTTTTAAACTTTGTGGGTTTTTTTAAAGAATACATTACAACTGTACCTTTGGTTTGCTTCTGAGATGATAAATAAGTAAGAGTACTACAATGCATTGTACGTGAAGCTTTTCTTGGGCTTCATTTGGAAGTTGTAACCAATGTAGTATGTGGCAGCTCAGTAGATCACAAGGGTTTCCTATCATGAAAATATAACTTCTGTGCTAAAAAAAAACTTCAGTGAATTCCAACAGAACTTTGGCTGTATTCAAATTGTCACTTTTGGAGTCCTATACAAGACTATATTAAAGATAATTTTATCTTAAATAGATGCATCTGTCAGTATGTTCTGAGCAAGCAAGCTTTGTCAAGTGTATCGCAGCCTAATGAGCCTCGTTTGGTTGTGGTGCAAAGGAGGGCCTTCTCTCTTGTACCTACTGTCACATAGAATAGTCTTCTCATTGAATTAGGTATGGATTTTCCACCATAAGCTGAAGATCTATGGTTGGAGAAATATAGCCATTTAACATTTTAGTCAGTGCCCTGGGAACCTGTGGGTTACATTAACATGAATATGAATCAGGTAGCATCCCGTGTCTCTGTAGGGCTGATTCTTGCAGTATAGCCTTGATTCTTTCATTTTTTCAGAACAGACGCAGTGGTGCCCTCCAGACCTCCAAAACAGAGGATCCTATTTCATGGAGGTCATGCTACAGAATAAGGCACATCCACTTGTGACTCAGTCTGTCATCTGCACCCTCTCCTGACTGTAGTTCAGGACCATTCACTCATCAGAAAATGAACTGGAGCTTTTGTGCATGTGCCCTACACACTGCCAACTCAAGATCATAAATGATTCAGTAAGACCATCTGGCTCTATGGAATTTCATACATCTTAGTTAAGTTACTAAAGTGTTCGTTTTTATGATGACAAGATCTTCTAAATGGAGGGATTAAAGGATGAAGTCTGGAATGGGCTAAATGTAATCACTACACCTGGTCCTTCATATGTAAGAAGAGACTAATAACCAAGCAAGGATCTTAATCTTCCCAACAAATAGCAGAATATGAAGTTTTCTACAGCTGACAAATCCTTTTTGCTGAAACAAAAGATATAAAAGATTGCTCATGAAATTTTCACTGAGGCCTTTGGGGGCACTGTTTTCAGAGAAAGAATGGCTTAATAGTAACACACTTCCCATGAACTCACATAAAATACACTTTTTATACAATATACAAATATACAGCATTAGGATTTGTGCTAAAAGATGTTTGTATCTAATGCACTCTGTTCAAATTGCTCAGTACAGTGTTTCTCAAACTTCCTTCCCCTTAATACAATTCCTCATGTTGTGGTGACCTCCAACCATAAAATTATTTTTGTTGCTACTTCATAATTTTCTTACTGCTATGAATCATGATCTAAATATCTGATATGCAGGATGTATTTTCATTCACTGAACCAAATTTGGTACAAATACCCAATATGCCCAAATCTGAATACTGGTATGGTTGGGGGGGGGGGGTATTGATTTTGTCATTTGGGAGTTGTAGTTCCTGAGTTTTAAAGTTAACCTACAATCAAAGAGCATTCTGAATTCCACCAACGATGGAATTGAACCAAACTTGGGACACAGAACTCCCATGACCAACAGAAAATACTGGAAGTGTTTGGTGGGCATTGGCCTTGAGTGTTGTAGGTGGAGTTCATCTACACCCGGAGAGCATTGTGGACTCAAGCAATGGTAGATCTTGACCAAACTTGGCACAAATACTCAGTAAGTTCAAATGTGAACACTGGTGGACTTTGAGGAAAGTAGACCTTGGCATTTGGAAGTTGTAGTTGCTGGGATTTAGAGTTCACCTACAATCAAAGAGCATTCTGGACCCCACCAATCCAGCCTCCATCCAGCCTCACATACTCTCCCTTGCCCACACATGCACAACATGCTGCCATGTGCCAAGCACACCTGCTCTCCCCTCCCCACTTGGAGTCTCAGAAACAGCCCTCCCCTTGGCTGAGAGGCAGGCTGAGAGGCTGGCCAATCACAGCGGAGGAGGACTTTTGGTGGGAGGATTAATCATTTCTTTCTAAAAAGAAAGAGACAGACAGAGACATTTTCAGCCTTCTCTGCCAAAGGACTCCTAAGACCATAAGGAATATGTTTTTGATGGTCTATGGTGACCCCTTTGAAACCTTCTTACAACCCCATCCTCAGGGTCCTGACCCCCATTTTGAGAAATGCTGGCTTAATAGGATAAAATGAGGACTCTCATTTAAGAGGTCGTGCCAAAAACTGATGTCTTCCAGATACTTTAGGTGCTAGCTTCATCAAGCCTTCGGCATTAGGCTAATGGATACTGTAGTCCAAAACAACTAGAGAGCAATCGGTAGAGGGAAGCTGACCTAACTGGTTCTCCTTTTAGGAGATTCTTAAGCACAACAAAGAAAAGTCTTAGACGCAACAGCAAAGTCATCAGCAGTTTCAGCAGCATCACTTTTTTTGTTTCCACTTTGTCACATTGATATTTAGAATGCTACACTCTATAGAAGCCAAGCCAAGATATTGGTAATATCTTTATTGAGTTTTGTGCAGTGACAGAAGATAGAATATCTGTCCACGACATAGAGTGGGGTAGGGGGATGTAAGGGGGGTTGGGGTGATGGGAGCTGTAGGGAAGGAAACAGAAGGGGGTAGGAGGGGGCGGGAGTACAGTGATACATATAAAAAGACTTCCCAATATCCTCTCAAGGTTATCATTACATTAGTTGGTTATAGGATCCCCTATCTTATACACTATCCCTGAATGGGCACATGTTTGGTGGAAGAGTTCTCATGTTAAGGGATGAAATCACATGTGCCCATTCAGGGATAGTGTATTGTTTGGAGTGCATATGTGGCCTCCATTATGTGGGACAAAGTTCTAGACCCCTAAAAGTGAGAGTGGGAGAGCACAAATCCAAAATTCGTAGTTCATCTCAAGAATCCACACTTTACAAACATTTCCTACAACATAATCACCCTCCAGATAGCTTTAGCAAAGGGTTAATCCCTCACCACATACCGATTTGACAAAACAATTACTCAAAGCTGAAAAGAAATGGGCCCTTTTGTTAACCTCTGAAACGCCCTGCGGTTTGAATGACTCTCTCATTACAGCAGCTATTACTTTAATTTCACACACCTGTGAATCCCCTATATCTCTGTCCTGTTCTCCTCTCCTCTTGCTGCACTCAGCCTTATGGATGATCTTCAGTGATACCCCTTGAACTTCTCTCCCTGGTATGTTTACCTTAACCCTTTCGCTGTTCTTCTCTGCTCTTTGTTGTGTAACCCTCATTGGCCAGCCTGGCATCTGTATTTTATTATGATTATATTGTATTATTATAGATTGTTTTGCAAAAGCGACGCGCCCCGAAGAAGCGTCTACGGACGCGAAAACGGCGGACCATCCTTGGCGCCAGGAGAATAATTAGCCGTTCGGCCCTGTCCTGGCTCTCCTCTTCATTGGTGGGTCCAATTGTGCTCTTACCGGAGCCCCCACAGCACGACAGGTCGCTCACATCATTTTCTCTTGCCTTGCGGCTCCCTTTCCGGCGTCTCCGGCAGGCTCCCTCCCGAACGCGGCTGCTTCCACCCAGCGCCGCGGCTCGAGTTTCCTCGCCGTGCAACATTGCGGGGGGACTTTTTCATCCATGCCGCCTCAGAGAACTTTTTGAAATTATAATTTACAGTGGAACCACCTTCCCTTTACATGGACCTTCATTTATTCAGGTGTTGTTACCCATTTTTGTGATACAAACTGTGTATTTGCTGCAAGTTACTAACATCTAAAGCTTTATGTATATATGAAAGGTCCTGGATTGGAACCTGGCTAAACTGTAGGAAACAAAGGGTGGTAATAAATGGACATTTCTCTGGGTGGAAAGAGGTGAGAAGTGGCGTACCCCAAGGTTCAGTTTTGGGTCCGTTACTTTTTAATTTATTCATTAATGATCTGGATGTAGGAGTGAATTCTGAGGTAGCAAAGTTTGCAGACGACACTAAATTGTTCAGGGTAGTTAAAAATGAAACTGATTGTAAAGAGCTCCAGAAAGATCTCTCGAAATTGAGTGAATGGGCAACAAAGTGGCAAATGCATTTTAACCTAAACAAGTGTAAAGTCATGCACATCGGGGCAAAGAACCCCAACTACACCTACCAATTGATGGGGTCAAAGCTTTCCGAGACAAACCAGGAAAGGGATCTTGGGGTTTTGGTGGACAGCTCAATGAAGATGTCAACCCAGTGCACAGCAGCAGTGAAAAAAGCAAATTCTATGCCAGGCATGATCAGAAAGGGAATCGAAAATAGGTCAGCAAATGTTGTATTACCTTTCTACAAATCTATGGTAAGGCCACATTTGGAGTACTGTGTACAATTCTGATCTCTGCACCTTAAGAAGGATATAACGGAACTGGAAAAGGTACAGAAAAGGGCAACAAGAATAATCCAAGGGATAGAGCGGCTCCCTTATGAAATCAGGTTGCAACGCCTTGGTCTTTTCAGCCTTGAAAGACGGCGTCTAAGAGGTGACTTGATCGAAGTGTATAAAATCATTCATGGGATAGAAAAGGTGAATAAAGAAAAATTATTTTCTTTGTCACAAAACACTAGGACTAGAGGGCACTCCCTGAAGCTCCAAGGTAGGAAAATAAGGACTAATAAAGGGAAATATTTCTTCACCCAGAGGGTCATTGGGTTATGGAATTTACTTCCAGAAGAGGTTGTGACAGCTGTCAGCCTGAACAACTTCAAGGCAGGATTAGACAGATTCATGGATACCAAGTGTATCGGTAGTTACTGAAAAGGACATTCAAGTGCCACCTCGGAGTTGGTTGAGGATTTCCCTAGGTACTGGTTCTGGGGGGTCGGGAGCAGGTTAGGGTTTTGCCCTCCCTTCTGCTCGAGATCCCCGTGTACAACTAGTGGGCACTGTGTGATACAGAATGCTGGACTAGATGGGCTGAGGTCCGATTCAGCATGGCTCTTCTTATGTCCTTATGTCCATGCTATTGTGTAACACACATTTTTGATGCATATTCAAATAGATATTTTCATACCATTGTGTATAACATTAGTGTTGCCACTCATTGTTCTACATATTCATTTGTATCCTTCTATGCCACTTGATATTGTGTTTGCATGTTACTACTGAGCCTGTAGCACTGCTATTGTGGTTCTCCTTTTGTTTCTTGCTGACTAAGAGCATACCCCACCCCTTCTTTTGCGAATTGGTTTGATGCCCGCAGTAGGGTACTAAACTCCAAGGACTGCCCTTTGACCCTGTGGACTGGATGGGAGTAACAGTTCTGATGTCAATTCCCCACTTCCCTTGTGTACTTTTCCCACCCTTCCCTTCCCTCCTACCCTCCCCTCCCCTTGGTCTATGTTTTATTTTGTGTTGTAAAAAATGCCTTAAATAAAGAAATTAAAAAAATGATGGTTAAGGTGGGTAACAATAATAAAGTGCACTTTAAATCATAATAATAATTGACACATAACATAAATACAAAGTTTTGAAACACAATAATAATAATAATAATAATCTGTATTTATATTCTGCCATATCTCCTCGGGGGCAATCAGGGCAGATTTCAACATACAAAAAGGCAAACATTCAATGCTTCCATAAAACAAACAAATGCCAACAGAGTAATTCTGCATAAGCCCACATAAGAGTACAACATTAGAACCTACTATCAATAAATCAAACAAGACATAATCAAACAAAAATTAGAATACTTGTCTTCTACTAAATCATTACCAAGGAGAGGAAGGTGGAGAGGGAGGGATGAACAGCAACTTGACTTCTTAGAAAAAAATAGTCTGGATACCAACCAAGCTTGCTTGACCAATGTGAATTATACTGCTCTGATCTTGCCTATCCCTATAGTTGCAAATAGATGCTCACTGTTCTCTCCTCAGCCATAAGAGAATTAGTTTCAAATTTTAAAATAATTGGACTGACTAAAAGTAAAGGTTATTCAGATAGATTTGAACAAATGAAATAACCATGTTTCTTAAATCTCAGGAGGGGAGAGAGAGAAAAATGCTGCCATCTCTAATATTGGTGGAGATATCCAGATAGTAATTTAAATCTAAAGAAGCAATATTGACACCATGTCCTTGCTGCAGTTGAAGTCATTATGCTGTGCTAGACACAAGAAAGGCTATAACTCCAATGTAAATTCCAATTGAAATGTCAAGGGAATGTATGCAGGCCTTTTAAATTAATAACAAACCTCAAATGCAAAAGTTAAAGCTATAGCAAGTAGTAACTGATAGAAGCAATGCCTGCTGGTGATTTCTATGTTGGGGATCTGCTCTGGATTATATTTCAGTGTGCAAGGAGCTATCCAGCATACTGAACCTTTTCCTCTAAATAGGTTCAACACCTTGGATAGCACACTAAAATTAAGCACCAAAATTCACATCTCTCCACATTAACTGATGTTAGGAGTGCAAGATCACCATGAAAATAGAAACACCACTATTAAAATAACACTTTAAAAAAATCAGAGACAACATTTCTAGGAACTCCAGGTCATCCATTCTATATGATTACCTTCATATAGAATTATTCTGGAGTACCTAGAAATTCCTAGATAAGCATTTCTCTGAAATTACACTACATCGTGGTTCTTTATCATGATATTGTACCCCTTTATGTGGCACAATTCTTTTAATACAAAACCTGCCCCATGAATTGATTCCCTGCATTACCAACAGTCTAACGTTTTCATATATGTGTCCACAAATCTGAGAAAAGCTTCACTGTAATTTTGAGAATGGA
This sequence comes from Anolis apletophallus, assembly GCA_030556195.1. NCBI lineage: Eukaryota > Metazoa > Chordata > Lepidosauria > Squamata > Anolidae > Anolis > Anolis apletophallus. Next base: position 90,806,272 of record JARBWK010000003.1, read on the forward strand.
TACATCTAGTTGTCAGTCTGTTTTGATCCTTTCTGTTTTGTAAACAGGCAGATTTTGTTATGAATCACACTCTGCATTTGTGTTGACTGACAGAAGATGCAGTGCTGAATGAAAGACAGAGCTCCTGCTCAGTGAATTTCTTCCATGTGTGTTGACATGGCAAAACACAACTGAGAGAGAGAGAGAGAGAGAGAGAGAGAGAGAGAGAGCCCTACACATAAATTAAACTAGTGAGTAGCACTTCCACTAAATATCAGGAGCTTTTGGCTATATTTCAGAGGAAAAGTCACATCAGAGCATTCTTTGCCAAAGAAATCCCTGTGAAATTCTGGGTTCACCATAAATGGACAGGCAACTTGAAGGCACATGTGTATGCACAAAGAGAAAGCCTCCAAGCTGGTTGGTTTCTCATTTCAAAGTGATGTGCTAGAACAGTGCTGTCCAACTTCTGGCGGGTCCAGGGCCAGATAAGAGGTCACTGATGACCTGCGGGGCCGCTCGGCCCGCCCCAGGCCCCGCCCCAGCCCAGGCCCCGCCCTCCTAAAGCCGCCGAAAAGGAGGGAGTAGGCGGTGCCATGGGGCAGCGCGTCACAGGCCTGGCGTGACGCGCTGCCCCTTGGCACCGCCTACTCCTCCTTTTCGGCGCCCCTCCCTTCCTAGGCCGGGGAGCTGCCGAAAGAAGGAGTAGGCGGTGCCAAGGGCAGCGCGTCACAGGCCTGGCGTGACGCGCTGCCCCTTGGCACCGCCTACTCCTCCTTTCGCGCCCTCCCTTCCTAGGCCGGGAGCCGCGAAAGGAGGAGGAGTCGGCGGTGCCAAGGGGCAGCGCGTCACAGGCCTGGCGTGACGCACAGCCCCTGGCACCGCCTACTCCTCCTTTCGGCGCCCCTCCTTCCTAGGCCGGGGCTGCGAAAAGGAGGAGTAGCGGTGCCAAGGGGCAGCACGTCACAGGCCTGCCGTGACGCGCTGCCCCTTGGCACCGCCTACTCCTCCCTTTCGGCGCCCTCCTTCTAGGCCGGGGAGCCGCCGAAAGGAGGAGTAGGCGGTGCCAAGAGCAGCGCGTCACGCCAGGCCTGTGACGCCTGCTCTTGGCGCCGCCTTCTGCCCTTTTTTCGGCTCCCCGCCTCTAGGTAGGGAGGAGGGGCGCCGAAAAGGAGGAGCTAGCTCTCTTCCTCCTCCCGGCCCCCCCACCCCCCCCCCCCGGCCGCCATTTTTTTATTTAAAAATCGATTTTTTTAAAATTTAAAAATGGCGGCTGAGGGCATAGGTGGGCCGTGTCCAACAGGCTACGGGGGCCGAATCCGGCCCCGGGGCCGCCAGTTGGACAGCCCTGTGCTAGAATAAATCTTTGTCTAGGGAAACTATTTAGAGGTTGTAAAAATTACTATTTTGAACAATGATCCCAGAATTTCCCAGTCAGATAATTTCTGGATGGTTCTAGAAGCCATTATCCAATGTCTGGGTTAGTGGGTCAATATATCCCATTTGTCCAGTCTGAATGATCACCATATTGGAGTAGAGAATAATTTTTCTAAACTTCACATTTAGGAAGGAAGGGTTTTTTTCCTTCCTTCCTTCCTTCCTTCCTTCCTTCCTTCCTTCCTTCCTTCCTTCCTTCCTTCCTTCCTTCCTTCCTTCCCTGATTTACCTTTGCCCATTTTCCCCTCTATGACTCTTCTGAAAGAGACTCACTTTAGGATGTTATGGTTTGAACTGAGGCAGACTGTTGGATAGATGTTTAGGTCCTGAGGTTAGATTTGGGCTAAACAGACTGGTTTGGTCTTTCCTACTTTATGATTTAGTGTTTTGTTCACAGCAGCCATTGCCCCTCTGCCATTAAGAGGAATTAGGTCACTTCCATTGTCATGAATGGGCAGCCAATTGTTGGTTTTTAAATTTATTGTTGAAAGGACCATTGGAAATTGTTATACTCCAAGACAAACTATTTGCCCATGTAATCCAATTTCATCTACTCTAAATGGCAGTGGTCCTCTAAAGCAGTGTTTCCCAACCAGTGTGCCATGAGCGATCATCAGGTGTGCCGTGGGAAATGGGAACCTTCAATACCCTTTCTTCCCCCTCCTGCCGAATACTTTTTCTTCTCCACTCGGGCTCCCTTCTTCCCAGCCTCACTCTGCTTGCTTTGCCTCGCTTTGCTCTGGGGCGAGTCTTCGCAGTAGCGCCCACATGGGTCACGCCTTCCTCCCTCCCCCCTCCCCTCCTGAACATGCTCACGCTGCCCCCTCGGATCAAAATGGCAGCAGAAGCGGCAGTGTAGAAGAAAAAATAAGTGTTCGGCAGGAGGGGCAAGAAAGGGCGCGAAGGGGAAGGGGGAGAAAGAGGTCTCTGTCGAAAGCTGGCATGGGCAAACTTGGACCTTCCAGGTGTTTTGGACTCCAACTCCCACCATTCCTAGCAGGCTCAGGCTCTTTCCCCCCCCCAAACGTCAAGGTCAATTCCCAAGCAAACCCTTTCAGTACTTTCTGTTAGTAATGAGAGTTCAATATGCCAAGTTTGGTTCAATTCCATTGTTGCAAGAGTTCAGGATGCTCTTTGACTGTGTGTTAACAATAAATCCCAGAAACTGTAACTCCCAAATGTCAAGGTCTATTTTCCCCAAACTCCATCTCTGTTCACATTTGGGCATATTGAGTATTCATGCCAAGTTTGGTCCTGATTGTTTCAGTCCACAGTGCTCTCTGGATATAGGTGAACTACAACTCCAAAACTCAAGGTCAATGCCCACCAAACTCTTATAGTATTTATTTTCTCTTGGTTATGGGAGTTCTGTGTGGGAAGTTTGTGTCTTTTTGCCATTCCTGCCAGGATATCTATCGAAACAGGTCTAGGTTTCACACTGAGTGTATAAATCGAAACAGGTCTAGGTTTCACACTGAGTGTATAAATACATTTAAAAACGTATTAACTATATGTATTACTGTGTTAGAGTGTCATTTTGTGTCATTTTGGTTGGTGATGTGCCCCAGGATTTCGTAAATGTAAAAAATGTGCCACGGCTCAAACACTGCGCTAAAGTCACACAACATTTTTTCTGTTTGTATAGGTAAGTCATGTGTCAATTAATTCAGCTTGGGAATGTGGTTTCTTGCATGTTTTACAAAGGAATAATATATATGCAGCAACAATCTGAATGCTTTCTTTATATTACACGAAAAGACACGGAACTAGAATGCAACATGGGTATGCTAATTGGCTTTCCGGCCTAAAATGATGAGGAGTTAATGAGGGCCAATCAGTTTCAGCTGGAAACTTCATTATGTCACTTTTTAAAGTGGTAACCATATTTGTCTGTTACAGCGAAAACACAAGTCCGGTGGCATTAGCTTTCATGGTCTACAGCCTACTCAATAGATGCATGAATGTCATCCAGAATTTGAGGTATATAATTTATCGCTGGAAACTATAGAGTCCTTAAAAATAGCTTAATGATTTGTTATTACTGCCAGAATGGGGAGAGGGACTTGTGGGATTTTCTGCCTCATGTACCAAAATAACATGATTATCACTTGTTTTTAAATTGGATTTGGATGCTATGCCCCTGTGCCTCATGGAGCTGGGCGATCAGCAGAGCCATTGAAGCAATTCATCCAGGACTTTCATTGTTTGAGGATCCAGTGATGAAGGAGAAAAGGTCAATTTGAATCTAGAAATTTTCTGAATCTTCCAAAGACTGGCTAGTTAAAGCCATGATCAACATGACTCAGAACAACTCAAAATATTCATAGGAATGCTGAAAACATGCCTTTGTTTCTGGCAGCATGACTGTGCCTGGACATACTTAAATTATTCCTCCCTGTCATCAGATCAATGCAGTGGGCAGAAAACAGGCAGGGAAGGATTAAGGAAGAATGGCTCTCCTTGCCTTCCATAAGTGGATGTATAGAGTTATCCTCCAACTGTACAAGACCTAGTTTTCAAAGAGTTCACATGCAAAGATTCTCATCAAATCTGCTTTTCTATGACACTCTGTTATTCTCATTATTCTATACACACATACACACACAGAGGATCGAGTCAAAATTATCTCCACTCTCTGGTTATGTTAAAATTCCTGTTGGCTGGACTGTCTTATCAGTGCTATCTGCGTGTGGTCACTGTCTTCACAGTCACTGTTGTTTAGTTTGTAAAGTGTTTATTTGCAACTGCGGTGAAAGAAAAAATGGCTGTCCCCTTGTGACTTGCATGAACGAAGAGGAGTATGCAGTAAGAAAGGTCAATCAATAGTGCTCATTACAGTGAAGAGCTAAAGCTTAAAACTCAGACAAAACACAGAGGACGGCTATCTGAGGGTGTTGTGTTGTTGCATGTCAATGCACGCCTGCACACCACAGCACATACTGTTAGTGTCAACACTCTTTAAAAAAACTTCATTTTGAAGTGTTAAAGCTAAACTACTTTTCTTGCCCCATTAGGCTATCACTTGCTTGGTTCCCTACGAGGAGGAAGATTAATGTATGATGAAGAGGTGAAGACAGTGGTGCATTAGGCATGAGAAAAAAGTTATGAAAATGAAAAGAAATCGTAAGGGATTCGTATGTATGGGACTTTCAAGTTTATACGCATCGCAGGGCCAATCCCGGAAGAGGACTTTCTTTTCCGCACCCCCTGGGCCCAAATTTTTGTTAGATTAGTAACTATTTCGGATGCCCACCCAACAGGAAAATTTCCCCCTCCAAAATAGCTTTGCAGACATAACTCACAGTCAAATCGGGGCCTTTCCATGCTTGGAGCCTAATTAGAGTGAAAGGCTTCCTCCAGGAAGTGAAAAAGGAGCCGGAAACGATAGAGAGATCCAGATTGGGACTCCTAGAGGGGCTGGAGGACTGACGAATAAAGCGATTTAAACACCCAGGAAGGGGGTCTAGATAGAAGGACAGAGCAGAAGGACATAAGAACTGCTGAGAGAAGGGCAGCAGGGGTGAAAAGAGCACGGAGAGGAGAAGGAAGAGTTCAGAATCAAGAAAAGCCATAGAGTTCAAACGGAGGTCCTAGACTGCTATGGTAAAACTAAATGGGAAAAAGCTGGAGTGAGGAGAACTCTACAGATTAGCAAGGCCTGCACCAGAGGGGGGCATTGGCAACTATTTTATTTAATAATATTAATAATAATATATTAATGCATTATATGTCCCTGCAAAGAAACCCTGTCCTTTTATAATATTAATAATAATATATTAATGCATTATATGTCCCTGCAAAGAAACCCTGTGCTTTAATAATATTAATAATAATATATTAATGCATTATATCTCCCTGCAAGGAAACCAAGTGAAATGTTGCCCCTTGATTTGCCTGTGCTTAAAACAGTGTCAGTCCTGTTTCCCTGCTTTGCCTACTTTAGAACTACCGTATTTTTCGCACCATAAGACGCACCTGCTGATAAGACGCACCTAGATTTTAGAGGAGGAAAATAGAAAAAAAAATATTTTCGCTCCCCCTCTAAAATATAGGTAAATCTTATCAGCAGGTGCCTGGCTGACTTTCTCCCTGGCTCCTTTTCTTTCCCTCCCACCTTCCTCGAGCGAAGGAAAGGTGGGGGAAGGAAAAGGAGCCAGAGGGGAGTGAACCAGGGTCGCGTCACCTCGGACGCGACGCTGGCTGACTCCTCCCCTGGCTCCTTTCATTCCCTCCCCCCTTTCCTACGCTCGAGGAAAGGTGGGAGGGAAAGGAAAGGAGCCAGAGGGGAGTGAACCAGGGTCGCGTCAGCACTGACGCGACGCTGCTGACTCCTCCCCTGGCTCCTTTCCTTTCCTCCCACCTTCCTTCGCCGAGGAAAGGTGGGAGGGAAAGGAAAGGAGCCAGAGGGGAGTGAACCAGGGTCACATCAGTTCTGACGTGACGCTAGCTGACTCCTCCCTTGGCTCCCTTCTTTCCCTCCCACCTTCCTTCGCCGAGGAAAGGTGGGAGGGAAAGGAAAGGAGCCAGAGGGGAGTGAACCAGGGTCGCGTCAGCTCTGACGCGACGCTGCTGACTCTCCCTGGCTCCTTTCCTTTCCTCCCACCTTTCCTCGAGCGAAGGAAAGGTGGGGGAAGGAAAGGAGCCAGAGGGGAGTGAACCAGGGTCGCGTCAGCTCTGACGCGATGCTAGCTGACTCCTCCCCAAGCTCCATTAATGTCACTCACCGCACCTTTCCTCGAGCGAAGGAAAGGTGGGGGGGAGGAAAGGAGCCAGAGGGGAGGGAACCCGGGTCGCGTCAGCTCTGACGCGACGCTTGCTGACTCCTCTGGCTCCTTTCCTTTCCCTCCCACCTTCCTTCGCCGAGGAAAGGTGGGAGGGAAAGGAAAGGAGCCAGAGGGGAGGAACCAGGGTCACATCAGCTCTGACGCGACGCTAGCTGACTTTCCTCTGGCTCTTTCCTTTCCTCCCACCTTTCCTTCGCTCGAGGAAAGGTGGGAGGGAAGGAAAGGTGGGGGGGGGGAAGGAAATGGAGCCAAAGGGGGAGTGACCCAGGGTCGCGTCAGCTCTGACGCGACGCTAGCTGACTTCCTCCCTGGCTCCTTTCCTTTCCCTCCCACCTTTCCTCGAGCCGAAGGAAAGGTGGGGGAAGGAAAGGAGCCAGAGGGGAGGAACCAGGGTCGCGTCAGCTCTGACGCGACGCTAGCTGACTTCCTCCCTGGCTCCTTTCCTTTCCTCCCACCTTTCCTCGAGCGAAGGAAAGGTGGGGGAAAGGAAAGGAGCCAGAGGGGGAGGAACCAGGGTCGCGTCAGCTCTGACGCGACGCTGGCTGACTCCTCCCTGGCTCCTTTCCTTTCCCTCCCACCTTCCTTCGCTCCAGGAAAGGTGGGGGAAAGGAAAGGAGCCAGAGGGGAGGAACCAGGGTCGCGTCAGCTCTGATGCGACGCTAGCTGACTCCTCCTCTGAGCTCCTTTTCTTTCCCTCCCACCTTTCCTTGCCGAGGAAAGGTGGGAGGGAAAGGAAAGGAGCCAGAGGGGAGTGAACCAGGGTTGCGTCAGCTCTGATGCGACGCTAGCTGACTCCTCCCTGGCTCCTTTCCTTTCCCTCCCACCTTTCCTCGAGCGAAGGAAAGGTGGGGGGGAAGGAAAGGAGCCAGAGGGGAGTGAACCAGGGTCGCGTCAGCTCTGACGCGATGCTAGCTGACTCCTCCCCTGGCTCCTTTCCTTTCCCTCCCACCTTTCCTCGAGCGAAGGAAAGGGGGGGGGTAGCTGACTCCTCCCTGGCTCCTTTCCTTTCTCCCACCTTTCCTTCGAGCGAGGAAAGGTGGGAGGGAAAGGAAAGGAGCCAGAGGGGAGTGAACCAGGGTCACATCAGCTCTGACGTGACGCTAGCTGACTCCTGGCTCTGGCTCCTTTCCTTTCCTCCCACCTTCCTTCGCCGAGGAAAGGTGGGAGGGAAAGGAAAGGAGCCAGAGGGGAGTGAACCAGGTCGCGTCAGCTCTGACGCGACGCTAGCTGACTCCTCTCCCTGGCTCCTTTCCTTTCCCACCCACCTTCCTCGAGCGAAGAAAGGTGGGGGAAGGAAAGGAGCCAGAGGGGAGTGAACCAGGGTCGCGTCAGCTCTGACGCGACGCTAGCTGACTCCTCCCTGGCTCCTTTCCTTTCTCCCACCTTCCTTCGAGCGAGGAAAGGTGGGGGAAAGAAAGGAGCCAGAGGGGAGGAACCAGGGTCGCGTCAGCTCTGACGCGACGCTAGCTGACTCCTCCCTGGCTCCTTTCCTTTCCCTCCCACTTTCCTTCGCTCGAGGAAAGGTGGGAGGGAAAAGGAAAGGAAGCCAGAGGGGTGAACCAGGGTGACTTTCTTCCTGGCTCCTTTCCTTTCCCCCACCTTCCTCGAGCTAAGGAAAGGTGGGGAAGGAAAAGGAGCCAGAGGGGAGTGAACCAGGGTCGCGTCAGCTCTGGACGCGACGCTGGCTGACTCCCTCCCTGGCTCTTTCCTTTCCTCCCACCTTTTCCTTCGCCGAGGAAAGGGTGGGAGGGAAAGGAAAGGAGCCAGAGGGGAGTGAACCAGGGTCGCGTCAGCTCTGACGCGACGCTAGCTGACTCCTCCCCTGGCTCCTTTCCTTTCCCTCCCACCTTTCCTCGAGCGAAGGAAAGGTGGGGGGGAAGGAAAGGAGCCAGAGGGAGGAACCAGGTCACGTCAGCTCTGACGCGACGCTTAGCTGACTCCTCCCTGGCTCTTTCTTTCCCTCCCACCTTCCTTCGGCTCGAGGAAGGTGGAGGGAAAGGAAAAGAGCCAGAGGGGAGTGAACCAGGGTTGCGCCAGCTCTGACGCGACGCTAGCTGACTCCCCTGGCTCCTTTCCTTTTCTCCCACCTTTCCCTCGAGCGAGGAAAGGTGGGGAAGGAAAGGAGCCAGAGGAGAGAACCAGGGTCGGCGTCAGCTCTGACGCGACGCTTAGCTGACTCCTCCCTGGCTCCTTTCCTTTCCCTCCCACCTTCCTTCGCCGAGGAAAGGTGGGGAGGAAAGGAAAGGAGCCAGAGGGGGGAGGAACCAGGGTCACATCAGTTCTGACGTGACGCTAGCTGACTTCCCCTGGCTCCTTTCCTTTCCTCCCCACCTTCCTTCGCTCGAGGAAAGGTGGGAGGGAAAGGAAAGGAGCCAGAGGGGAGTGAACCAGGGTTGCGTCAGCTCTGACGCGACGCTAGCTGACTCCTCCTGGCTCCTTTCCTTTCCTCCCACCTTTCCTCGAGCGAAGGAAAGGTGGGGGAAGGAAAGGAGCCAGAGGGGAGTGAACCAGGGTCGCGTCAGCTCTGGACGCGACGCTAGCTGACTCCTCCCTGGCTCCTTTCCTTTCCCCCACCTTCCTTCGCCGAGAAAGGTGGGAGGGAAAGGAAAGGAGCCAGAGGGGAGGAACCAGGGTCGCATCAGCTCTGACGTGACGCTAGCTGACTCCTCCCCTGGCTCCTTTCCTTTCCCTCCCACCTTTCCTCGAGCGAAGGAAAGGTGGGGTGGAAGGAAAAGGAGCCAAAGGGGAGTGAACCAGCGTCCCTCCGCCGCCGCAACGGACCAGAGAAGAGGAGAGGCAGCGACAGGGTAAGTATATCGCTGCCCTCCCTCTGCTCCAGCGCCTCCCCCCCCCCCGGCCTGCGTCTTCGCTCCATAAGACGCAGCTGATTTTTCATCCCACTTCGGGAGGAAAAAAACTGCGTCTTACGGTGCGAAAAATACGGTACTAATGAATTTCGTTAGTAATTATGTTACATTTTAGAATTTTTTGGAATTTTTTTGTAAGTCTTTCTATTACTAATCAACCCCCCCATTAGATTTTTGATTCCCTATTTTTGGGTTCTAAACCATGCCTGTGGTGCATTTGTGGCTCACAGCACAGTCTAAAGCATTTTAAATAAGGGAATATGAAAGTTTGTTGGCAGATGGAGAAAATGTATTGAAAAGCAGGGAGATTATGTTGAAAAAGTATGTATTTTATTTTTTTGAAAGTTGATTAAAATAAATTCTATAGACAGAGTGTGGATAATTTTGACTCATCCTCATATTTTAAACAACAACATGGTGGCCCCTGGTGGCTCAGCGAGTTAAACCACTGAGCTGCTGAACTTGCTGACCAAAGGTTGGTGGTTTGAATCCGGGGAGTGGGGTTAGCTCCCGCTGTTAGGCCCAGCTTCTGCAAACCTAGCAGTTTGAAAACATGCAAATGTGAGGTATATCCTGTTACGAACCATCACAAAGTTTAAGATCGTCAGGAGAGGCCCTGCTCTCAATCCCACCATTATCGCAAACGCAGTTGGTGGGAACGAGAGCCTTAGGGAGAGAATTCCCCATCTGTGGAACTCTCTCCCTAAGGACATCAGGTTGGCCACCTCCCTCCTGTCCTTTAGAAGATAATTGAAGACTTGGCTTTGGAACCAGGCATTCGATTAGTGAACAGCGGCAATTGAAAAGAAACTTAGGCTATCTGCGACATTGGATTTACCCAGACTTGGTTTTAATTGGCATGTTTAATTTATTGTTTAATGAATTGTATAGTGTGTTTTAATGATTTTAAATGTTTTTAATGTAGTTTTGACTGTTTATATAGGATCTTCTAAATCATATCATTTGTAGTTATGGATAGCTCTTGTAGAAAAATATGAAGTGTAAGGCTTCAAGTGCTATTAGATCATAGAAAGTGTCAGTCATAATGGGCTCTTAGGTATACATAGCGAAAGCATCAGAATTATACTTGATATTTCTAAAGTGGGTTTTTTCCCAAGCGATTCGCAAGTTGATTGGCAATCAACTTCATTTTAAATTCCCCCGTAGAGGTGGGTAAAAACATCAAATTTCATGTGTGATGGGAAGTCCCCATTGTCCGCTTGTAAACATAACGTTGACATCTTTCTGGAGGGAGGAGCCAAGATGGGCAGTATAGATTCCTTTCTTCCACCATTATCTTTTGGGGACTGAGGATGAAGGAACAGTAATTTATTTCTTTTTAATTATGATCTTGTGTTAAAAAGTACTTTCACAAGAAAAAACAAAGAGGACTTTTCTATCAAAAGAAAATGGGGACGGAGACAGTGGGAGGAGAAATATGCCTCCCATATGATAGGAAGTCAAATGGATGATTTGAAAAGGAAGCGGAATGTGGGAAAATGTGTGATGGGGAGAGGCAAATTTTAATTTAATTTGCAAATGGGGCATTGCGCAGCTTAAGGGGAAAACATTGTGTGGGATGAAGTCCTTTGACCTTCTTAGATCTTGTTTTATAGAGACTATCTGAACATGAGAGGCTGGCATCCTTTTGTGATTCTTCAGAAAGATGAGAAATTGGAATCATCTTACATACTGTATTTTATCAAAGTATTTTATTATTCCTCTATTGAAATACTTTTCAACAGAATTTGAATTGGCCTTTAAAGGGTTTCACCCAATTTGAAAACCAAGTCCTTGTTTCTAAACTGACCAGACTGCATAATAATTTTGTGGCCATTTTATAAAAAATGATATTTTATCAAGTTTTAAATTAAACTGCTGATTATTTTATTGCTGACAAAATTATTTTATTGTTTCCATGACAATTCTTTTGAGCTCTGAAAGCAGCCTGTAACAGTCTGAAATGGGACAACTTTAGATTTTTTAAAATATAAAACAGCTATGTAGATAAAAAGAAACTAGATCCACATTTCTGGGTCATGACTATTGATTTTGCTCCCTGGTACAAAATTTTGCATACAGATTTCTAAACAGAAAAAATTATCTGGATCAGTCTAAAATATATATGTTTTGTCAGAAATATGGATTCAGTGATTATAATGCTTCAATAGTAACAACTTAAAATATTTAAATTTAGTCAAAGTAAGATGTCATTTATTTTATCTCCTATTCCAGTTAATAAATCAAGTGGACATGAAAAGGCTTTCCTTGTGAATGTGGAACTCTGTTTCCTGTATGTATTAAACTGGGATACACAAGCAAACAGTTTGCTCTGAAAGGTAAACTAAAGAAAATTGAAACATATATGTTAAGAAGCTCAGAAAATCCTGTGCATATCTTCTAAACTAAACTAGAAGATTACTAAGACATAAGTATACAAATGACAGAAATTTGGGCACCAGCCAAAATGATTAACTGAGACTTAAACTCATGATCAACCAAGGCATCATGCCAAAATACAAGGTGAAGAACGTCCCTGCTGTGTTTAAAGATCAGTAAAAAACAGATTTCTACTATTAGGCATTATTGATTCAGAGCCAGAATAACTGTGGACTGAAGCCAGGGTTGTTGTTAAGAAGGAATGCAGAAAGACATTACCTATAGCCTAAAAGGAAGGGAAGCCTCAATAGATAACAGATGAAACTCATCAAACAGTTAAGGGTAGATCAGAGTCAAAAATAAAAGATGACAAAGAGAATCAGTGCCCAGAATGCATGGTATCAACAACTTGTGTGTAAGAACAAGGCAAAATACTACAGCAATCAAGGCAGAAATGTTGGCATCAAAAAGGAACAGGAGACTTCTTCCTCAAGATCTGAGACATCCAAGGGAAATGGAAATCAAGAGTGGGAAGGCTCTATAACCAGCAAGGGCACATATTACATAACCGAGCAGAAATAAAAGGTGACGGAGACAAGTCAGAGATATCCCATGAAACAAAAAAGGAATGCAGGCTGCAGATCTGATTAAAATGCCTAGGCACAAACATGGAGTGACTATGCCTTGTGACTCAATGTAGCTTAGAAGTTTATCTCTAATATATATCTCCTGCATAAAAGAAAACGGCTGAGTTCTATTTCTATGTCTTCATAGAGAAGTGAAGGTCTGATTTGCCAAGCTTGGACTCTGTAATTTGGACATCCTTCCTCACAATGTGCCAGGCAATGTGATAATAATAATCCAACATGTCTGGTGGGGACGAGGGACAGGGCCTTCTCAGTGGTGACCCCCCACTTGTGGAATTCGCTCCCCAGCAAGATTAGATTGGCGTCCTCCCTCCGTTCCTTCAGGAAAAAACTAAAATCATGGTTCTAGAACCAGGCCTTTGGCTAGAGGATGCAGCAGCACTTTGAACATGGAATTGGACCTGATGACTGCTATGATAATTGGAAATGGATATGTGATTATGTGATTGTGTGATTATATAATTTATTGTTACTGTTTTTAACTTTTCATGTATTAATGGTTTTATACTGGTGTTGTTGATATTGTGGCATCCAATTGCTGCCTATGTTAGCCGCTCTGAGTCCCCCCCTTGCGGGTTGAGAAGGGCGGGATAAAAATGCTGTAAATAATAAATAAATAAATATTATCCTATTCATGAGCAATTTCTAAATGTGCTACAAACAACAAAACTAATAACAATTGATTACTAAGATGATGCACAACAGTATGAATCCCCCTGCCAAAATTATAAGGGTAAATTAGTACTTGAAATTACAGAAATATTGTCTATTTTATTATGAATTCAGACCTGTTTAAAGTATTTTAATATGTACTATTTTTATATATTACAGTTCTACCACTAATGCTTTACCAGCACGCTAGCAAAAGGATATTTTACATGTAATGGTTCAAAAAGTGATAAATGCCATCAATGAAATAGTTTCTAACTAAATTCTATGAATTCATTATAGCTAAAATCATCTTCAGGGCTTCATTATTCCTGACTGTATGTCAGACTCTTAATCTCTGTATCCTTCTCCTGTATTATCCTTAAACCTTCAATTGAGATATCACAATGTTAGAAATATTAGAAAGCATGCCCTTTAGTGCTGAAGAGCCTTGAATAATGAACAATTTGAAACTAGTTAGAACATATATAGCCCGCTGAATTATTCTTAAGTATAGTTAGACGATATCTAATTTGAACAATTTCCAACCAATTTTCTCTCAGCATTCTTGATAAGTTGCTCACAAGAAAGTGACTAGGAGTTCACATACAAGTCTCAAGCTTAGCCCAGATGCCTATTTCGACTGACGGGTTGGAATGATTCAATATAACCATGTGTTGCGGTAGCAACATACGGAACTGCCACCCAAAGATGGGAGAATTGCCCCAATGTTTGTCTCCTACGGACATTCAGCCAAACACCCCAGCCTACTTTTGCACACTCATTTAAATACAATATTTCACATTTATATGTATCCACACTTTCTAATAAATATAAATGTGAAAACCTTCCACTCCACTCCATTCCCACAAAGATAGTAAGATCATGCTCTTGATGCAAAATCAAAGTAGGATGATATCTAGAAAGAAGAAACAAGCACACAATCTGGGTAAGAACCTCTTTAGGGGCCTCAGTTGACCAGATGGTGAGACCTCACAGGCAAATGAGTCTCCATCTTTCTTCTAAGGCTCAACCTGTGGGTCTCCAGATGTTTTGGCATTCAACTCCCAGAAATCCTAACGGCTGGTAAACTGGCTGGGATTTCTGGGAGTTGTAGGCCAAAACATCTGGGGACCCACAGATTGAGAACCACTGAGCTAAGCCATAAACATATGTAGCCATCCCTCCACATTTGTGTGTTTTTTACATTTGCGGATTTGATTCATCTTAGATTTGGTTTAAGATGGGTTTTATTCCCTCCAGGAATCTTTAGGTCCTCCATTAAGAATGTATGGTCAGTTTCCTCTACTCATTGTTAGATACCAATGGGACAGCATTTCTAATCACATAAAAATACTGTTTGATGGACATGTGGTTGATTGATAGCACCTGGGTAATGACTGAATAACATGATGCAATACCTAAGGGGGTGTGGTAATGGCTGAGACATAACCATGTGTCCCTGACTGATGACCTATCAGCAGGTGGCTATATACAGATTTTAGTATATAATCTTTCTCTCTCCTGTACGACTTGGTCATGAGTATCTACCTGTGTTGTATATGATTATTTGATGACTCTCATTGTTTGCAAGTACAATACAGAAAGACAGTCTATGTATCCTGCCTGTATATTTGCAAATATTGCAACAGTTAAGATTAAAGTCTCCGGATATTTTGGATGAAAACTTGAATCCATGAGTTTACTATACAGTGTGTAGATAAGTTCACATGGCGGCAGCTGGACTCTGCTGATAGATGATGGGCTGAAGCACATATGTTTGCTGTGAAAGGACTCTGCTGTGTACTTTTGCTTGCTTCTGGAACACTTGCAGCGGTTTGAGAAAGTCGTGATTTGGAAACTATAAATCCCTTCATGTATCAGCAAATCCTGCAACAGTCATGCTGTAGTACCCAGAGATTTCTAGAGAGAACACCTCTCTATAACAATTCTATCAGCAGTCAGCAGAAGTTATGGCTGGATCTACCCTGCCATATAATGCAGGTTCAGCATGCATGCTTAACTTCATTGAACTGATTTATTTGAGTCTACATTGCTTTATTATCGAGTTCAATGCAGTTAATCTGTATCCTGAAATTGTATTCCATGACCGTGTAGATCCCACTTTAGAAATTCCTAGAGAGGAAAAGAAAAGTAATTTCTTTATTCACAGTTTTTCACTTTTCACAGGAGTCTGGGTCCCTTAGTATAAGCAAATGTGAAGGGCTGACTATAAGCACATCATATGTGTAATTAGGGATCAAATCAAAGGCCCTTTTTGTGCCCACATTCAGTTCCCACAGTGGATAACCAACATGAGAAACCCATATGCAAAGTATGAATATAGAAGCACCTAACCATTTGTATTCCCAAATACTGATATTTCAAGGCATAATCTGTGTAAACCATTTATGTTTTTTAATGTATGGATTCTAGGAATAATGCAAATAAGAAGAGGGATGTTGTTGAATGGTAACACGTAGCAACCTTAGCCAACACAACCAATAGTGAAGAGTGTTTGGGAGCTGTAGCAACATCTGAAGAGCTACATGGATATCAGATAAAGGAATTAAAACAACTATCATGCTATCAAGATAATCTTTTAAACTAAAATATTCACCATTCTTTTTATGATTGAGAAATATGGGATAACTTTTGGTGCCCCCTGCTGAATATCAGCACGCCAGAGCAAGTATCTATTATTGTATAATACCCGTACAACTCAAAACTTGTCAGAATTCCAGCAGAAGAATCCAGATCTCAGCCTCTTCACGTTTTTCATGGTTATATATGTCAAGTCTGTTGGCAACCTTGATTTTTGTCCCTTTGCATTTACATTTATTCAATAATTTTATCTCTTCTCAAATCTCAAATAGTGACTTCAGGGATCTTGTTTAAATATTTCTAAAAGCTTTAGGGATAAAAAAAAATCATATCCTTTGAGCCTGTACTCTGAACAATGTGAGTCAATGCGATATTAAAATGAACTTTATAATATACTAGCTGTGCCCAGCCACACATTGCTGTGGCCCAGTCTGGGTAAATGGAAAAGGAAGAAAAGACAAAGAGCTGGTTTCTAATAGATGTAATTTCGTAATGCTTTTGGGCATACAATATTTTTTGTTGTTCCACTGTCTGTGAAATAATAATAATAATAATGGTGTAACTAATAATAATAATACTGGTGTAGCCTATGATAATATAATGATCTATACCCTAATAATTCAATCCTTCCTTCCTTCTGAGCCTCCAGTCCTATTGGAGGTACATGTGTGAGGTGGTTCTGGGCAAGGCCAGGCTGGGCATGAGGCTTCGGGAACCTGGGGCTTGGGCTGGGCCTACCTACCTTGCTTGCCTCCTTCCCTCCTTCCGCTGGCACCATGCTCCACCCCTCTTCCTGGCCTGGATTTTCCCAACTACCCCACCACCCTTTTTCCTCTTTTCTTCTCCTGGTTCAGCTCCGGAGGGAGGCAGACAGGCAGGCTCGGTTTGGGGGGGGGGGGACAACCAGGACACGGATCCCTAATGGTGGCTCCATCCCTGATGGGGTCACTATGTAATATGCTGCTTGGATGTCCAGCAGATGGTACTGTTTTGATGTCAAGCATGTTTTCACCTGTCAAGGGTGTGACATCTATATAATAGTAGGTATGTGAATACATAAAAACATTTGCCTGTCCAAATGCTATGTTGTGTCCAAATTTCAAAGCAACCAATGAAGTATTTTGGGAGTTTTGAGGTCATTCACAAACTGACATTTACATTTTTATTTATATAGATTTTAGTAGAGGCAGCGAAAATAAACATGTTTTTCCTATCCCCCCACTCCCACATATACATGTTCATGTTTCAGTAGAATGCATTGGGATTTAGGAACAGCTCTGCTGGGGTGTAGATCAAGAACATATGACAATTTTGTTCTGAAACCTTCTGGCAACAACAAGAAAAATACATTTTGTACACAGAGCTGTGTGTTCTCCATAACACCCATTAAGATGGGCAATACAAGAACAAGCACCCACTGCAGTTTTTAAGTACATGTTCATTCTCTCGATGCAGTTAAGAAAACGTATCACTGGAAGAAAACTTGACAGCTCTCTAGGCAACAGGATGCCGGGTTGAAATCTCAAAGTCAGGGAAAACTTCAAAACCATTCTCTTTCTTCAGCATAGTTTTGTAGAGTGGAATGCACAGAAATAAGAGGCAGTTGTTATGTTCAGAGGAGAACAAGGGATGTTCCCTAAAATAGACATATATAAAATACTGCCAGGGTCTTTTTCCTGCCATTTAAAAGAATTGATTCATAGTTTCTTAACATTCAAGGTAGAATGCTGCATAATTCCTCGCAAGTGTGACAGTGGTGGCCCCTTGGCTGTGGAACTCCCTTCCTAGTGACATCAGATTAGCCCCCTCCCTCCTAGTCTTCATAAGAAAAGTAAAAACTTGGCTTTGGGATCAGGCTTTCAGAGAATAGTGCAGTGCAATAACAGATTTGGAATATGTGCAATGACCATGGAATGGCTTGGACTACAATTTCTGCATGATGTGATTTTAATATTGAATGTAATGTTATTAAATGTTTAATATGTATTAATTTTAATTTGTTTTATTTTAAGCTTAATGTCTTGTATGCATTTTAGTGCATTAAATAATTGCCTATATGTGAGCTGCCTTGAGTCCTCTTCAGGTAGAGAAAGGCAGGGTATAATTAGGGTAAACAAACAAATAAATTTACCCTATTTATACACCGCCTTTCTCTATAAATAGGTATAAATAGGGTAAGGAAATAAATAAATGGGGACCCTGGTGGTGCAGCGGGTTAAACCGCTGAGCTGAACTTGCTGACCAAAAGGTTGGTGGTTTGAATCCAGGGAGCAGGGTGAGCTCCTGCTGTTAGCCCTAGCTTCAAGTGTGAGTAGATCAATAGGTACCACGTTTGCTGGAAGGTAACAGCACTCCATGTAATCATGCCAGTCACATGACCTTGGAGGTGTCTAAGGACAATGTCGGCTCTTCAGCTTAGAAAGGGAGATAAGCACCACCCTCCAGAGTTGGACACGACTAGACTTAATGTCAGGGGAAGCCTTTACCTTTACTGAATAAATAAATAAATAAATAAATAAATAAATAAATAAATAAATAAACATGCACCAATCATCACACATGGTTTTCTTTTCTAGGAGATCAGGAAGTCAGAACAACATGGAAATCAAATGCAGTATCCATCCATGATGACCAACAGGGCACGTGACAGATCTTCTTCAGGTTGCACAGTTCCAAAACTTTGGGTTCCTGTCATTCTTGTATTTGCCTTTAAAAGTTTCCTCCCTGAATCAGGTATTTGTGCCTCAAGTTGATCCCTATATGGACTTGGAGATGTCTTTTTCTTTGTGTTCACTGGGGTTGGTGTGACCAGACTCTTTATGAAAATTTAACAAGTCTAGTCAGACGCTGTTGTCAAAAAAAAGAAGACACAAGTAGAAACTTATTAATACTGTGCACTTTTCAATTAAACATTAACTCCCAAACTACTTAATTATTCACAGCTCCCCAAAACCCTATTCATCTTTAATTTCTGCCTGAGTGTCCTGTCTCTGTTACCTCTATCTCTGTACGATCTTCTTCTCATGTCTTGGCAATCCTTTTCATATATCTAGCCCACCCATTCCCTATCTCTATGTCTAAAGATCTTTGTCCTATCTGCCTTCCGTCGCAGACCGACTTTGGCTTTATACAACAAGATCTAAAATTTGCAAAAGTGTGATACTGTTATTGGCCCCCCAAAATGCAGGAAATGCAACATACAAACCTCACTGTCTTTTTTCATCAGACAAAGATGTTAAAAATAAAACAGGAGAAAAACAGAAGAGTCAGAGATCTTTCTCAAACATTTCTCTCTGTCAATTTAGATGGTATTGCAAGATCTCAATGCAGACAGCGGGCGCCTTTCCTTCTTGGTCACTGGAGAGTCAGGGACAAAGGGAAATAAAAGACAGGTAATAAAAAATTCAACTCAGTTAGCAATAGAAAAGTAAGTCCCTTGAGATCTAAGTCCCTTGAGATCCAGCTGTTCCCATCTCATAAGAAACTAAAGACTACTTTCTTAGTCAGAGGACACAGAGGGCCTTTCCACACAGCCATATAACCCAGAATATCAAGGCAGATAAGCCACAATATCTACTTTGAACTAGGTTTTCTGAGTCCACACTACTGTATAATCCAGTTCAACATGGATTTTATACAGCTGTGTGGAAGCGGTCTCTCAAGTAGTCTCTGTAGTTTTGCATTTGGAAAAAAAAATACTCTTTTGGTGCTACATATGTAAAACTTGCCAACTGTCATCTAATGAAATAATTTTACCATTGCTGAAGCAACAAATGATACATTTTCCGCATTTTGATTGCCCAATAAATATATTGTTCTTTTGTCTGTCTGTTTTGTTGGGTTTTTTTTTTGCCAACAAGCCTTTTCTTGACTAAGCCTCAGGTTTGTATCCTTCCTCTCCTATAGCTCATTCTTTCTGTGATTGACTGGCGCCAATCAGGCTTACTTAGCTTTTCCCCTGACTGTACTCTGCTTCATCCATGCTTTAACTTTGCTCACCTACTTCAATTCCTGCCAGTTATGCCTTCTCCATGGTTGATTTTCATGATGATTCTCTCATTTTCGCAGTGGAGCCATCTTCTTCAGGAAACCAGCCCTTTTGGGTTAACCAGAGTAGCAGTAACTAGAGCTGAGGGAGTCAACAAGGGACAATGAGCTTGGGGAACAGATTCATTTTCTGGAGATCAATCAAACAGTGGTGATTGGTCCAGAAGAGCAGCAAGATTGGTTAAAAAGAGATTGAAATACCTGCTCCTGCTCCATATACTTTGTGTGCCATCAGGTCAGCTGACAAGTTAAAATGATCCCATAAATTCCAAGCAGGGTTTTCATAGCCAAATCATATTGCTAGCCCTCAGTGGAGTAGATTATTTGAACCAATGGGATTTAGCTATACAGGCAGTCCCCAAGTTATGAACAAGATAGGTTGAATTTGTATGTAAGTCAGGACAGGTACATTTTAAGTGTAACTCCAGCCCTACACACACACACGCACACACACACACATTGTCAGCTGGGTTCAGTGGGTACAGGTGGGTACAGGTGAACTACAGCTTCCATATGCAAGTCTCATTGTCCATGGTCCATCCTCCTCCAAACTGCACCAGGATGTAGAATGGGTCATGGGGGCTCTGGACGCCAAATTTGGTCTTGATCAGTCATTGGTATTGCCGCAGTGGTCTCAAGAAGTGAGTGAAGGTACTGCAAGTCCCATTGTCCATGGTCCGTCAGCTGAGAAACCACCCTAAGACATAGAGTGGGTCATGGGGGCTCTGTGTGCCAAGTTTGCTCTTGATCAGTCATAGGCAGGCATGTAGCCAGGGGGGGCTAAGGGGGCTTCAGCCCCCCCAATTCTCAGGGTGGTCCGCGAAACGGCCTGACTGGTACATTATTTAAACTGTTATGTTTATTCATATCATGATCTGATCACCATGCTCATTATATCCCACATTAATGGGGTTATTGGGATAACAATACAAAAGGTTTGCTAGGGTAGACCCTCTTCCACCCAGTCTCAGCCCCCCCCAAACCAAACTTAGCCCCCCCCCCGAATCAAAATCCTGGCTACAGCCCTGGTCATAGGTGAGGGTCGCAGTAATCTCAGGAAGTGAGTGATGGTACTGCAAGTCCCATCATCCATGGACCATGATCCTCACCAGAATGTAGAGTGGGTCATAGGGGCTCTGTGTGCCAAATTTGGTCTTGATCAGTCAATGGTGTGGACTGCAGTGGTCTCTGGAAGTAAGTGAAGGTACTGCGAATCCCATTCTCCATGGTCCATCATCCCCTAAACCACACCAGGATGTAAAGCTGGTCGTGGGGGCTCTGTATGCCAAGTTTGGTTCTAATCTGTCATTGGTGTGGGTCACAGTGGTCTCAGGAAGTGAATGAAGGTATTGCAAGTCCCATCAGCCATGGTCCATCCTCCTCCAAATAGCACCAGGATGTAGAGTGGGTCATGGGGGCTGTGTGCCAAGTTTGGTCTTGATCCATCATTGATGAGGGTCGCAGTGGTAGCAGGAAGTGATTGAAGGTACTACAAGCCCCATCATCCATGATCCATTGTCCTCCAAAGTGCACCAGGATGTAATAATAATAATAATAACAATACTAATCTTTATTTGTACCCCGCCACCATCTCCCCAACAGGGACTCGGGCGGCTCACATGAGGCCAAGGCCAATAACGCAACAACAAAGTAAAATCAAACATAAAACAATATAATCAATTACATAAAACATAAGCAATAAAATACAACAACCAATAAAAAATTACAAAATAAAACCATTAATGGCACAAAACAGTGAGCATGTACAGATTAAAATAGAAAAGAAAAGAATAAAAACAAGAGGTGAGATAGCAATGGTGCGAATTATTTGTGAGGGAGAATACTCTTTCAGACTGAGTCGAGCAAAAGAACCTTCATGTAAAGGGGGGGGGAGGTGTGCACTCAGAGCAAATATTGAGGGTAAATGATAGCATGATTATATAATTAATCTCCAAAAGCACTGCGGAAGAGCCAGGTCTTAAGATTCTTCTTAAAACTTTCTAAAGTGGGGGCTTGCCACTTTAGAAAGAGTGGGTCATGGTGGTTCTGTGTGCCAAGTTTGGTCCTGATCCATCATTATTGGTGTGAGTCACAGTGGGTAACAGTGGTCTCAGGAAATGAGTGAAAATACTGCATATCCCATCATCCATTTTCCATCCTTTCCAAAACCATATCAGGACATAAAGTGGGTAATTGGGGGGGGGGGTCTGTGTGCCAAGTTTGGTTCAGCTCTGTGACTTGTGGGGACCATAGTGTTCTGTGGGATGTGAATCGGATGAAGTTACTGCAAATCCCATCATCCGTGGCCCATCCTCTGCTTAACTTCTCCAGGGCATTGTGTGGGCCATGGGGGTTATGTCTGTCAAGTTTGGTCCTTGTCCATCATTTATGCTGGTCCCAGTGTCCTCATGAAGTGAGTGAAGGTACTCCAAGTCCCATCATCCATGACCCATTCTCCTCCAAATATCACCAGGATGTAGAGTGGGTCATGGGGGCTCTGTGTGCCAAGTCTGCTCCTGATCCGTCAATGGTGGGGGTCACCATTGTCTTTAGGAGTCAAAACATTGGAAAGTACTGCAAATCCCATCATCGGTGGTTCTTCTTCCCCCAAATAAGACCAGCACATCAAATGGGTCATGGGGGTTATTGTGTGCAAGTTTGGTCCAGGTCCGCCATTCATGCATGTCGCAGTGGCCTGTGAAAGTGGTATCCAATCAGAAAACTGCAACATACCCACAAACATACAAACATAATACAAACACTGACTTTTATTAGATAGATGATAGATGATAGATAGATAGATAGAATAGCTTTGGATAGCGTGTGGAAGGGTTAACGCCTCTGTGAAATTTGTTTTGCTGTCTGTGTCCCTGTTCAGAAGATTTCACCTCCCTTTCTGTCCTTGTGGTAATTAGATTTTGAAATATTTGGCTCGTTCTGGAAACAAGGATTGGTGATAAAACTTCAGCGGAGACTCCTTTCCCCATGATGACTTTTTCAGGAATGAATTTCCCTTCTGCGTAGTAGATTTCTCTCACTTCCTGTTGGCTCACCCCTGTTTGTTACTATGAGTTGTTTGTAAGTTGGATGTTTGTAACGTGGAGACTACCTGTATACTGAGTCATTATTCAACAATCAATTCAATGTGTCTATGCTAACTGGAATTAACTAATAGGATTCAAGCCTGAAGCATTAAGTGATACAAAGAAAATATCAAGAGATTCAGGGTAACTTTTAAGGTTTGCAAGTGTATGGGATATTCAAAGCAGAAGGGGAAATAGAAACTCAGCAAACAGATAATTCAATGACATGGTATTCTGACCTAATGAGAGATGAAAACTCCCACAACACAGATGTCTGGGGGATGTGTGATGTCACACAATATGGAGATTTTCTTTTCACTCTTGCAAAACAGATGTATAGTGTTAACAATTAATAAGCACAGGAAAAAACAACTTTATGGCTGCTAGACTTAGTTCAGAAATAAGTAGTCTGAGCACAGTAAAGAAAGCAATATGAAAGTGTCTCTTTCTCAGTGGAAGCGTGGTGACGGTGTTTCTGATCGGGATTTTGATACCTGATTAGGGAAACAAACAATAAACAATAGTTGGAGGGATCTGCTGATGGGTTGCCGCTATGTTAAATTGTTTGAAGAAGAAAATGAATGGATAAAGAAGATAATTTCCCTAAAAGATAAAGAACAAAGAAGGAAGAGCAAACACTTCAGAGAGCTAGCAATTCAACATTAAAGTTCTGTTCTAAAGCTATGATATTTTTCTGTTGTGTGCCTTCAAGTCATTTATTCCAAATATTATTTAAATCCATCTCGTTTTTGTCTCGGTTTTTGGAATGACATCTTAATTTGGAGGCTACACCAACAATGATATATATAATACTGTTTAAAAAGACCAACACAGATGTCTAGTAGTGAGAGGGAATAGAAAAAGGGGTTAGACAAGCAACCCTTTCACACTATATAGTTATAACTTTATGGTTCTACTTTAATTGCTATGGCTTGTTCCTACTATGTCCTGGGATTTGAGGTTGATGAGGGACTACACCTCTCCAGGCACTTCTCTAAATTGCAAACCACAGGAAATCTTAAGATTTGGCAAGGCAGTTGAAGTAGAATCATTGTGCTAAATTTAGGTCCTATGAGCAAGGCCACGAAAAGAAGAGGAGGCCTACAGAGATTTTTAAAATTAGAGAGTGAACCTGCTGATTGTCAAAATAGTTCATTTCCAATATCACTCTGAAGCTATTTTAATGTGAAAGCATCAGTTGACGTCAATATATAAATTAAAAATATTAACTGTCCTAATGTCCGGCCCCAGCCATCCACTACCACAGTTCCCAGCATCCCTTGGGGCAACCAAACTCAGGCAGGCAGGCAGATTTCTGGCCCTGTTTACCAGTCTCAAGAAATCCAGCTGCAGTCTGTGTGTGTGAAACGGTGTTCAAGGCCGTTACAAGCGGAGAGGCCTTTTCCTTGATAAGAAATGCTGGGAAACCGAAAGCTGATTGCTCCTTAGTGCAGCTGACAAAGATAATTGGCTTGCATACCTTTCTCTGGGAAAAGAGGGGTGCAACTCCAGATGGGATTCTACTGGTGAGAACCGAAATGAATGCCAACCTGCGTCAAAACTTCAAAGGATTGCAAGGGTATAACTGGGCAGACTGGGAACCTCTATGCATCTCGAGACAACGTAACTTTCAACCAAGACCAAGGGCCGGGCGGATCGTAGCCGCCCTGTATTGAACTCTGTTTTGCTAAGCTGTCTTTACCTTGCTTTGGACTAGCCTTTTCGGGCAAGAAGATCCCTCGTGTATCCATTTTATTCTGGACTATTGCATTGCAATACTTAACGTTCACCAAGACCAGGACCGGCGGTTGGTAGCCGCCTGCATATGGATTGTGTTTGCCAAGTTGCTTTTACTTTGTTGGAATTGACCTTTGTCAAGAAGATCCTTCCGTGCTTTGTGCTTTTGGACTTGTTATTGTTTCACGTGATGCCAAGGAACATCTAAAGACTAAGTATTACCTTTTCTCATTATTTACATTGCCAAGCTCCACTGAAGGGACCAAAGGGGGTCCTCTTTGTTTTGGGACTTTACTTTGTTTTACCAAGTGTGGGGTCCAACGTGGCCATTGGATTGGCCTTTGAGGCATCAACAGGCGGTGTCTTTTGGAACCTACAGAGACTACTTTGCTGCTATATTGCTACAGCATTTTGAGCTATTACTTTGGCCTGGAAAACCTCCAGGGGCTGAACTTTATTACTTAAATGCTACAACCCATTTTGGGACTAGATTACCTTTGCCTTGCAACTGCAGGAGACTGAACTCTGATACTTTATTGCTCCTAGCTTTTTGAAGCATTATTTCTATGCCTTTCCTATTTCATTTATTCTAAATAAAGCTTTGAACTGCAGTTGGCCTTGTGTGGTTTGCTAGGGGGATCTCCAGGGACCTTGAGGTGTTACACCTAAGATCATAACGAAAAATGTCTCTGGAAGCATTGGGAGGTTCAATTCTCTTTGTTTGGATTTTACCTTCATTTTTAGGCAAGGTAATTGAGAGGGCAGCAGCGAATCAGCTGCAGCAGTTCTTAGAAGACACAGCTGGACTTGATCCCTTCCAGTCCGGCTTCCGTATTGGGCATGGGACGGAGACCGTGCTTGTCGCCATTACAGACCAACTTTGCCGCCAGCTGGACCAGGGCGGGTCAGCCCTGCTTGTTTTGTTAGATCTAATAGCAGCGTTCGATACCGTAGACCATGCATTGTTGGCCCACCGTTTAACCGTGACTGGGGTTAGGGGGATTGCCCTTAAATGGGTGACCTCCTTCCTCCAGGATCGGGGACAACGTGTGGAGAGGGGGAGGGAGGTCTCCGGAGGCTCCCATTGTTGCGGGGGTCCCCCAGGGGCCATCCTCTCACCCTTACTATTTAACATTTACATGCGCCCTGGCCCAGCTGGTTCGCGACTTTGGTCTGGAGTGTTATCAGTATGCGGATGACACCCAGCTTCTGCTGAGAATGGACGGCAGGCAGGACACCGTACCCGATTGTTTCCATCTATGCCTCGAAGCCGTGACTGGTTGGCTGCGGGCCAGCCGGCTGAGGGTGAACCCGTCGAAGACGGAAATCTTGTGGCCTGGTCGCCCTGGGCTGGATGAGTGCCGGTTGCCTACCCTGGATGGCGAGCAGCTTAGCCCGTCATCCCTCGTAAAGAGTTTAGGTGTCCAACTGGATCCTTTGCTGACCATGGAGACCCAGGTCTCCATGGTCAGCAAAACGGCGTTTTACCATCTTCGTCAGGCTAGGCGACTGGCACCCTACCTGTCCAGGGATGATCTGGCCATGGTGATCCAGGCGACGGTCATCTCAAGGCTGGACTACTGTAACGCCCTCTATGTGGGCCTTCCCCTGTCGACAATCCGGAAACTCAAGCTAGTGCAGAATGCCGCTGCTCGCTTGCTGGTGGGAGCACTAGTGAGGGAGCATATCACTCCCATCCTTCGGCAAGTGCACTGGCTGCCTATTGAGTACCGGATTGCCTTCAAGGTGTTGGTTTTAACCTTTAGGGCCTTGCATGGTCTAGGGCCTGAGTACCGGGACCGCCTTACCCCGTATATTCCCCTGAGATCACTGCGCTCGGAAGAGCAGAACCTACTGGTTATTCCATCACCCCGCTCGTGCCACTTGTCCAGCACAAGACAGCGAGCCTTTTCTGTTGTGGCTCCCACGACTTGTAATTCATTGCCCAGCCATGTCCGGGCGATCCACAAACTTGGCCCTTTTCGAAGGGCCTGCAAGACTGCCCTCTTCAGACTAGCGTTCGGCTAGCCTGAATGTAGATGCATATCATCGTCCGAGTTAAGATCTGAAACTTGCTGGCTACTGGCTATGCATTATGTATTGTGTGTTTTACTGAATTTTACTGTATGTTTTATTGTGTATTTTACTGCTGTTGTGATCCGCCCCGAGCCTGCAGGGAGGAGCGGAATATAAAACCGAATAATAAATAAATAATAAATAAATAAATATCCCCATGTTTGCCTCCAAACAATTATCCTGGGTTTCTCACATTCCCTCAGTTCTTCCTACTCTTCATCGGAATAATAAATATTCCACTTGAATAAAATTTTGTTATTATTTGGGGCTTACTTCTATGTTACAGGAAGTTTAACATGTGGATCTGCTTAGAAAATATTTTATATGTAAAACATTAACTTATGCAGTTACTTGTTTTGTTATGTGTAATATGGATATTTCCAGTGTAGATTCTCTTTCATAGCCATTACAGTAACTAGGTACAATATATTTATATGGGACAGATTAAATACATATACAATAGGAAGGGATATCATTTCAGCACACCATAGTAGTAAGGAACATTATGGGCGCATCCCAAACATCTCCTTAAAAGTGAGAGCTGCCGCGTTTTCATGTGGGGCATCCAAACTATGCCCCAGGTAAAAGTGAATGCTTTCAGGACAAAGCAGAAAAACCCTGCTTTCTTCTGAAGTAATTTGTCAGCTGAAAACACTTGGGACTTCTTGAAAACCCCAGGTCTTTGCAGCTGTGGGTGGAGTCTGGATGCCCCCCTCAGAAGTCCTAGGACGTCTGAGAGGTCTGTCCACATAGTCCTCCCATGTTTTCTGAGTTCCATGAGCCCAAAATATCCAAGAGGGCTCTAACGCCCTCCGTAAACCCCCCCCCCCCCCCGAAAAACATTTAAAAGGAAAATAACTTACCTTGCTGGCGTTCCCCCTTCTCTGGCACTCTCCTGGTGTGTAGAAATGGTGTGCCAGGAAAAGGGGGAAAACACTCTTGGCCTTCCCCCTTTCTCCTGGCGCATAATTTCTACATGCCAGGAGAAAGGGGAATGGCAGCTGGGTAAATTATTTTCTTTTTTAAAGGCTTTTCTGGGGGTTTTTTGTTTTGTGTCCCAGTGCCCTGCCAGAAAGTTCTGCAGGGCATGTGGATACCACCCCCTCCAGAAAATCACACACTTTCTGGGCATGTGCGGATTTCAATGCGAGCCCAATTGCACTTTTAAAACTTGTTTGCACTCACATTAAAGTGCTGTCTGGAACCTCTCTTAATTACACAATATATCCATTGTACATGAAGAGTCACAAATCTAATATTTCAATTGTTGGAGAATTTTACAACTCATACATAGCATATATGTACATTTCAGGAGTTGGAAGCATTTCAGCATGGTTTCAGAGAGCATTTCCAACTCTGTCTATCAAGTGGTGTTTCAATAAGAATTTGGTGAATTCAAATTGCCCGCCCATCCCCCAAAATAAAGAGACACACAACAATAAAGAGACCACAACAATTTCTTGGGTTCAAATTGGGGCAAAATATTTATCTGTTACCTATTTAAATCACCTCAACTAAACTCAAGGGGTGTCAGGAATATGTTGTAATCAATCCCATTAAATTTTCAGGCAAAACACCAGGATTGCCTGATTAACCAACCAGGACAACCTCATAAGGGAAATAAGTAAGAGGCCCATTCTCCCGAACCTGAGAAGAGCCTCTTCACATTCCAGGGCCATTAACTCAACTTCACCCAACAACCAGAACTTTAGGGTGCATACATAACCAACTGGCCCTCACCCCTGAAGGGGGTGCCTAGGGTGTACACCGATTATGGAATTTCCCTCCCTATTCACCACTAACCTAGTTAACAAATGAAACTTCTCTCTCCTTTCGGAGTCGGGGGGGGGGATACCTCTCACCCCAGCTTGCTGGGGTGAAAGGGTGGTATCCTTAGACTTTCTATGGATTGTAATCAGCACATAAGGCATTCTGTTACAGGCGTATTGGCTGGCCCTTACCTTCTATAGCTCCTCTCTTCAAAATCAGTTACAACTTGAGTACTTTGCAACTCCAAATACATAGTTCTAGGCAGCCGGAATTTTTTGATCGGGTAACCGTTATATTTCATTCCCTCCATCATTATATGCAGGTATTAGTCACTTGCAGAACCAGGACTGGAATTTGTTTATCTGCCTAGCTGTGGGACTTTCCTGATGGGCAACATTCACACTCACAAATATTTATGGAGGGCTTCTCATTTTCCTCGGAGAAGCTAACTTGGCTGGACCTCGCTACATCACATTTTTATTTTCCTTCTAAGGGACCAGCTGAGTTACCTTCTTATCTGACCAGGGTTTTTTTGTTTTGACTGGTTATAATCCCGGAATTACAATACAAACCTGCACATTATTATCCCCCCATCATTTATTCAGACAAGTAACTATTTTGAAATTTTGATTTCTAAAAGGTAAAGGATGATATGCAATAGGTAACAGATTCCCCATGATTTCACAATAATTCAGTTGCAGCCATGTGATGGATTTACAGAAAGGCAGTATAATATATCCAGTTTATGCTTTTATTTTATTATAAACTGATATTTGTATCACTTTATACTTGCCTACCTTTCATGAGTCATGTTACTGTCCGTTATTGCAGGATGAAGACTATTAGAACTCACTGCCCTAAATTAATTTTGCATTATCAACAAAAAGTGGCCACCTCACTATTTATTGAGGTTTTTAGAAACATATTTATGGCCCTAACACAGCTGTAATGTACTGTATTCAATGTACCTCATGTGTCCAATATTATACTGGTTCCTGATAAATTCCATTGATTTTATCCTTCCATAGTATGAGCTGGCAATTTATTCCTGTTCTTTAGTGCTGTTCTTTATTTAGTTTTTACTTCATAAAAGATCTTTAATTTGCATCCCATCGCTTCTAATTTCAAGAATAAACCGTAGAGAAAATCACAAAAACAGAAGCAAACAACTGGGATAAAATTGCAAAAGTCAACAAACAAGAAGAAAGGGTAATAAAGCAGAAAATTCTAAAACCAAGATAATTTTGCCCCTGGAACTATTGTTCTGTTTTTGACATGATCACTCGTTGTTAAATAGGAGGCCTGTTAATTTATTAATTTCCATCAATTATTTATTGCTAGGGTTATTTTTCAGTGAAAAGTGATCATCGTTCTTTAAAAAAAAAGTTCGGCGTAAGGCTCCATCATTATTTCAGGATGAATATTGTCTTCTTCAATGCTGTATTGCTGGGATAATATTGGATGGGATATATATGCAGCCCGGCAAGCATTTCTTGGTGGCTGCTCAAATAAATAAAATAGAAACCACATGGTTTGGCTTATGGAATTTATTGTATATTTTTGAAATAGAAATATCTTACTGCATGCTAAAGTGAATTCACCTTTTATGTCACTGGGTTATTCTTTTTCATATATTATTCTACAGTCATTTGATTGGGGAACATCAATCCCCTTCTGACCTAATGTTAACTTTCTTTAAAAACATTCTAAAAGTGTTGTAAGAAGCTTGTTTACATAACATGTTCTCCTGTCTTTATGCCAAATGCAAATTATTATTGGAACAAAAGCTTTTTTATGTTAAGCAGGGCAAAATGAAGCTATTTTGCTCCCAAAAGGGGAGCAACAAAAATACGAGTAATCCTAGCCCAATGAAAAGAATAGTACCTAAAGCCAAGTAATATATTTTGTCAGGAAATTTTACAAGTGTTTCTTCCCTTTTCCAGAATTAAACTACTACAATAATGAAGTTAATAACTATTTGCTGTGCTTTCTGCTGCCTGGTAGGGCTTGTCCTAATTGTAAGAGCAGATGAGAGTTCACTGTCACTGTTATATACGATATTTCTTCTATTCTAAGGGTGCATCCTGACAGCGCCTAAAATGCGCAAGCCCCAGTAGTGAATCCCCACAGGCCCAGTACCTTATTAGACATAGATCTTTCATAAAGATCTGGATATAATCAGGTATTTAATTCATGTGGAGCAACCAGGGAAACTTTGGTTAACTCCACATTCTTCTTCGAGGGCTCTGTGAATGCACACTTATGAAGTTTGTGCGCCAGCGCGGGCTTCCGACGGAAACTTCCCAGTTTGAAAAGTTTTGGCAGTAGCTCCGCCCAGCCGGCCCGGAGGGCATAAAAGGCGCCTCCATGCGCGCCCACCCCATTCCTTTGTTTTCCGCCACTTGGGCAACATCGGAAATACGGCTGGTTGTGTGAGCATAGCATGTCCACAACCAGTTTCAAAAAGTGTTCATCCTGCGGTAGCAAGATCCCGGATTGCAACGGTCACTCGAAGTGCCTTCGGTGTCTCGGAGAGGGGCACGTTGTTCCTGTCTGCCGACACTGCCAGGCCTTCTCGTTGCACACCAGAAGAGCGAGAGCCCGCAGGCTTCAGGCCTACCTGACGGAGCGTGCTCTCTGCCCTCCAGAGATGGAGACGGCTGTCCCATCTACCTCCTTGGGGGCCGGGGCGGCTGCTCCGGCCCCTACCGTATCGACCGCTCACCTGGCTGGGAAGAAGCGTCTACGGAAGGAGAAGAACACGAAGTCTGTCTCCTCGAAGACTTCGGTGTCGAAGAGGCCCTGCACCGTGACGACAGAGACGGTTCAGCTGCCTCCACCTCGCCGGTTGTCGACGAGCTCGGGCCTCTCCCAGAGGTCGGCCATCTCAAGGACTCCCTCCAATAGAGCTATGGAAATAGCGTTCCGGAGGTCGAGCGAGGAAGCCCGTAGAGCCCAGACCAGAGGCCTGGTTCCTGTGACTCCGGGCAAGTCTCTGGAGGCCGGAGCCTCGAGACCCCCACGAGGCTCGCCATGGCCCCGGCAACACGAAGCCCTCTCCCTGCATCGACGGTGGTGACCGCGGTCCCATCTACATCGAGAGCGGCGCCACCGTCGCAACTTCCGGTGGCACCGGAAGTGGTTCGACCATGGTCGGGAGACGAGGCCGAGGAAGGCGAGGCCCCTCGATCGGTGAGGTCGGGGTCCATCTTGTCCCTCAACATGGACCGAACACCTTCCCACAGAGGCTGTGAGATGGAGCCTTCCTCGTCGCCGACAGACTCCGCGAAAGCCTTCGGCGAGCAAGTGGGCCAGATGGCAAGGTCTCTGGGCATGCAGACGTATGTCCCAACAAGATCCAGCACCTGCCCCGTCTTCAGCAGGGTGCAGGTCGAGGACGCGGCCCAGCCACATCTTCCCATGCTGGAACCCCTGGAAGAGGTGGTGAAAGCGTCGTGGAAGACCCCGTCGACCATCCCACCCACGTCAGGGCGTATCGAGGCGTGGTATAAGATCGACGAGAGGGAGAAGGGATGGCTGCACGATCATCCGACACCCAACTCGATGATCGTCACCTCCTCCCAGTCTTCAGGCAGAGAGTCCACAGCCCCCTCTGACCAGGAAGGGAAGAGGTTTGATACGGTCGGTAGGAAGATCTACCGAGCCGGACTCCTGCTGACTAAGATGGCGAACTATGGGGCGTGCATGGGAGCCTATCATCAGATCCTGTGAGAAAGGGCCCAACCCTTTTTCCAGGATCTCTCCCAAGAGCAGCAGACTGCACTGGCCTCCATCTCGCAGGAGGCGGAGGCGCTGGCACACCACCAAATCCTGATGGGGACACATCGGGAAAGCTGCTGGCCCACGGTGTCGCCATCCGCAGGCACGCGTGGCTGAAGTCGTCGGGGTTGTCCTCCAACTCCAAGAAAACCATCGAGGACTTGCCGTTCGATGCCCAGGGACTTTTCTTCGCGGGCACGGACGACAAGATGAAGGCCACTCACGACTTCAGAGTCCTGACGGCCAAGTTGGATCGACCACCGGCGCAACCCAGGACCCGGTACTACCAACGGGCAAAGTTCCAGCCTAGGTCTCAGTACCGCCAATCCCCAAGGCCATACTCGGCTCCGCAGCAACACCAACAGCAGCAGCCGAGACAACAGCAGCAGTAACAGACCAACCGACCTCGCCATGGCAACAAGTCGAGGCCATGCCAAAACAACGGCAATGGACAATCGAATCGGCGTGTTTGACGGGCCGAGGGACGACACCGCCTCCTCGCTAGGTACCGCTGCCACCACCATGCCTCCACCCAGCCCTCGACCTCCACCATCTCACCCGCCGTTCGGAGACTGCCTAGCCCGCTACATCGGTGCTTGGCGACGCATCACCTCAGATGCATGGGTGCTCCGGATTGTCGAAGACGGCTATGCCTTGGAATTCGACGAGCTCCCGCCAACGGGGTTCATCGTCGAGACGGAGCCGTCCGAGGTGATCTTGGAAGAGGTCGACAGCTTGCTTCAAAAGGGAGCGATATCACAGCTCCCGCACAGCAAGGAAAGAGAGGCATTCTTCTCACGGTACTTCACCGTGCCAAAGCCAGACGGTTCCCTGCGACCCATCCTGGACCTCAGAGACTTAAACGGGTACGTTTCGCCGAGGAAATTCAGGATGGTGTCAGTGTCGTCCATCCTCCCGCTTCTCCGGTCAGGCGACCACTTCGCCTCGATCGACTTTCGAGACGCATACTTCCACGTCTCCATCAGACCTGCTCACCGACGCTTCCTGAGCTTCAGGGTGGCAGGAAGGGCGTACCAGTTCAACGTCCTTCCCTTCGGCCTCGGGACGGCTCCCCGAACATTCTCCAAGTGCATGTCGGACGTGGCTGTGCACTTGAGAAGGGAGAAAATCCGGATTTTCCCTTACCTAGATGACTGGCTGCTGGCGGCTCAGTCTCCGGAGCTGTTACAACAACAGGTCTCGGCGACACTGCGGCTGCTCTCTTCGTTAGGCCTACGTCTCAACGAGGAGAAGTCCCAACTTGTCCCGTCCAGGACCATAAAGTTCATCGGGACAATGTTCGACTCCGTCGATCAGCTCACCTATCTGCCAGAGGTCAGATTTCAAGCACTTCGACGTGAGGTAAACAGCTGCACCCGGCCTTGCATCACGGCGAAGCAGATCCAAGTCACGCTGGGCCACATGGCTTCCACGGTGGCCGTCACTCCGCTGGCGAGGCTACGCTTCAGACCACTGCAGCGCTGGTTTCTCGACCACTTCAACCCGGTCAGAGAACACCACTCAAAGAAGCTCTCCCTCCCGGTGGAGGTCAAGAACTCCCTCCGGTGGTGGACTACCAAGGCCAACGTGTGCAAGGGAGTACCGTTCCACACGGTGACCCCGTCCATCACGGTGACGACCGATGCATCGCTGCTCGCCTGGGGAGGTCACGCGAACAACCTGTCGATCAACGGCCAATGGTCAGCGGTGGA
The DNA here is from genome assembly GCA_030556195.1 of Anolis apletophallus. NCBI lineage: Eukaryota > Metazoa > Chordata > Lepidosauria > Squamata > Anolidae > Anolis > Anolis apletophallus. The sequence continues at coordinate 90,839,822 of JARBWK010000003.1, forward strand.
GAGGCTCCACCACATCAACTACCTCGAGCTCCTGGCCATAGCCAAGACTCTCCGGGCCTTCGCCCCCCTAGTCAGGGGACAAGTAGTACTGGTCAGGACAGACAACATAGTGGCCATGTACTACGTCAACAAGCAGGGCGGAACGGGCTCGAGGAAACTCCTGGCCCTAGCCCAGAGTCTGTGGGAGTGGTGCATCCGTCACCATGTGACCCCCAGAGCCGTTCATCTCCCGGGAGTCGAGAACTTGGAGGCGGACTCGCTCAGCAGAATGAGCTGGTCGTCCCTCGAATGGATGCTGCATCCGGAGGAGCTCCACCGTGTCTTCCAGCGGTGGGGATTCCCAGACGCAGATCTATTCGCATCGCCAGAAAACAGCCAACTGCCAGTTTTCGGTGCCCGGCTTGCCCCGGATGCTCACCGGGGATGCCTCGGGGACGCACTCCTGCTCGATTGGACGATGGGGTTCTTCTACCTCTTCCCGCCGTTCCCGCTTCTTCTCCGCATCACCGAGAAGATCCAGCTATCAGGGACCGACTGCATCCTCATCGCTCCCTACTGGCCGAGGCAGGTCTGGTTCCCGACCCTGCTCCACTTGGCCGACGGCAATTACATGCCTCTCCCTCACCGACCAGATCTTCTGACTCGGGAGAAAGGGCTGCTCCTGCATCCGGACCTGCCGTCCCTGCACTTGACTGCATGGAGGATCTCCCGGTGCCGGACGTCTCACCGGCCGTAGCAGCGATCCTGGCGGCAGCCCACAAACCGGCGACGTCGAAGGCGTATTCGGCTTGCATCGCCCGCTTCACCAGGTTCCAGGCCACCCGTTCCAGCGCTGTCTTCCCGCTCTTGATTCCGGCGGTCCTTGACTTCCTGGCCGGATTGATCGACAGGGGGCTGTCCACGTCCTCGGTGAAGACCCACCTGGCGGCCCTCACCTGGCAGAATCAGCAAAGGGGTGGCCCTTCGCTGTTCCAGTACCCGATGGTCAAGAGATTCCTGAGAGGGGTCAACAACACCCGTCCCCCGGTGCACCCACCGACGCCGGGTTGGAGCCTTGACCTGGTGCTGTCCTGCCTGGCGGCTCCACCGTTCGAGCCGTTGTCATCCATCGACCTACGTCTCCTCTCCTGGAAGGTGGCGTTCCTGATCGCCATTGCTTCGGCGCGTCGGCCCTCCGAGCTGGCGGCGCTCCATGTGGACGAGCCCTATCTGCTGTTCCTAGTGGACAGGGCCATCTTACGAATGGAAATCACCTTCCTGCCAAAGGTGGTATTCCCATTTCATGTCAACACTGACATTGTACTCCCAGACCTGGAGTCCTCTCCGTCCGGGGACGGTGGGTCGACACTCAGAGCCCTCGATGTCAAAAGAGCCCTCTGGGTCTACAAGGGCAGGTCGGCAGACTACCGACGGTCGACTAGACTTTTCGTCTCCTATGCCACCGACAAGCTGGGCTTGCCGGTGTCGTCCCAGAGACTGTCTAATTGGGTGGCGTCCCTGGTTGAGCTGTGCTATCAGATAGCCCGTCAACCGTGTCCCCCTAGGGTCAGGAGCCGCTCGACTAGAGCGGTGGCCACGTCGACGGCTTTCCTCCAGGGGATCCCCTTGGACTTGATTTGTAGGGAGGCCATCTGGGCCAACCCCTCCACCTTCACATCCCATTACCGTGTAGACACCCTGTTTGGGAGGGAGGCGGCTTTTGGTCGAGCGATTCTCACTCCCAAGGGCCTCCAGGGCTAGTGTCTAACAGGCTACCCTGTTCCCCCCTCTATACACTGTTCAATCGACAGTTTTTGAGTCGATCAAAGCCTCACTACCTTGTAGGAGGAATAAGTGTTTGCCGTGCCCCGAGTTTCGGGGTCACAGTCTACCGGTTTAAGCGCGCTTATTTAGAATCCTATGGTTCTATGTCGCACCTGTTGTGCACTTACTATTGTGAGGCCTGCGTGCCTGACATGAATGGTGCTTGTTGCACTTTATACTGTGAGGCCTGCGTGCCTGACATGAATGGTGCTTGTTGCACTATGTTTACAAGTGGGAGCATGTCTTCCACTCTTATTTATTACATTGTGGATTATGTTATTTATACATATTGCTGGTTGCAATAAACCTGTTCGGTTTTTATAAAAAATTGGCTGGTTTATTCCCACCTCCTTTACCTCAGCTCGGTAAGTCTTCATAAGTGTGCATTCACAGAGCCCTCGAAGAAGAATGGTAGGTTACATACCTGTGACCATTTTTCTTCGAGTGGAGCTCTGTGAATCCACACGAACCCGCCCGGCCGTCCCCTCTATCTCAAACCACCCTTTCCTAGTTGCAATTGTGGCGTAGGAATGGGGTGGGCGCGCATGGAGGCGCCTTTTATGCCCTCCGGGCCGGCTGGGCAGAGCTACCGCTAAAACTTTTCAAACTGGGAAGTTTCCGTTGGAAGCCCGTGCTGGCGCGCAAACTTCATAAGTGTGGATTCACAGAGCTCCACTCGAAGAAAGATGGTCACAGGTATGTAACCCACCATTAATTTGCTTTTACCGGAGGCATTGTTTGGACGCCTCCAGTAAAACTGAGACAGGTCCTGCGTCTTGGACCTGTCTGGGTCGGTCCTGAGATCCTGTGATGAAAATTCATGCTCTGCCTCGAAAGTCAAATAAAAATAACTTGAAGCAGAGACATACATTTGAGTAATGATATTAAAAGCCCACATTTTACAGTCCTCCATTATCAACATGATATAAACAATTGCTTGAATGCATCTTCAAACATGGGATAAACTACTGCCATTCAGTAAAAACAACATCCCATAATGCCTTAAAGACAAGTAGATTTATTGTGTCACGAAGCTTTGTGGACTAACTAAGCATGTGAGCTTACACAGTGGAGCAGAAGCAGGCTTGCTCTGTGAGGCTAAAAGATAAACAAAGTAAAATAGAAGCAGAAGTGATGTAAATCAGAATTAGGTGTGTTGCTAAATCCTTAACATTGTATAGGGCAGGAATAGGCAACTGCTGTGAGTTAGAAGTCTTCTTCTGAACAATTTTTTTTTTAAAAAAATGTTAAACATGGGGGTGCAGCCTATTTAAAAGTTGAGCTGCCACATCTAAAGGCTTTCAAAAATTGAAATTCCACTGTTTTGGGGGTCAGCAAAGGGTGAATTTAGGGGTTCTGAAAAGATCAAGAGCTACAAAAACAACATAGGTTGAACCTCCTACAGCCACATTTTTTTGCATATTAAGACAATCTGTGACTAATATTAATTACATGAATGTAACCAAATGTAACCAAATAGCTTACCCAGCCACCATTAAAGTTCTGTCACATTCCTCCTGGCCTGTAGAAATGATGTGTGGGGGGGGGGGGATGTGCCCCCTCCTGGCACATCATTTATACACATCAGGAGAACTCCAGCAGGGCATTAAGGCTTTTTGGAAGGGTTGAGTGTCTGGGTGGCCTCCCAGAAGGTAACGGGAGGGCATCTGAACACTTCTCCAGGAAAGCGTGAATTTGTGGGGAAGGTGCGGTGACTTAAACACGTGAAAAGTGGATTTCTTAATCGTGTGCCAAAACTGGTTTCTTAAACCTGCTTCAGCACACATTTAAGTGCTGTCTGGAAGTGGCCATAGTTATAGACTATAGTGAGACTGTGTTATACATTGCTACACTGAGTATTTATTATAATGTACATATATTTGTGTTTATATTATATATTGCATCGTGGATCATGGTGTCTGGATGTCAGGGGATAGATTTGGCCTGCAGTTCTTGAGTTTGACACATATGAGTTAGCCCAACACATTGTTCACTATTTCAAGATTTTTAAAGATTAGTTCATGTTCTGTAAAGCCCTTTGCAGTTCTTGGTTTATACCTTTTACTGCAAGTCATACAGTAGGTTTATTCACTGGCAATATTTTATTTTTCAAAGCCTGTCGTTTGCCAGATTTTGAAGATAAGAACTTGTAAAACGTTAGGCTTAGCATCATATTACAACACATTCACATAGGGCTCATTGGCCCATTTTCTATTTATGCCTTTTTGAGAACACAAAATTTGTGTATAATTTTGATTAGTGGGCTCTATCCCATAACAAAATCTAGGGGACACAAAACCCTTGTCATTTTCTGTTGTTTTGTATAGCACCTTATCAGTACCATTAAGCTCTTTTGTCATCCCATTCTATTGCTAATGATAGCTATGATATTGCGGTGATCAGAACATTTGGCAACACAATAACAAAGGCTCCATCTATACTGCCATATAAAACCGTTTGAAACTGCACCAGATGGGCAGTGCAGGCTCATAGAATTCAGATCAATGCAATTAAATTGCATTATATGAGTATACACCAACCATGTAATGCAATTTCAAATTGCATTATGTGGAAGTGTGGAGGGGGCCAACAGCTATTTATTTATTTACCATATGTATATATCGCCTTTCTCAGCCCGAAGGCGACTCAAGGCACACCAGCACAATTCAATGCCCCCAACATAAATCAGAATTAAAAACGTTTAGCATAAATATAAAACCACACAATCAATAAAAAATAAATAAAAACATGGATCCTGGCTACTTTAATTGGTACATTCAATATGATTTAATTGATCATCTCAAATATTTATGATCATGAACCATTTTTTAAAACACCAGGATGATATTTTAAGTGTGCTATATTATATAGGTAACATATATGTAGCTATGATGAGATTTTAGTTCTACCGACGGGTTACACTTTTTCTTGATTGTATATTTACATTTTCTTCAGTCTTTTACCATTTAAAGAATCAAAATTAATATTAGAAGGCATTAAAAGCACTCTATTCTCTAAATGTAAAAATACCATTGCCCCCTTTAACACTGAGTGTATTTCCCTCTTAGCCAAAGGCTAAAGAGGGAGAGGAGTTTGCCCCCTCCCACGGAGAAAGAGGAGGTTCTTAGAACCTCTGGGAGGCAGGGGCGTGGCCTCCTTTTAGGAAGGCCAGCCCCTGAAGAGCTCAGTTGGAGCTCTGCACTCGGAGGAGACGGTTGCAGGTCTCCTCCTCCAGGTGAGCTCCGTGGGGGGAGTGGGGCCTTGTCCCTTCCCCCCTCCCCCGGGCGGGTTGCCGTGCCTGCCCATCAGCCGGCGGGTCGCAGGGGGTGAGCCGGGGATGGGTTCGCGCTTCCCTCGCCCCCGGCTGCTTCGGGGCCTGGCTTGGCGGCCTTTCGGGCCCGCTTTCGCGGCGCCGCCGCGGGGTTTTTGGCTGGCAGCGCCACGGGGGGTGGGCGGGCCCGGGACTGTTTCTGCCCCCCCTCTGTTGTTCTGGGCCCGGGCCTTGCGGCCTTGGGCCTAGTTTGGCAGCGGCGCCGCCAGAGGTCCCCTTAGGGGGTAGCGCCTTGATTTGCTGTGGGTTTGGGGAGCTGAGGCTTCTATTTGCCTCCCCATCGGCGGGCCACGTGGGCTGGGCCAGGGAAGGGGTTCCGTTGCCCCTTTTACACGTTGGGTACCTGGGCCCCGTTTTCGCGCCACTGCCGGGCATTACTCGTCTGCGGGTGGAGCTGGGTGGCCCGCTTTCCCGCCGAGGGCGCTTGTCGCCCGTTCGGCTGGGAACACTTTCCGCGCTTCCCCCCTTGTTTCTCCGCTGCCGCCCTCCGGATAAGGGCCGTGGATTGCCCTGGCCTATTAGTGTTGCTCTGCAGCGGCACAGGGCCCTTTGCATCACTTTATGGCTTGTTGGCGGGAGGGCCTCCTTGTGGGAGGGGGGGAGTGGGTTGCCAGATGGCTTGGCCTTCCACCTTTACTCCCCCCCCTTTTTCGGTTTATTCCAATGTGGGGCTGTCTAGTGGGTCCCTCGTTAAGCTTGGCATAAAAATTATGCATGGCCGCCATTTTAGGTTGCATGGCGCCTGCTTGTCGGGGCGGGCAGCCATCATTTCGGAAGGCCCACCATTTTGTTTAAAATATGGACGGCAGAAGGGGTCATTAAGCTGGACAATAGTTAAGGTGGATGGGATAAACAAAATGAATTGGCATTAAAAATTTGGGAGCACAGGTTGGCCCCAGGGCCAGCAGCTGTGCCAATGCATTATACCAGCATACAGTCATTGTTATTTATCCTTTTGCCTGGGTCGTTTTAATTTCAGCTAGAAAAGGGCTTTCGATCCTTGAGATAGCTTACTGTTGACCCTTGCTTGCAACATTGGCAATTGAGCTGTTAATTTTAAACACTGCAATTATCATTTCACCTGGGTTATTTTAAATTTTAACTGGAGGAGTGAGCTCCTGACCTTTAGTGTAGCCTACTGTTGACCCAGGTCAGACAGCATTGGCACTGAGTACTAATTTAAGCAAGTTATGTATCAGTTCACTTGGGTTAGTTTAAATTTTCAACCAGGAGTGAGCTCCCAACCCTTGGCGTAGCCTACTGTTGACCTTTGCTGACAACAGTAGCAATGGAGTTTGTAACTTCAAATAATGCATTTATTATTTCATCTGGGTCATTTTAATTTTAGACCTGAGGAGTGAGATCTCGACCCTTAGGATAGCTTACTGTTGACCTATGCCCGACATTGGCAATGGAACTACTAATTTTGAGCTGTACATTTTCACTTCACCGGGCCAATTTAATTTTAGCTTAAGGAGTGAGCTCCCGACCCTTGGCATAGAATACTGTTGACCTAGGTTTGACAACATTAGCATCGTTTACTAATTTTAAGGAATTTATTTATTATTTCACCAGGTCATGTTTACATTTCAACTTGAGGGGTGAACGCCCGAACCCTGATATAGCCTACTTGTTCCGTCCTCCAGACGTTTTGTATGCATAGCCCCATAGTTTGGTTTTTTAAAAGGCAGCATTTTTCCTTTGCATCTTTCCTGGGACTGTTCCAGACACACTGGCACCTTGCCTGTTAATTATTAGCAAGGTTGCAGCCTGGTGCAGAATTTGCCACCTAAAGCTCTGCAAATGTATCTTTTTAGTTGGTGTCCACCCCTTTTTCTTCCTGGGGATTGGCCTCCATTTTAGAAAGTGTTGACCTATGGTTGACTGCATTGGCAATGGCAGTTACCAATTTTGAACTATACATTTCCATTTCACCTGGGCTTTTTAATTTTAGCGTGAGGGGTGGGCTCCCGACCATTGGTATAAATTACTGTTGACCTGGTTTCGACAACATTAGCATCATCTTGCTAATTCTAGGCGACGCAGTTATCATTTTGCCTGGGTCATTTTAATTTTCAAACCTGAGGAGCAAGCTCACAACCCTTGGTATAGCCTACGATTGACCTATGGTGACAATGTTAGCAATTAGGTTAACAATTGCGAAGCAGTGCATTATCATTTTACTGAGTCATACTAATTCCCGCTGTTGGCCTGTGGCTGGCAACATTTAACATAATGTCACTAATTCTAAGCAGTGTATTTAATTTTCATCGGGTCATTCTAAATTTCAACCTGAGTGAGCCTCAACCCTTGGTGTAGCTTTCCATTCACACGTTGGTTAGCATAAAGCAGTTAAGTTGCTAATTTCAGCAAAGTAAATGTCCTTTCACCAGTTAATTTGAGTGAGCGCCAACCCTGGGTATGGCTCACTGTCGACCTATACTGGCTGTCAGCTTTAGTAATTGGGGTATTAATTCCAAGCTATGTATGGGTTTTTTCACGGGTCATTTTGAATTTCAACTGGATGTAAGAAATTTAACTTGAATGAGCCCCCGACCCTTGGTATTGCTCACTGTTGACCTATATTTGGCAACATTAGCAGTTGAGTTATCAATTTTAAGTAATGTGTTTATCATTTTAACGGGGTCAATTTTCATCGTGAAGGGGGAGCTCTCGACCCTTGTTATAGCTACTTTTGACCTAAGTTGGCAACAGGGCAATTGGTTATTAATTGCAAACGAGTAGTTATGTCGCATGAGTGGGAGATACTCGGTTGTCTTCAATGGAGACACGTTCTTTTAGCCCTCCTTTCACGGCCAGAGAGTAAAACGTATAACCTCTTCCTTAAACAGACTGTAATTTGGGCCTATGGACACACTCTTAGTGGGAGTTTGTAAACGGTATTTCTTTTATACAGAAGAGGATTATTCATTTATGTTACACCCTCTCTGCCCTATTAATGGCGGTAGAGTTGAAAACGCCTTTTTCTTTGGAACAGAGGAAGATTAGTTATCAAAGTCACGCCCTCTCAGCTTTATATATGGCTAGGGAGTTTTTAAAAGTGTTTTTATTTAAAACATGGTAAGGTTAATGCTTTGAATTTACACCCTCTCAGCCTTATAAGGGGTTTGGGAGTTTGAAAAGCGAGTTTTGTTTAAAGCATAAGATGTTAGTTGTTGAGTACACCCTTTCAGCCTCATGAAGGGCTTGGGTATTTGTTAGGCACATTGTTTTTATAAAACATAAAAGATTAGTTGTAGAGTGCCACCCTCTCATCCGTATAATGGACCGAGAGATTGAGAGGCGCGTCTTCCTTAAACACAAGAAACTAGTCATTTAAGTCACACCCTGCAGCCTTTATAGAGGGCAGGGGAGTTCGGAAAGCAATTTCACTGAAAAACGGTAGAAAATTAGCGTGCAGGTTACACCCTCTCAGCTTGTTAATCGGGCGGGAGAGTTTGTAACGCGTTTTTAGTAATAAACATGACATTAGTTGCTTTGAGTCCTACACTTTCAGCCTTATAATGGTAGGGATTTGGAAAGGTGGCCTTTTCTTAAAATATAAGGAGATTGGTTATTTGAAGCATTCCCTCTCAGCCTCGTAAAGCGGCTGGGGAGTTGGAGAAACACGTTATCTTTAAAACTTAAGAAGAGTAGCAGTGAGTCACATCCTCTTAGCCATAGATACGGCCAGGGAGTTTGGAAAGCGTGCTTGTTTCCCTAAAACATAAGATGGTGATTGTTTAAGTCATACCCTTTCAGACTTGAGAACGGCTCGGGAATTTTAAAACACATTTTCTTTAAACCACAGGAAGGCTAGTTGTTTGAGGCACACCCTTCAGACTTAAAACAGCGGGAGAGTAAGCAGCGTGTTCTTTAAGTATGATAAGATTAGTTGTCAAACTCAACTTCTCAGCCTTTAAAAGGGCTGGAGAGTTAGGGCGCGCTTTTCTTTACAACATAAGATGATTACTCGTTTGAGGCGTGCCTTTTCAGCCCTATAAATTCGGCTGGGGAGTTAAAAGCACCTCTAAACATGGGATTAATCGTGCAGGCAGACCATCTTACCCTCTCAGTTATAAAATGGCTGGAGAGTTAGAAATTTCATATTTTTAAAGGAGAATCAGTTATTTGAGTTGCACCTCTCAGCCTTACCCGGCTGTGGAGTTTCAAAAGGCAATTTTCTTGAAACAGCGAGAAGGTTGGTCATGGTGATCACATCTTTTAAGCCAGATAATCGGTTTAAGAGTTAAAAGTACGTTTTCTTATAACAGGGAAGATTAGTCATTAAGTTATACACTTTTCGGCTTTATAAATGACTGGAGATCAGTAACAGCGTGTTTTCATTTACATTATAAGAAGTTTAGTTATTTGAGTCATACCCTCTCAGCCTCATAAAGGCTGGGGAGTTGGAGAAGCGTTTTCATTAAAGCGAAGAACATTAACCGCTGAGTCGCACCCTCAGCCTTATATGGCAGGAGAGTTTAAAAACTCATGTTCTTTAAAACAGATGAGAATTTGAGCTATACCCTCAGCAGTATAAGGCTGAGGAGTTTGGAAAGCATATTATATTGGAACAGAAGGCAATTAGTGCTTGAGTCACACCCTCTTAGCCTTAAAAAGGGCGGGGGAGTTTGGAAGTGTGTTTTTGTAAAGCAATTGAAGATTGGTTGCTTAGTTACGCCCCTCTTAGCCTTATAAATGGCCGGAGAGTGGGTAAAAAAATGTAGTTCAGAAGTGGACATATGTGTCCAATACATACAATGGATGCTCATATAGTCATTTACTAGCATTGGGGGTCAGTCCCATGTGGCTGACACTCAGGTAGCCACCTTCGCTGTTGTCAGTAATGACCACTTGGCAGGAAGGGAGCTCAAGGGAGTCCTTATTGCCATTGCCTGATTTCCAACCCCCTTTGTGGGATCCGAGGAAGCAGGAATTTTTAATGGGTACCTCCAGGATTTGTAGCAAACTGGGTGATATTTGATCCAAACGTTAGAGTTAAGGTCATATCACAGGCTACACAGTTTCAGGAATTGGCAGGCAGTGCCCGAGGTCACAATCCGTGAGTCGGCCATCGACCCACAGCCCAGTTGAAGGGAAAGTGTGAGGATGGCTTTAAAAGGGCCATGTGGGTGAATCGGGCCTGTCTGATGGTAGTGACCAGCCGTCGAGGTCCTACATTTCATTATGGCCAACGTTTGGGCCTGGTCTCCATTACCTTTTGGAATGGAGTGGTAGACGTGGTCTACAGCAATCTTGCATTCACGGTCCTTACCCCCCTGTTGGTTTGAGGCTCTAAGCCGATACTGGCGGAGTTCTGTCCACAGCTAGGGGGAACGGCTTTGGCTTGCGGACGGCAAAGCGTCTTACAGGCTGAGCAAACTCGTACTGTGGGCTGGCATGGCCCTGCATACACATGTCCGGTCCGCCAATATGCCATCTCGTTGGTGGTACGGCGTGTGGAGATGTGAGAGTCCTCGTAAAGGGGGAACAAGGAAGGGGCCATGCTCAACAGTACGGGGGTAGCACGCTACCTCCTGTATCCAGGCTCGACAATGCTTTGTTGCGGAACGGTTGGATCGCAATATCGGCATTGGGCAACGTTCCGTTCGCCTAACAGGATAGGGGTGTTAGGACTCTCGGTGGGGATGGGGACTAGGTGGACACCTGTCCCCATCGGTGGCGGAAAATAGCTAGGAAAGCCCATTGTCGGTGTGCACCTAAGGCACCTCCTTCAGGGGTGAGGGCCATTAAGTTAACATTCACCTCAAAGCTCAAGTTGAGGGTTAACGGTGTAATGGCCCTGGAATGAAAGAGGCTGATCTCAAGATCTCGAGTACAGACCTCTCATTCATTTCCCTAAAAGGGTTGCCCTGGTTGGATAATCAGGGAATCCAGGTGTTTCGCCGAAATCGATATCGTTAGCCGAGGGCATGATACCCCGGCTAGAATACACCTTGATTCCTGACACCTTCTGAGTTAGACTTAAGGAAAATTAAATAGGTAACTTTAAATAAAGTTGCTCAATTTGAACCCAATACTTTGTGTCTCGTCTCTTTTGTTCAGGGGTTGGAGGGCAAGTGTATTTCCCTCTTAGCCAAAGGCTAAGAGGGAGAGGAGTTTGCCCTCCCACGGAGAAAGAGGAGGTTCTTAGAACCTCTGGGAGGCAGGGGCGTGGCCTCCCTTTTAGGAAGGCCAGCCCCTGAAGAGCTCTGTTGGAGCTCGGCAATCGGAGGAGACGGTTGACCCACCACTCCCGCCCTTTAGCAGTAAAGAATTTTTGATCGCTCTTTAACTAAGAGGATCGGGTGAGGAATTTTCTCCCCTGCCACCTTAACTGTGGAGGGAGTTTTTTGCCTACCCCTTTACGGTGTAGGGGCTAGTAAGGAGCGGTATGTTTTAAATAGGCTTAGCGGAAAATAGCTAGGGAAAGCCCATTGTCGGTGTGCACCTAAGGCACCTCCTTCAGGGGTGAGGGCCATTAAGTTAACATTCACCTCAAAGCTCAAGTTGAGGGGTTAACAAAGTGTAATGGCCCTGGAATGAAAGAGGCTGATCTCAAGATCTCAGTACAGACCTCTCATTCATTTCCCTAAAAGGGGTTGCCCTGGTTGGATAATCAGGGAATCCAGGTGTTTCGCCCGAAATAGATATCGTTAACCGAGGGGGCATATACGCCGGCTAGAATACACCTTGATTCCTGACACCTTCTGAGTTAGACTTAAGGAAAATTAAATAGGTAACTTTAAATAAAAGTTGCTCAATTTGAACCCAATACTTTGTGTCTCGTCTCTTTTGTTCAGGGGGTTGGAGGGCAAAAGGCATTGCACCAAGAGTTACATTTATTAGGAATGCCTAAAATTGAGAAGTACTTGTAAGCCCCCTCTATACTGCCATATAATTGTTATGTGATTTCATCACTGCTAAAACCGTGGATTCAGGTCCCAGGGGGACAAGCTTCCAAAGGACCATATAAGACATAGCCAAGCTGAAGGCAAAATCAGAGACTTTGTTCTCAGTGGCCAGAAAGGAAGGCTGTCAGTGGAGACAGTCCCCGAAAGAACTGATAATCCCCAATTGTACATACAGTACATTTTTATTTCACTCTGACAGCTATGCTCTCCCACTCTTTTGGGCTTCAAGGGTCTGAAGAACGGGGATAGCTGTGAGAATTGACCCTCAGGACTGTGGAAGCAGTCCCAGGAGTCAATCAGCACAGGCCCGGCACCTGGGAAGATCCAGCCCATAGCTTAAGGTCTGGATCTTTCCAGATGTTTAATTGATGTTGAGTAAACTGAGAAAACCCAGTTTTCTCTGCATTAATTTGCTTTTGCCTGAGGTGTCGTTTGGATGCCTCACGTAAAAGCAAAAAAGGTCCTGTGTTTTGGGCTTGACTGGAAGGGCCCAGAGTCTCATTGTCTTAAGCCCCCTTCTATACTGCCATATAAAATGCAGAATATCTACTTTGAACTCAATTATATGGCAGTGTAGACTCATAGAATCCAGTTCAAAGCAGATAATGTGGGTTCTATGCTGTGAAAATCTGGATTATATTGCAGTGTAGAAGGGGTTTAAGTGCAGTCCTCACTAGTTTTTGTTTCCATGTCAGAAGCGACTTGAGAAACTGCAGTGAGACAATTGACTGTCTGCAGGGACGTTGCCCAGGGGACCCCCGGATGTCTTATCATCCTGTGGGAGGTTTCACTTATGTCCCCACATGGAAAGCTGGAGCTGACAGACGGGAGCTCACCTCATCTTGTGGATTCGAACCACCAACCTTCAGGTCTACAGTTAACCCAGGACAAGGGTTTAACCCATTGCACCACCGCGGCTCCCTAGTCATTTTATACCATTTCCTCACATAATTATGATTTTATATATACACATTTTAATGTTGTGTGTCTTCAAGTCATAGTCTATATATGGTGACCTTAAGACAAGGCAAAACCACAGATTTTCTTATCCAGATTTATTCAGAGAGAATTTGTTATTCTCTTCTTCTGAGATAAGTAACTTGCCCAGTAGATTTCTATGGCCAAGCAGGGATTCAAACTCTGGTCTCTAAGCTCCTAGGCCCCATCTACACTGCTATATAATCCAGTTTGAACTGCATTATAATGGTCAATGTAGACTCATACAATGCAGATTAAACAACACTGAACTGGATTATATGAGTCTACATTGTCAGATAATGTTTTTAATGTATGGATATTGTAGAGTGCTTTATGTGTTTTAATGTGTTTTATTGTGTATTGCCCTGTTGTGAGCCTCCCCGAGCCTCCCGGGAGTGGCGGCCTAGAAATTCGACAAATAAATAAATAAATAAATCAGTTCAACGCAGTTAGTCCCACATTCTGAAACTAGATTATATGGTAGTGTATATGGGACCCTAGTTGAACATCCAAACCACTACACCATGCTGGCTCTGAGTACAATTATATATTACCATAATTTAATATTTATTATGTTGTTAGTGCACTGTCTTGTGTTTTTTTAAAATAACCTCTTGTCTTCCTTGGACTTTTTGTGAGCAGGAGAGAAATATGAATAAAGAAACTGGGATTTAGAACTCAACAGGAAAACAGAGCATACAATCATAGAGTTGGAAGAGACCTCATGGGTCATCCAGTCCAACCCCCTGCCAAGAAGCAGGAAAATCGCATTCAAAGCACCCCCAACAGATGGCCACACTCTATCAGTCTATTTTAGCTAAAGCACTAGCTTCCCTTTAATCTTTCCATAAAGAGTACAAGTAGTGTGAGGCATTTAGTCTTATGGGTTAATTTGTATTTTACTTTTTAAAAAATCTTCCATTTACTATTAAGCCTATAAATACCCTGGACTCAAAACATGGGAGCCAAACTAGAGCAAGGCCTCCCATGGGTGAACCTGTTTAAGTGGGCACTAGAACAATAGTCTTGTATCTCGTTACAGTGACACATAAACTTACAAATGCCTTTTCCTCTGCGTGCGTAAATATTTGGCTTTGGGAAAGACATTTTGTTCTTTTCAGTCTCCGCATATTTCTAAACCGATGGGGCAGAGTTTCTTGTTCTTTGATGAATATCAATGCTTGAGGCATAGGAGCTTCAGGAGATGAAAGCATTTACGTACGACTTAATGCAGCAGTTATACTATCTTCACATAAAGAGTCAATGCAGTTGATGCTTTGCCAATATTTTTCTTCCCTTGAATAAGTGATGTTTCAGCTTCAGTGTTTACTTTCAGACTATTAAGTGGTTCAATTTGGAGATCACATGCTTGACCGTATTTTCACTATACCTGAGTAGGGGTGCATCTATACTATTTAAAGACACTTTAACTGTCATGGCTTAAGGCTATGGCATCCTGGGCATTGTAGTTTTATAAGGTCTTGAGTCTTCTCTGCCAAAAAAAAGTGCTTGGCTTCACCAAACTACAAATTCAAGGATCCAATAGCATTGAGCCACAGCAGATAAAGTGGTGTGAAACTGCATTAATTATACAGTGTAGATGAATCCTAGGACATCGTCCTGCTATCTCATTAAAACAGAACCTTGTTTATTATGTTCTGTTCCCCTTTGTTGAATTTTATTGAATTTTAAGCAATGTGAACACAGGTCTTAACCTTGTCAAACCCCAGAAGTAGCTTTTGTTGCTGCTGTTTACAGCGGAGAGGAATGAAAGAGAAGCAAGTTGATTTTTATACCCAGTTGCCTGACTGGTGTGGAAACTGTTGGAGAATGCAAGGAATCAGTGAGTGTGTGTGTGTCAATTGTAAAATAAGATGCATGAAGCTGATTGGTTGGGGCAATGCCCAAGGAGATGGCTGAGCCTGGGACTTTTGGATACTGTTGCATTTTTGTTCAGGCTTGAGTTATGCAGGTGCAGAGAAAGGAGAGAGAGACAGAGTTTGGAGTGTACTCTTGCTTCATGAGTACATGATATTGCAAATCTGTCTTCTAATATACTGACTGGCCATAAGGCTGGCCATATGATGTAACACTGGGAGACCATTGTTTAAGAACACAGGTCTCTTGGGGTTGCAATGACTAGTTGTGTAATATTTTGAGTTCTTCAGGTTAGAAAGGAAATAAATACAATGATCAGATTTCTTCAATGTGGTGAGGCAGTTTTGCGGAAACTATACTAATATATTGTAAAAGTTTTCCTAAGTGTCCAATGCCACTTTAAAAATGTTACTGTTATCTCAATTCCTTTCAAGGTCAAAAGAAAGAATAAATGGGCTCCGTAGAAAAGCTATCTGCGCTCTTAACGGAAAAGCATTCTCCTTCAGTAGTAATACAATAGTGTGTAGCAGTAAGATGCCCAATTTCAAAGCCATAACATTTTATGCATTAGCGACATAGTTCAGAATTCAATTTTATTCCTCCTTGGCCTCAAATCAATATAACTTTTTGGAAGATATATGAAAAATACATCATGCTTTGAAACCTTGATAGAGTCATTGGAACTGCCTGGGATTTTGAATGGAGTAATAACTCTGAGATGGTAGATTAGCACTCAAGAGGTGATATAGGGTGACATCCATGTATTTTGACAACATTGCAGCAGTTTGGTTTTTGTTGACCTATCATTTGCTTTAAATAGATACAATGGGGCACATTTAAATTGTGAAGTAAGAGCTGGGGTGACAAATAATTTGCTGCCTGAAGTGAAAGATTGATGGAATCCTATCTCACTCGACCTAAAGAACTCAACTAGCAGGATAGCTGAATTCTGTGTCAATAATGGCCAATACCCAAAGGCTGTCAAGAGGAGCTACTGGAAAGTGTGAAGTCTTAGCTCTGCCTGTTCCTCTCCTCTGCTTCAGTTTCCCATGTTTATAGGTTTTCCCAATAGTGTAAATCAGTGCTGTCCAACTTCTATAGGCCCAAGGGCCGGAATTCCGGTGGCTGAGCACCTGGTGGGCCGGGCGGGGACGGGGCCGACTGCGGGGTGGGGCCGACCACAGGGGCGGGGCTGACCACAGGGTGGGGCCAATCGGGGGGCAGGGCTAATCGTGGGGGCAGGGCCTATCCCGGGAGTGACGCTGTAGGAGGGAGGGCGGAGCAAAGAGGGGCTCCCCTTTGCGCCTCCCTCCCTTCTACAGCACCAAACCGGGCAAGAGGGACGGCGATTTCGCCATGCCTCTTGCCCGGTTTGACGCTGTAGAGAAGGAAGGGAGGAGCAAAGAGGGGCTCCCCTTTGTGCCTCCCTCCCTACTACAGCACCAAACCGGGCAAGAGGGACGGCGATTTCGCCATGCCTCTTGCCCGGTTTGACGCTGTAGAGAAGGAAGGGAGGAGCAAAGAGGGGCTCCCCTTTGTGCCTCCCTCCCTACTACAGCGCCAAACCGGGCAAGCGGGACGGCGATTTCGCCATGCCTCTTGCTCGGTTTGACACTGTAGAGAAGGAAGGGAGGAGCAAAGAGGGGCTCCCTTTGAGCCTCCTCCCTACTACAGCGCCAAACCGGGCAAGAGGGATGGCGATTTCGCCATGCCTCTTGCCCGGTTTGACGCTGTAGAGAAGGAAGGGAGGAGCAAAGGAGGCTCCCCTTTGCGCCTCCTCCCCTACTACAGCCAACCGGGCAAGAGGGACGGCGATTCGCGCCATGCCTCTTGCCCGGTTTGACGCTGTAGAGAAGGAAGGAGGAGCAAAGAGGGCTCCCCTTTGCGCCTCCTCCTACTACAGCGCCCAACCGGGCAAGAGGGACGGCGATTTCACCATGCCTCTTGCCCGGTTTGACACTGTAGAGAAAGAAGGAAGGAGCAAGAGGGCTCCCCTTTGCGCCTCCTTCCCTTCTACAGCGCCAAACCGGGCAAGAGGGATGGTGAAATCGCCGTCCCTCTTGCCCGGTTTGACACTGTAGAGAAGGAAGGGAGGAGCAAAGAGGAGAATTCTCCCTCCTCCTCTTTCCCCGGCGCTGCGGCGCACGGGACAGCAGCGGCGCCGGTGGAAGAGCAGTCAGCTGACTGCCTCCTCCGTCATCCCTCCTCTTTCCCCCTGCCCGCACCCTTGCCCGATCCCGCCGCTGGCGGGGAGGGGAAGGAGGAGGGGCGAAGGAGGAAGAAGGCAGCCAGCTGACTTCCTCCTCCTTCGCCCCTCCTCCTCCCCCGCGGACGCGCCGCGGCTCCGATCGCGAGCCGCGGTGCGGGGAGGGGAAGGAGGAGGGGCAAAGGAGGAGGAGCTGGCTCCCTCGTCCCTGCCCCGCCCCCCCAGAGGCCTGCCTTCGTTGGTCTATTCCTGTATAGAGCTCTTTGCTGGACTCCTCCCTCTTTTCTACAGCAGAGCTTCTGTGACTTAGGTTTATTTATTATTATTTATTATTTGTCATATTTTTATCCCGTCCTTCTCAACCCCCGAAGGGGGACTCAGGGGGGCTTACATTTACTATTTCAACAGTTACAATAAAATCAACAACATATAACAGCACAATAAAACATCATAATTAAAATCAGAAACAATCATCAATTAAAAATTAAAAGGCTTGGGATTGTCTAGTAATCCTAGGCCCAAGCAATTCAAACAGGCATCCTTAGCACCTGCATTCAGCAGTATTTTTATACCATCAGTCCAAAGGACAATAGAAGCTTATGACCAGCTTATGTTTCACAAGAAAGAAGATTGAGACAGTTTATAACCATTTAATGTATTGTTTTAAGTTACCTTATGATAGTCCTGGATGGAGTTAACCTTTTATTAATTTTGTTTGCAGTAAACTCATTTGGTTATCTTTTCACCGTGCTTAAAGTGCCTCTGTTTGCTAAGAGTCTTAATCTTAACAGAAGGTATACAGATAGCCCCCGAGTAAAGCCAGACTCTATAGTTTTCCCAAAGGTTTGGACATGCCATCACAGAAAGGCTATGAAGAATCAACAGCAATGAGTCCTGTAAAATTAATACTGTTTGACATGCCTTTAACTGCATGGAGTCAATGCTATGGAATCATAGGAGTTGTAGTTTTACAAGGTCTTTAGCTTTCTCTGCTAAAGAATGCTGATGCTTTGTCAAACTAGCAATGCCAGGATCTCATAGCATTGAGCCATGGCAATTCAGTGATGTCAAACCACACCAAATCTACAGTGTATGCACCCCATGTTAAGGAGCTAGGATCTGTTTTTGAGTACTATTACTCTCCCAGACAGATGGGATCTCTTGCTTCTGGAAATGGAAGCAATTGTGTGCAAGGTTGTGTTATGTGCGTATTGTGTTGTGTATAGGTATTACTTTTTTGGTGAGTTAGTGGGTGTGTGGTGGCATTGTGGGTGGTAGTATGTTGTGGAATGCTTGTGTGGGTGGGGTGTTTTGGGTGTTTGTGTGTGTTTGTAGAGTATCAGTGCAGTGTTGTGTTGTGTTGTGTTTGGAGTATAGGAGGAGTTGGTTTTTGTTTGTGGTGGTGGTAGGTGTTGTGTGTGCGGGGTCCCGTAAGTTTGGGGGGATGGGTTGTGATAGGAAGTTGTGTTGTGTTGTGTAGGTAGGAATTGCTGGAGTATTGTGCCTGGGATGCGTGTGCATTTGGAGGTGTGTATGGTGGTGAGTAGTGAGTGCAGTCCTGGGTTTTGTGTTGGGGAAGTTGTCAGGTATTTGTGGGGTGTATTTTGTGTGTGTTGTGGTGACATAGTTGTCTCAGTCTGGCTGTGTGCTGGTTGTGATGTGGAGGCGGTGTTGCTTTTGCCAGTGGTGTTTGTTGTGAATTTTGGTTGGGGTGGGTTTTTGTGTTGCAGGATTGTTGGGGTTTTTTTGTGGGTTTTGCAAGTTTGTGTTATTCCGGCGGTATGTGTTTGTCAGTGGTGCCTGTGTCCCTGGTGCCCTATTTGTGTTAGTGTTATGTCATCCTGGTAGTTGTTATGTCCTCCTGTGTTAGTTCGTTGTACTGTATAGATTTCTGTTTAGCAGTGGTATGTATGCGTTGTGTGTGTTGTGTGTCTGTTGTGTTGTGGGTCTGTAGAGGTAGGCATCGCGAGTTGTGTGGCTGTCATATTGTGGGTGTGGTGTTTGTAAAGTGGAGGATTGGTGGTGTGTGGGTGGGATGTTGCTTGGAGAAGAGTTTGTGGTGTTGAGTGTGTAGTTTGTTGTTGTGAGTGTACAGTGGTAGTGTGGTGTGGATGTACGGTGTGTATGTGGGGTGTGTTAGTTGGTTGTACAGTGCTGGTTTCTGTTTAGCAGTGGTATGTATGCGTTGTGTGTGTTGTGTGTGAGTTGTGTTGTGGGTCTGTAGTGAAGCAGCAAATTAGGGAGTTATGGAACTCCGGATTGGCAAATGACCTCTTACCAACGGGTGCGCGGACGTGCGGGTGGAAGGGATGAGGAAGAGACGCAACAACTTCACTGCTCGTGTGAAATCAAAGAGATTTATTGATAACACCAGCTGGTGGGGATTGCCAAACAGAACAAGCTGTTGATCAGGGGCAAACGGCCCTGGTCACTCTCAGTACAAAGCATATATACCCCCATGGCGGCATCTCGGAAAAGCCCGCCCTCCTTCATGGATTTTACACAATCATAATTGGCTGGTGTTACATGGCATTTCATTAATCCAATAAAACATTACATTTTCATTAGCATCACATCTCAAAGTCCCACCTATGTATTAGAACAATGGACATTTCTAAGTTAGTTCTTTCTCACAGTACATATCAGTGGCCTGGGACGCTCATGTACTCAATTAGCAACATTTCATTTCTGCCTTTCCTTGCCAGCAAAGGATGGGGCTGAATCCCTCTGTACATGCGCAGTTCTTCTCCCTTTGGCACTAACGTCTCCCAATAGCCCATTCTGTACTGTTAGACCAATCTAAGCCTACGTTATCTCACGCTAGGCACGGGGTGTCTTTTAACAAATCATAGCATTGATTAGAAGCACCAATCACAGTGTTACATTCACAGAGCAAGTGCCTGCCTGATTCTTGGCACAGAAACCCACTTTTCAAAGCTCTACACATGTGCAGCATCACTCTCTGACCTTTCTCCTCCACAGAAAGTACCAAAAACTGCTTTAGTAGAGGTAGGATCGCGAGTTGTGTGGCTGTCATGTTTTGGTTGTTGTGTTTGTTAAGTGGTTGTCTTTTGTTGTGGGTGTCTTTTGTCCTGTGAGTGGCATGTATGTGCTCTGTGCACATAGTTGTGTATCTTCTGCATATTAGCGTTGTGTGGTATTTTGTGCTGGCTTGGTCTTTTGGATTGTGTTTATCGAGTGTGGTTGTGAGAGTTGTAGTGTTTGGAGGAGTGTGTGGTGTTTTTTTTATTTTGTTGTTGTGATTGTGTGGCTGATCGTACCGTGGTCAGTGGTTTGTGGTGATTACCAGTGGTCAGCACAATCTATCAGAACTGCAGTTCCAAACTCCGACTGCCACTAAGAACCTGTTCCCTCCTAGAGCTTGGTCTTGACAGTTTAACCCACAAACACCAACTGACTAAATTCAAATCACTCAGCATTCTAACCTAGCCTTGGCTGGCTCCGCCCACCATTACTATTGGAACTCAATCTCCTGGCATTTTGTGTGGGCCGATGTCGGCCAATGGGATTTGCTGGCAGCCGCAGAGGATGCTGGGAAATGTAGGTTTTTTTGTATTGTTGTTTTGGGGGCCTTCTAGGGTTTTTTGGGGGGAGTTTCTTTGCTAAAAACCTTCCTTGCCTGAGGCCTATTTTTGTTGCCAAGTTTGGTGTCTCTGCCTTGGAAGGTTTCTCTGTCTATGGCAGTCGTTCGATGACGGGTCTTCCTTTTTATATATAGATATACTGGCCCTCACACACAGGGCCTCAAAAAATATGGGCTGTAAAGTACCTGGCTCCCACACGCTGCCTGGAGACAGTAACATCTCCCACAGCAGTTCCTGGACCACTTGTATAGCAGGGGTGGTATTTCAGCTTCTGACCAGCAGGGGGAGCATGCTCCCAAACAAAAACTTTGCTAGATCTTACTTTTGGGGGATGCCTTATATTTAGCGATTCAACAAAACCTCTATGAGGTCTTATTTTCAGAGGATGTCTTATTTTTGGGGAAACAGGGTACTTACCTATAATCTCTATCAAATCTATTTTCCTATCTATCTCATCTATTTTATCTATCTTCCTACCTGTCATCTTCTATCATCTATTTATCTTATTTTATCTAATAATATATTTATCTCTTCTATCAACCTACAATCTATCACCTCTATCCCACCTTTCTTTCATCTATCTATCTATAATCTATCTATCTATCTATCTATCTATCTATCTATCTATCTATCTATCTATCTAGATGACAGACAGGCAGACAGATCTATCTATCATCTTGTCTGTCTGTCTGTCTGTGGTGCTGGAAGCAATGTTTAAAACGGCCTCCTTATATGCAGCTTATCTTTAGCAACCAGAGATGGCAGGAGCTGAAACGTTCATGTTTTATACATCAGTCCTGGTTGTTAATAACTTCAATATGTGTGTGTGAATGCATAATGTATATGTATATGAGAGTCAGCATGGTATAGTGTCTTAAGTATTGGAATGCAGCTCTGGAGAACAGGGCTTGAATTCTCCACTCAGCCATGGAAACAGTCCTTGGGAAAGTCTTTCTCTCAGCCTTAGAGGAATGCAAAGGCAAACATTTTTTCCCCTGTGACGTGGCAGCTAAAAAAAGGCAGCATGGCTCTGGGCTGCATCAATAGGAGTATATTGTCTAGTTCAAGGGAAGTAATGGTGCCCTTCTGTTCTGCTTTGGTCAGATCTCACCTGGAATAACACTGTGTCCAATTCTGTACCCACAATTCAAGAGGGATATTGACAAGTTGGAACGAGTCGAGAGAAGGGCGACCAAAATGATCAAATGTTTAGAGACTAAGCCATATGAGGAACTGCTGAGGGAGCCGGGATTGTTTAGCTTTGAGAAAAGAGTGCTGGAGGGGATATGACAGTCATGTTTTAATATTGGAAAAGATGTCACATTGAGGAGGGAGCAAGCTTGTTTTCTGCTGCTCTGGGGACAAGGACAAAAAGCAATGGATTCAAATTGCAGGGGGAAACAAAAGATTCCACCTAAACATTAAGAAGGACTTCCTGAGAGTAAGAACTTTTCGGCAGTGGAATATGCAGCCTCCTTGCTTTAGGTTTGTGAGAAGAGGCTGGATGTCCATCTGTCAGGAGTGCTTTGATTGTGTGTTGCTGTATATAAGGGGTGGACCCAATGATGCTATGACTCGAAGTAATCTTAACTAGGTAGATGATGACAGATCATTGCTTTTATACAGAAGAAATAGCAGAGGGATTTGCTCTTAGAAGGGAATTATAGCTGATCACTGGAACTTGGCTTGGACAGTATTAATAGCTTTCTGAAAACAGACAAGACTTTTTGAGCCACTTTTTGGTGTCATATTTATGTTGTGGTTTACCTCAGACATTGATAAAGAGTGTCATGTATCAAATTGTCACTCACACTTCTGCAGAGCTTTGTTTGTATTGGAATTCTCCATTCTGTTTTTAAATCAAGCGTAGCCTGTTGAGCAGGCTTGGCTCGGGGGACTAAACTCATTAGAGCTCACTGGCTTTCCTCTATGAGTTTCTATATATGATGAGCACGTCTATGATGAGCAGTCAGATAGATAGACACAAATAAACATGCGCATATGCGTTTTGTAAGTCTTTATATATGAGTGTATAAAGATCTATATGAACATACAGTATATGTATATGCATGTGAGGGTTATCTAGAAAGTAAGGTTACAAGATTTTTTAAAAATACAAAGAATGAATATATTTTAATATAACTTAAATGGATTGTAGCATTGGTATTACATTATTTTTCCACATAATCACCATCCAGTTCAATATATTTTGTCATCTGTGAGACCAGTTTTTGATGCCTGTGTCATAGAAGTTTCCCTTTTTCAGCCAGTTTGTCACTTCAATTTGCACCTCGTCGTCGTCAGAAAAATGTTTTCCATCAAGTTGTTCCTTCAATTTATTGAACAGATGATAGTCACTGGGTGCGAGATCAGGGCTGTGAAAGGGGTGGCTTAAAACATCCCAACCAAATGAAGTCAACAAACCTCGTGTTGCATGAGCGGTGTGCAGACGCACATTGTCATGAAGGAGACAGACTCCTGCCATCAGCATCCCACATGGTTTGTTTTGGATGGCTCTGCGAAATTTCTTCATGGTCTCACACTGTATTCCATAACCATTTTGTCACATGTGTCTTGACATTATGCCCTCTCCATAAACTGAAACAGTTTTGCAATGAATCACAGCAGCGTTCATGCTCTTAGCATTTAGGTGGCGTATTAAAGCACGATCTTCACACTTGGAGGGAAACGGAATGAGGACGCTCATCTTTAACCTTCTCCACAATGCCAGTCGATGAGCTACTAACGACTGGCACTGATCCTTCACTTCTACTGGTTTTCTGCTACATGGCAGTGAGACCAATTTCCACCTTGAAAATTCCCTGGGAAAGCTACATGCCTTGTATCCCTGCTTTCTGCTAACCCTCGTATACACATACATACACACATACACACATTATATCACCCTCTCTCTGAATTTCTCTACCCACCTCTATACAACCCCTCCCTCTCCCTCTCCCTCTCCATGATGAATATACATATATGGTAACGTGAATATATATACAGACAACCCCCCAAGTTACAAACATCTGACTTACAAATGACTCTTAGTCAGGCCCGGATTACCCATAAGGCCACCCGAGGCCATGGCCTCGGGCGGCACGTTTGGGGGGGCAGCGGATCCAGACCCCCAATTTTTTAAAAAAATCCCCCCCAAAAAGGGGCGCATGCGCGCTGCCCCTCCCTTTGCTCTGCTTTAGGAGGGAGGGAGGATCGGCTCCGCTCCTTACTCCGCCCCTCCCCGCCTCCTCGTCAGATTGAAGGAAGGAGGGCGGGGCGAGGAGGAGAAAGAGGCGCCCTCCCGCCCCGCGTCCTGCGCGCTGCCCACCCCTTTTCGGCAGGGCTGGCGTGACACAAGGGAGGAGGGGCAGTGGCGGGACTCCTCTCTGCCTCCTCCCTGGTGTGGCATGACGTGGCCAGGCAGGGAGGAGGAGGCGAAGCTGGCGCGACGCAAGGGAGGAGGGCCAGCAGTGCGACTTCTCTCCGCCTCCCTCTCCCTGCCTGGCGACGCCAAGCTAGGGAGGTGGAGAGAAGCCGCGCCACCACCCCTCCTCCCTTGCGTGGCGTGACGACACAAGGGAGGAGGGGGGCGGCGCGGCTTCCCTCCGCCTCCTCCCTGGCGTAGCGTCGCCAGGCAGGGAGAAGGAGGCGGAGAGAAGTCTCACTGCCGGCCCTCCTCCCTTGCGTCGCGCCAGCTTCGCCTCCTCCCTGCCTGGCCACGCCATGCCAGGGAGGAGGTAAAAAGGAGTCCCGCCGCCACCCCTCCTCCCTTGTGTCGCACCAGCCCCACTGAAAAGGGTTCAGGATGCGCGGCGGGAGGGGCAGAGCTGGGGGGAGGGTGGAGCCGGGGGGCGGGGAGGGGGCAGACCCTTTGGCCTAGGGCAGCAAAAGGGCCTGATCCGGGCCTGCTCTTAGTAAAGTATAGGAGTGAGACATCAGGGAAATTCACTCCTGGAAGAGTTATCATGGGGGAAAGAGGTCAAACTACTCTGGGACTTCCAAATTCAGACTGACAAAGTTTTGGAGCACAATACTCCTGACCCCACGATTGTGGGGAAAAACAAAGTATGGATTGTCAATGTTGCAATCTCATGTGACAGCAGAAGTGACGAAAAGCAACTGGAACAGCTGACACAATATGAGGATTTAAAGATCGAACTGCAAAGCCTCTGGCACAAACTAGTCAAGGTGATCCCAGTAGTGAGTGGCACACTGGGTGCCGTGCCTAAATACCTTGGCCTGCACTTAAAAACAATTGGTGCTGACAAAATTACCACCTGTCAACTGCACAAGGTCACCCTAATTGGATCTGCACACATTATTAGCTGATCCATCACCTAGTCCTAGACTGGGAAGTGTCTGACATGTGATCCAATACAAAAGCCAGCATAGTGATCTTGTTTGCTATATACTAATCTCCTTGTGTTGTTGTTTATTTGTTCAGTTGCTTCTGAATCTTCATGACCTCATGGACCGGCCCAAGCCAGAGGCCATCACCACCCCCAGCTCCTTCAGAGTCAAGCCAGTCACTTCAAGGATACCATCCATCCATCTTGCCCTTGGCCGGCCCTTCTTCCTTTTTCCTTCCATTTTCTCCAGAATCATTGTCTTCTCTAAGCTTTCCTTTCTTCTCATGATGTGGCCAAAGTACTTCACATTTGTCTCTAATATCTTTCCCTCCAATGAGCAGTCCAGCTTTATTTCCTGAAGTATGGACTGATTAGATCTTCTTGTGGTCCAAGGCACTCTCAGAATTTTCCTCCACTACCACAGTTCAAAAGCATCTATCTTCCTTCGCACAGCCTTCCTTACGGTCTAGCTCTCACATCCATGGGTTACTATGAGGAATACCATTGTTTTAACTATGTTGACCTTTGTTGCCAGTGTGATGCCTCTACTCTTCACTATTTTATCGAGATTGGTTATTGCTCTCCTCCCAAGAAATGCCTTCTGATTTCCTGGCTGCAGTCTGCACCTGAAGTTGTCTTTGCGCCTCCATGTTTTCTCCCACTATTTACTATCTTGTTGTGTATCAAATAATAATAATAGTAATACTAAAATGGAAAGTCAGGTTGGATCATATCCTCAGCTGCTGCAAGAAAATCGCATAGACACACTACAAACAGAGGCACAACTATGTGGCCCAGATGATTAATCAGAACTTATGTCACAAGTACCACCTGCCAGTAGTAAAGCCACCCTGAGTCCCCCTTCGGGGGTAAAGAAGGGTGGGTTAGAAATGAAAGAAAGAAAGAAAGAACTGGTGGGATCATAAACCTGCAAAGGTAGTGGAAAATGAACACGAAAAATACTCTGGGACTTTCGAATGCAGCCTGAGTTTTGGAACAGTACATTATGAATTACATATCATAATTGTGGAAAAGAAAAAAAGTTTGGATTGTTGACATCGCTATACCAGGTGACAGTCTCATTGAGGAAACTGGACTGTTTCCTTGAGGAAATTGGACTGGGACTGTGGCAGAGCTGGCTGGGTGTCAGCTGCATTAAGATCACTACTTACCAAAAGGTCATGAGTTCGAAGCCAGCCTGGGTCGGAGTGAGCTTCTGGCTAATTTTGTGTAGCTTGTTGTCGACCTTTGCAACCTGAAAGACAGTTGCATCTGTCAAGTAGGAAATTTAGGTACCATCTCTGTGTGGGGAGGCTAACATATTTATGAGGCCATAAAAAAATCTCCAGCGAAAAGCATGCGGGCAGTACTTCATCAGTGTCGCAGATGGATGGTGAAGCGACAGCTTCCCTGGTGGCCAGAAAAAAGTTAAATAGCCTCTGACTGTCTGTCTATATGTGTTGTGTGTCTATGGCAGGGCTGTCCAACAGGCGGCCCTGGGGGCCGTACATGGCCCCCGAGCCCCTTCCCTCCGCCCCCCTAACTTGTTTTAATAAAATACAAATTTAAAAAAATAAAAAAATAAAAAATGCCTACTTCCGGGTTTAGGCAAGCATCGCGAGACTACGCCAGCCACAGATGGGATTTCGAGGGAGGTCGAAATCCCGTCTGTGGCTGCGTAGTCTCGCGATAGCTGCCGAAATCTCGGGTCCCACGGGATCTGCGGCCGGCCTGAGTGCGCGCCTCCTCCTCCCTCGCGGCTGCTTCCAGGCCAGCCCCCATTCCCTCAGAGAGAGGGAGGAGGGGAGTGACGCAGGGAAAGCCCCTCCTTGCTCCGTCCTCTGCCGGTGGAGGGCCCTCGCTTCCCGCCCCGTGGATGGGAGAGCCGCCGCCGGCCTGAGCTTGGCCTCGGCTCCAGCGGGGCTCTTCGGGGGCGGCGGCGTTGGTGCTTCGGCCCTGTGGCGGGGCTCCCGCAGTATGGGTAAGGAAGGGCCTGGCTCGAATCAATCAATCGAAAAACAGTGGGATGTTGGATGAGGGGGGGGAGGGGTCCCTCAGCGGTGGTTTCCTTGGCGACGCTTCTTTCCCCTCCTCCGCGCCCCCTCCCCCTTGTTGTGCTGCCTTCCCCCGCGTACAGGGCACAACGTGGCTTCCTTTGCGCTTGCCCTCGCGGCTTGTTTTCCCTTCAGGGAGGGAGGGAGCTCTTTGGGCCTCCTCCACCTGCCTGGGAAAGGAGGCCCCATCAAGCCCTGCGATGGCATTGAGGTGTTTGGGTTTTTTTTGGTGTGTCCCAATTTGAGTGTGGACTCAAATAACTCAAAGGTATTAGGAAATATTCCCCCCAATCCACCAGTGTTCCCATTTGGGTATATTGAGTATTCATGCCAAGTTTGGCCCAGATCCATCATTATTTGAGTCCACAGTGCTCTCTGGATGGAGGTGAACTACAACTCCACAACTCAAGGTCAATTGTAAGTAAATTGTAGCCGGGGAGGGGGCAGAGCCGGGGGAGGGGTGGGGGCAGAGCCAGGGGAGGGGCGGAGCCGGGGGCGGAGGCAGACCATTCGGCCCCCCAGGTGATCAGTGACCGGAATTCCGGCCCTTGGGCCCGTAGAAGTTGGACAGCCCTGGTCTATGGCATTGAATGTTTGCCATGTATGTGTAGATTGTTATCTGCCAAGTCCCCTGTGGGGTGAGAAAGGCAGAATATAAATACTGTAAATAAATAAATAAATAAATGCAACAGAAAAACTCAGCCATTATCAGGACCTCAAAATCAAACTGCAAAGGCTCTGGCATAAACCAGTGCAGGTGGTCCCAGTGGTGATCAGCACACTGGGTGCCGTGCCAAAAGATCGGAGCCGGCATTTGGAAACAATACACATTGACAAAATCACAATCTGTCAACTGCAAAAGGTCACCTTACTTGGATCTGCACGCATCACACAGTCCTAAAAGCTTGGGAAGTGTTCGACTTGTGATTTTGTGATACGAAATCCAGCATATATATCTCTCTCGTTTGCTGTGTCATACTGTGTTTTTTGTGTCAGTAAAATAATAATAATAATTCATTGAAAAACTAGAGCAGTGATTCTCAAAGTGTTTCCCAACCAGTGTGCCGTGAGCGATCATCAGGTGTGCTGTGGGAAATGGGAACCTCCAATACCCTTTCTTCCCCCTCCTGCCGAACACGTTTTCTTCTCCACTCGGACTCCCTTCTTCCCAGCCTCGCTCTGCTTGCTTTGCCTCGCTTTGCTCACGCTGCCGCTTCTGCGGGAGTGGGGGGGGGGGAAGACGAGACCCGTGCGGGCGCTATTGCGCAACCTCGCCCCACGTCTTCCTCCCTCCCCTCCACAGTGCTCTCTGGATACAGGTGAACTACAACTCCAAAACTCAAGGTCAATGCCCACCAAACTCTTATAGTATTTTCTCTTGGTTATGGTAGTTCTGTGTGGGAAGTTTGATTCCATTCCATTATTGGTGGAGTTCAGAATGCTCTTTGTTTGCGGGTGAACTATAACTCCCAGCTGTTAAGCAAGACCTTTGTGTGTGTCTTTCTGCCATTCCTGCCAGGATATCTATGTTGTGTCCATCGAAACAAGCCCAGGTTTCACACTGAGTGTATAATACATTTAAAAACATAGTAACTATATGTATTACTGTGTTAGAGTGCCATTTTGTGTCATTTTGGTTGGTGGTGTGCCCCAGGATTTTGTAAATGTAAAAAGTGTGCCTTGGCTCAAAAAAGGTTGAAAAACACTGATCTAGATGTTTTGGCTTTCAACTCCCAAAAAACCCTAACAGCTGGCAAACTGGCTGGGATTTCTGGGAGTTGTAGGCCCAATAGGGTTGCCATATGTCCCTTATTCTAAGGGATGTCCCTTATTTTGGCCCTAAAATTTGTGTCCCTTATTTTCAGGCCCTGTCCCTTATTTTTGACTAGCAGGACAGGACTGGGCGGGGTTGACCAGAGGAAGCTGCGCGCTGCGGTTTCCACTGCAATGCCTGCCCGGGGATTCCAAGTTGCCGGGCAGCCTGCATCCCCGTTGGAAGGAAGAGGTGATACAGGACTTTTTCAAAGTACAGTAGACTAATTAACCGTTACCCAAGGGGAATGTTGGATCATGTTGGATAAAGATAGTTTCTGGTTGCTTGAGAGTTACTCTTAAAATAGGCCTAGCTGTGCATCCCAATACTGTTGGTTCTGCTGGACCTCTCAGCGGCTTTCGATACCGTTGACCACGGTATCCTTCTGGGTCGCCTTGCAGACATGGGGCTTGGGGGTACTGCTCTGCAGTGGCTCCAATCCTTCCTGGAAGGTCGTACCCAGGTGTCATTGGGTGACACCTGTTCGGCTCCACAGCCGTTGTCCTTTGGAGTCCCTCAGGGTTCAGTTCTGTCCCCGATGTTATTCAACATCTACATGAAACCGCTGGGAAAGATCATTCGGAGTTTCGGAGTAAGGTGTTATCTGTACGCAGATGACGTCCAGATCTGTCACTCCTTCCCACCTGTCACCAAGGAGGCTGTCCAGACCTTGAACCGGTGCCTGGCCGCTGTGTCGGACTGGATGAGGGCTAGCAACATGAAACTAAATCCAGACAAGACAGAGGTCCTCCTGGTCAGTCGCAAGGCCGAACAGGGCATAGGGTTACAGCCTGTGTTGGATGGGGTTACACTCCCCCTGAAGACGCAGGTTCGCAGCTTGGGAGTGATCCTGGATTCATCGCTGAGCCTGGAACCCCAGGTCTCAGCGATGGCCGGGGGAGCTTTTGCACAGTTAAGACTCGTGCGCCAGCTGCGCCCGTACCTTGGGAAGTCTGATCTGGCTACGGTTGTCCACGCTCTGGTCACATCCCAAATAGATTACTGCAACGCACTCTACGTGGGGCTGCCTTTGAAGACAGTTCGGAAATTGCAATTAGTCCAGCGGGCGGCAGCCAGATTGCTAACGGGAGCTACATACAGGGAGCATACCACCCCTGTTGTGTCAGCTCCACTGGCTGCCTGTCCAATTCGGGCTCAATTCAAAGTGCTGGTTTTGACCTTTAAAGCTCTATTCGTTTCTGGCCCAGCTTACTTGTCAGAACGCATCAGCCGCTATGTCCCACCTCGTAATCTAAGATCATCCGGGAGGCCCTGCTCTCGCTCCCGCCTACGTCTCAGATGAGGCTGGTGGGGACGAGGATAGGGCCTTCTCGGTGGTGGCTCCCCGCCTGTGGAATGCGCTTCCAACTGATGTACGATCCACCACATCCCTCCTGGCCTTCAGGAAAAAAGTAAAATCCTGGCTGTGGGACCAGGCATTCGTACACCAGCACAAGGCAGCATTTTAGATTGGTTTTTAATGAAAGTGGGTGATTATGGCCAATGTTTTTATGGACTGAACATTGTTTTAATCCAGAGTGAATGCGTATGGTGCTAATGTAGTTGTATTTTAATGTATTTTTGATGTATTTTAATTGTTGAAGGGTTTTGGGGTTTTATATTGTTATTATGCGGGCATCGAATTGTGCTGTACTGTAAGCCGCTTTGAGTCCCCCCTTGGGGGTTGAGAAGAGCGGGGTAAAATCCCGAAATAAATAAATAAATAAACAATGCTGTGTATCCCATACTATACTATACCATTAACTATTGACATAATAATCATGAAGATGTACTGTCTTATAAAATTTATTTTATTGTAATGTTTAGACAGTGCACTTTTAAAGTCAGCAAAGTCTAAATACAGACGGAGAAAATTAGGTACTTCTAATAATGTTTTTTCTGCATGACAAAGCGTGCAGAAACATACCACGTCCTGTTAAGAGGGTAGAAGTCAGTTTCTTTTGTGAGTTTCAATCATTATCTTATTTTGTTAATAAAACTATTTCTACCAAATGTTTGACTTTCAAGTTTTTAATGAAGTGTCCCTTATTTTTGTGGACAATCCCGTAAATGTCCCTTATTTCTTATGTCAAAAAAATGGCAACCCTAAGGCCCAAACACCTGGTGGGACCCACAGATTGAGAAACACTGAACTAGAGCAGGGCTGTCCAACTGGCGGCCCCGGGGCCGGATCCGGCCCCGTAGCCTGTTGGACACGGCCCTGCATATGCCCTCAGCCGCCATTTTTAAATTTGAAAAAAAATCGATTAAAAAAAAAAAGGCGGCCGGGGGGGAGGGGGAGGCGGGGCAGGGAGGAGGAAGAGAGCTAGCTCCTCCTCCTTTTTGGCGCCCCCCCTCCCTACCTAGGGCGGGGGAGCCGCCGAAAAAGGGCAGAAGGCGGCGCCAACAGCAGCGCGTCACAGGCCTGGCGTGACGCGCTGCTCCTGGCACCGCCTACTCCTCCTTTCGGCGCCCCTCCCTTCCTAGGGCGGGCGCCAAAGGAGGTAGGCGGCGCAAGAGCAGCGCGTCACAGGCCTGGCGTGACGCGCTGCTCCTGGCACCGCCTACTCCTCCTTTTGGCGCCCCCCCTTCCTAGGGGCGGAGGGGCTGAAAGGAGGAGTAGGTGGTGCCAAGAGCAGCGTCACGCCAGGCCTGTGACGCTCTGCTCTGGCGCCACCTACTCCTCCCCTTTCGGCGCCTCCCTACCTAGGGCGGGGAGCCGCCCGAGGGGCAGAGAAGGCAGCGTCAAGAGCAGCGGGTTACAGGCCTGGTGTGACGCGCTGCCCCTTGGCGCCGCCTACTCCTCCTTTTTGGCGCCCCCCTCCACCCTAGGAAGGGAGGGGGGCGCCGAAAAGGAGGAGTAGGCGGTGCCAGGGCGTCACGCCAGGCCTGTGACGCTGCTGCTCTTGACGCCGCCTTCTGCCCTTTTCGGCCGTTTTAGGAGGGGGCGGGGCCTGGGGTTGGGGGCGGGGCCTGGGGCAGGGCCGAGCGGCCCCCTAGGTCATCAGTGACCTTTTATCCGGCCCTGGACCCCGTAGAAGTTGGACAGCACTGAACTAGAGCAAAAGGTGCCACAGGCTGTGACACACACACACAGAGACAAAAGTTTGTGCAGCTTAATACACTTTTCCCCTTATGTGTGTGTGTGTGTGTGTTTTAATGATAGAACCAATTAGGAAATGCAATGACACTAAGGAATGGTGGGAGGAGCTGAAGCCCAAAACGCATGGAGGGCCCAAGTTGTGTCCATGCCTGGAGAGGAGGGGGTGTGCGCGAGGAAGGGAGGGGGCGCGCGCGCGGTTGCCGTGACGACGCGGCAAGCCCTTTCTCTCTCTCTCTTGCTCTTCCTCCCTCCCCCTGGTTGGCTGTTTCCCCCTCCGCGCGCCCCTCCCTCCCTCCCTCCCTCCCTCCAGTCAGTCAGCTAAAAACATGGCAGAGTGGGCCGCTCTCCTCTTCGGAGCTGCTGGAGCTGCTGCTGCTGCTTTGGCGGCGGCGCTGCTCTCTCTCGACGGAGCGAGGTGAAGGGGGAAGGGGTCGGTGGGGTGGGGGCGGCGGGAGAAGGGCCTTGCGGGGAGGAGGGCCACCTTCTCCTCCTCCTCTCCCTAGCGCCTCCGTCCCTTCTCCCTTCGTGTCTCCGCAGCCTCATTGGGAAGGAAGGCCTCTTGCTCCCCCCCTCAGCCTCAAGCCCTGTTGTCCCCCCCGCTCTGCCCAGGCACGGCTTGCTCTTGCTTCTGATTGAGGGGTCTCCCCAGCCACAGCAGGCGAAGGAGGTCACATTTGGAAGAAGAGGAGGGTCTCTTGTACCCAATGCCCCTGCTTGTGGGCCCTGAACGGGGCCTCTGAGTGCCCCTGAGCATGTGCAGGCTGCAGCTGCCTCTGAATAATTGGTTTATTATTGACTTAGATCCCACTTTTCTCTCTCAAAGCGGCTCACGGCTAAAAAACATTAGAAAACAGCTTAAAATATACAAATATGCAATAATAAAACAGTATTATCATTAAATATTATTATATACTATCAGTATTATTATCATTAATATGTTAGTATGATTATATTACAATATTGTTATATTACAATAATATTATTTTGTATTATTTATTTATTTAAAACATTTATATTCCACTTTTCTCACCCCCGAGTATATTGTATTACATTGCAATATTATATGTTTATACAATATATATTATTGGCATAGCATAATAATTAATATATATTATATTGTACTACATCACACTGCACTATTGTAATTATTAGTATGATTATATTACAATATTGTTATATTACAATAATATTATTTTGTATTATTATTTTATTTAAAACTGTTTCATTCCATCTTTCTCAGCCCCGAGTATTACATTGTATTACATTGCAATATTATTAATATTATAGGATTATACAATATATTTTATTGGCATAGCACTGTATTTATATTATTTATTTATTTATTTATTAAGTTCGACTTGATATACCGCTCTCTCTGGCGGTATATTGTACTTTAAAACTGTTATATTCCACACTGCACTATTATAATTATTAGTATGTTTATATTATAATATTATATATTATGATATTGTATTATGAGTATTATATTGTATAATGTATTATATTGTATTGTATCACATTATTAAGATATGTATACACAGTAGATTATATTATTATCATAGCACTATTATAATTATTAGTATGATTATATTATAATATTATATATTATGATATTGTATTATGAGTATTATATTGTATATTGTATTATATTGTATTGTATCACATTATTATTAAGATATGTATACACAGTAGATTATATTATTATCATAGCACAATATTAGTATTACATATTGTATTGTACTATACTACTATATGCAATATTATTAGTAATATTATATGACTAACTCAATTATATACTATTTTAAGACTGGGAAATAATAGTAATAATTTATTTAAATATATTTATTCATATTTATTCATACCCCGCTTGGGTGGTGCAGTGGGTTAAACCACTGAGCTGCTGAACTTGCTGACCGAAAGGTCAGTGGTTTGAATCCAGGGAGCGAGTTGAGCCCCAGCTCCTGCCAACCTAGCAGTTCGGAGACATGCAAATGTGAGTAGCTCAATAGATACCGCTTTGGCAGGAAGAAACAGGGCTGTATGCAGCCATGCTGACCACATGACCTTGGAGGCGTCTATGGACAATGCCGGGTCTTCAGCTTAGAAATTGAGATGAGCACCACCCCTCAGAGTCGGACATGACTAGACTTAATGTCAGGGGAAACCTTTAACTTTACTATATTTATTCATAATCTGCTTTATCTCCACCAAAGGGGATCCAAAGCAGCTTAACAGAAAAGCACAGCATAACCATTCGAAAACAGACAAATATAGGAACATTCAAACAGGCTTAAATAGAACCAGAATCACAAAATTACCAGTTAAAAAGCCATTAAAACACATTCAAAGTTTAAAACCCCAGCACCCCCTTAATTGAGCTTAAACACCTTCATCTTTAAAAAACCTGCCAGAACAAAAAGGAAATCCGCCTCCTCAAACTCCCCTCCAGCGTCAAGGCCTCTTATTGAGTTTTTCTGCTTTTGGTGCCCTCTTTTTCCTGATCAAGTCTGCCTCTGAGCATATACAGATTGCAGCTTCCTTTGGCTCAGCTGAGCCACTACCCTGCGGCAACTAGACTGGATACTCTTTGGAGAATGAGAGGGTCTCATTACTTTCCCCAGCATGAATCATAGAGTTGGAAGAGATCATATGGGCCATCTAATCCAATCCCCTGTGGGCCTTTCCACACAGCCATATAACCCAGAATATCAAGTCAGAAAATCCCACAATATCTGCTTTGAACTGGGTTATCGGAGTCCACATTGCCATATATTCGAGTTCAAAGCAGGTAATGTGGGGTTTTCTTTCAGCTGTGTGGAAGGGGCCTGTCATGCTGGAAAAGCACCCTCCTTCTCTATCCTGTGCCCGTTTTTTCCTGCATAGAGTGCATTGAGCATGTGCAGTTCGCTGTTGCCTCTGACTTACATGAATCTCCATCTCATCAAATTGTATACATGATTAGGAATGGGAGAATGTCGTCCTTAGCACACCCTTCCCTCTCCCAAGTATCAAGGTGCCTACTTGAGATTTCCCTCTTCAGCACCCCTTTAACTCCTCGGAGGTACCTCTGAGCATGTACAGATTGAGCATGTACTTCTGACTTGGCTAAATCCCCAGTCCACCCTGATCTATATTCAAAAGTGGGAGTGTCTTTTTTTGCGCTCTTTTCTGGAGCTTCGGAGGCCCACGCCTCCTCTCTTGGCATGGAATAAGATGGAGCTGCTCCTTGGTGGGTTTTCCGGGCCTTGAAGGTGTGAGGCTGTGGGCCTGGTGAGTGTGGATTGCCTCTTCGCTTCTTGCCTCTATTATTATTTTTACATATTCTTTGCACGTCTTTCCTTTTGTGTGTGTGTGTGCGTGCATATTTTTCGTCTGATCTCTTAGCCTTTCTGCCTGGGCCAAGGTGTCTTTCAAAGTGCTCTTTTTTCCTTCTCCAGGCAGTTCTAACTAACCTGAATAGCAAAGTCATTCCCATTTTCCCCTCCTCTCTCTCTTTCTCTCTCTCTTTCCTCCACATTTCTCAGGGATAAATAAGACAGGCTCAACCACCCACTTCTCTCCCTCCTTTCCTCCCTCCCCAATTTGCTTCCCTTCACCTTCCCACCTCCCCTCCCCCAAATAATGTGGAAACTCAACAAGA
This sequence comes from Anolis apletophallus, assembly GCA_030556195.1. Lineage (NCBI taxonomy): Eukaryota > Metazoa > Chordata > Lepidosauria > Squamata > Anolidae > Anolis > Anolis apletophallus. The sequence continues at coordinate 90,875,499 of JARBWK010000003.1, forward strand.
GTGGCAAAGTTCTCTTGGATGATTCCCTGGAAGACGAAGAGAGCCGTCGCGGGCATGATTTGCCACCTTCTTCATCATCATCATCATCCCCAGCAGCAGCCACCTTCTCAGCACAGGTAAAAAGACAAACGCCACTGGGCTGATTGTGGATCAGATAGTATTTTTTAGTATCGTTGCTATTGTGAGGCCTGTCGCCTTTTGTCCTGTTTCATAGGACAGTCTTTTCCCACTTTGCCCCTCCTGGGATCTTGGCGTGTTTAATCTGATTTTGATGTTATGAGTAATCACTTTCCCTTCGACTTGGATGCCATAATAATGAGTTTTGTGGCAAGGAGGCATTGGTATGAACTGCTGCTTACTGACACCCTCTAGAAAGCTGTTTTCAGTCTTTTTCTCAAAACTTCATGTCCGGCAGTGCTAGAACTCGTCAAAACAGTGGTTTCCAGTCACTTTCTTTTATAATGTACTTCTATAAAGGAGAAGTCTTAGCTCTACTGATGGAAATAAGCGGCCAGTGAAACAACCATTTCAGTTAAACATAGCTAAAAATGTGATGCTTGTTGGAAGCGAGGGCAGAGTACTGTTCAAATCTTTTTTTTTAAAAATGTGTTCCTTGGGAATAAAGGGCCAGAGAGACAATTGCTTCTGTTAAGCATATCCGAAAGAGTAATGCTTGTTGGAGGAGAGGATTATTCAAATTCTAACATATTTAAAGCAAAGAGACTTGAGACAAGGGACGTTTCTAGCATTTTAACATTCCTATATATCTGGTTTTGTCTTAAATTTTCTTAATTTGTGGTACATTTATGTCTCTTGGGTATTAAGACTATAAAACCTGTAGCATTTTAAGAGTACAGCAATGGATATCGTTTTACGTTTTCACATATTTTTGTTTGGCAGTAGTTGTTTGCAGTGCTTTTTGCAGTGCTTTGTGGTGGAGGGAAAAGTGTAAAGGGGGAGGAAAAATGCAACGAATCTTCAAATAGATGACATCTTGATCCTTCAGACTTAATTATTTCAAAAATTGACCTCGTTTTCTGTGAAACAAAGGCTAAGGAGTACAACCTCTAGTTCTTGGACTGTAGTGTTAGTATAGTTTGTTGAACTTATTAAGAGTTACATATGAATATTCATGCTTAAAATGGAACTTGTAGAAACTGTTGTATTTTATTGTAAACACTTCAAAATAGAAAAAAAGAATGACAGCTTGTGGATACATAAAGTAAATGGTTGACACATAGATATTACAAATGTACTTGTAAGATAACTCCAAAGGAGTTTCTTTAAAGGCCTACAGTGTAGTGTGATTACATTCTGGAATCTTTCCTTATATGTAGTCTACTAAACTTCTGCTGTAATTAGCTCCAAGAATGTAATGATTTGGATTCATAGTTGTGTGGTTTCTTCAAATGTAAAAATTAAAGAATGTTGAACAAGACCAAACTTCACAGGCACTTTTGATTCAAAATGTCCCAAGGCAGGATTGACAACAATTTAGGTTAATGTTTGAAAATATGAAGGAGATTATTTAGAATTAAGAAAGATTTAGGCAGATCAGGCCTTAACCACTTGGACTTTGTAGTTTGTATTTTGGCTTCTTTTAAAAAGATTTCCTGCTTGGGGAGAACACATAACTAGGCCATGACATCACTGTCACTGAAGGAACCGGATAATGACAAGTAAACAGCGGGGAGACTGTTGTCCTGCTAACTCACACTTCAGCCCTGATAACGAGATCCACATACACTGGGTGCACATTTTCATGTACAGTCATCCCTCTACATTTTCTGGGTATAGGGGCACAGGACCCCCGTTAAAGTGAAAAATTGCAAGTAAAAATCCTTTATCTGAAAAAAAAACATATTTATAGGAATGTCTACGTCTTCCAGCAAACAGAACACTGGAGGACCTATAGATTCTTAGAAAGAACATTTTAAATCAAATCAAAGTCAGAACTGTAGATGTGGCATAATAATTGTGTTTTAACTGTGCCTTTATATAACATTCTATGTTTATTGTGTTTTAACTTTTGTCTCAGATATTTTCATATTTGTATGCTCTAATATATGCTTGTATAGTTGCATTTTCACTATGTTTTAATATGCGGTTTTATAGATGTATTTGACTATGTTGTGCCCGTCTTGCACTGAAAAGAGAGGTGGGTGATAATGACGATAATAATAGTAGTAGTAGTAATAATAATATCTCAGTGTACATAACTAGAGCTGGTTCAGAGTGTCTTATTTGCTTCTCAACTAAACATTCCTTTTCTAACATGGTAGACCTGTGCATATTTACCTGTGAATAATATATACAGTGATGTCTTGACATAAGAGCTTGATTCATTCAATGACCAAGCTCTTAACTTAAATGCTCTTATCTCAAAGTGATTTTTCCCATTGAAATGCTATTTCTCCATTCCAGCCCTCTGACCCCCCATACCCTGATCATTTTTGTCACCAGTTTTACCTACCAGTTTATAAATAACAAATATTGTGTAAATGCACATTCACATGGAACAATAAAAAAGAAAGATCAACTTTAGAATGGTAGAACCAAAAAGTTGTATCACAATGGTAGAAGCACAAAGGACAAGGCAAGGAAGCACAAAGCACAAAGTGAAGAGGCAGAAGCATCATTTTCTTCATACTGTGCTCATTTCATCATCCCTCCCTCCCCTCTCTTCATGAAGCCAAACATACTAGGAATAAAAATCACACAAAATCAACTAATTCAAAATTTCACAAAGCAGACAAGGCATTGAGGCTTTTCCCTTGAAGCCCTAAAGCCCTATACTCTCATGCTGTCACAATCGCCGACTTAGAACTGCCCCTTTAACACACACACGGAGACGTAGCAAAGGCTAACTACTTTATTGAGTATATAAAACAGTTCAAAAGGTAAATAGTCCAATAATATGCAAGTGTTCAAAGTATAAAGCAAATAGTCCAAAGTATTGTAGCAAATAACTTGAAGCGTGGCAAGGCTCCGCAAACCAATGCGGATCAGGAACAAGACAAGGTTTCGCAATCCAATGCGAATCAAGGACCAGGGCGAGATGCCGCAAACCACTGCGGCTCAGGAAACAAGGCAAAGGCAAGGCAAGGCTTGATGACCACTATGGACTTGTGGTCTCACTCCGCTTCGCGCCTATTCAGTATAGACGTGGCCGGAGAACTGAGGATCAGTTCCCACGGGGCCGTACTTAATCCCTCGGCCGGGACCCCCGACGATCTAGGGCCCGGCGCCTCCAGTCTCTACTTTCCGAACGGTGACGGTCTAGGGACAGATGCCAGCTCCTCCTGCCCTCCTCTATGTCCCTGCGCCTGTTATGAGAACGGCCCCGCTCTTCCAGCCTGGTATCGCTATCTTCCTGAGAAGCAGCCTCCCCCGGAGTTTCCCATCCGCTAGCCTCCATCTGCTGCTCGGCCAGCTCCTGGGAACCTCGGCCATTTGGGAATTCATAACTATCTCCGCTATCTGCTTCGCTGCCTCCCATCTCCACCTGGTCCGCTCCTTCCCCGGGAGAATGCTCCCATTCAAAATCCCAAGCTAAACTCTCTGCCGGTGGACTGGGCAAAGGCACGGCTGACCAATCTTGCTCTGGGCCTTCCAACTCATCCTCCGAGTCACTTCAGCCTGTGCGGGTCCCAATGCCAACGGGACCCCCGGTGCATCACCCCTCCCCCGTGGCCCGGGCGGACCCATGGGTGCTACACATGCTAGCTCTCCCTCTGGTGCTAGTGCTCCCTCTGGCTCTAGCTCTTAATTCAAAAACACTGATCTTATGTCAAAACTAAATCCAAGCTGAGTGACAGCTCTTAACTCAAAATGCTCCTAAGTTGGGGCACTCTTAAGTAGATGTTCCATAGTACTGAATTCCATGTGTAATGCTCCAAGATACCACAGAAGCTGTGAAAGCAAGTAACAGAGAAGGCCTTAAGCCTAAGTCAGCAATCTTCAAAATGACTGTAGTGCTATGACTGGTATGAGAAAATCCCTCCATACAAGTAAAGACATATCAGTAAGCATTATAGTCAGGACTCCACATTCATGGGACACCCGTGAAGGTAGAAAGTAGCCAAAATGTGAATAAAAAAGCTTTTTAAAAAATCTGAGATAGCATACCTCTAGGAATCTCTAGGTCCTCCAGCATAACTTCATGGCTAATTTATGCAAGTAAACCATATCATCATGCTGGAAGACCTATAGTTGTCTACAGAATTGTTCTCTTTAGGGATCTCTAAAGTAATCAAATAATTGAATAATCAAAGCTACAAAAGTGAAACCTGCAAATGTGGAGATCTGTCTGTACTTAGTTTGCTGCTTGCACTTTCTCTGTTGTTGGAAGGGGCTAGTCCTGCTACCTTAGCCCCACTAATATCTTCTGTACAGCTTGTACAGTATTTATTGCGCCCCCCTTCTGGAAAGTGTAAGCCCTCAGGTCTATATAACTGTGATGAGGAATGTTGTGTCTCTGGATATGCAATGTAGATTATGGCACCTGCTTCTGCTGATCTCCTTATGATGGAATGAGCAAACAAACATGCATGAACCTTTATTTCTTTCTCAATTTTAACTTCAAATATTTCCTTTCACCCCTGAAATTAATGTACACTTTTGCATACCTAATCTTATGAAGCCTTTTGTAACCTGTATTGGAAGATGGTCATAGTCAACATTGTCATGAAGACTTTTGGTGTGGTGGTTCACAGTAGGAAGGAACTGATTAGGTTGAATAGCTCTCCCCTGGAAAGACCAGAGCTACTAAATCTTCATCCTGGAGAGATCTAGTAGGATATCATGGCCAGTTATAGTGAATGCTGCCAAAAGGTACAGAAGAATTAAGAGGGGCATACTTCGTTTTATAATCAGCCTAGAGGCCAGATTGAATTCCATCCAGATAATTTGTTTTATCTGGAAACCTATGGAGCTGAAAGATGTTCTGTAGCATTTATCCCAAAATGGAATACAGTGTTCCCTTACTTATTGCGGGGGTTATGTTCCAGGACCACCCGCGATAAGTGAAAAGCCGCGATGTAGGGATGCTATATATCTCTATATATATAAAAATCAAGTCGTCGTGGGATGTCCTTTATACACGGCCAAACTATACCCCCCAGAAACACAAAACCCACGACACACATTCCCCCAGACCACGAGGTACAACCATAGCACAAAAAAACACCCCAACCTACCTTGCAACCCCCCCAAAAACAGCCCCCCAAAACCGCCCATTACCTCCCGTTCTGCGCTGGCCGCGAGCGCTAGACAGAGGCAGAGCAATCGCGCAGGCGCACTCCGACCCCCCCTCCCTCCGTCCATCCTCTTCAAACCCTCCCCGCCGCGCCCGGGAGAGGGACTGGAAGAGGGGGCTTTGCGAGGACGAGGGCGCCACCGTTCCCCCGCCTCCCCCGCCACCTCGCAGCCGCATCTCCCCTGATCACAGCGGAGGTGGGAGGGAAGCTGACCTTTCAGGCCAGCTCTTTCTCCTTCTCGCCCCGCACTCCTCCCTTCATTGGTGGAAGGAGGGCAGGGAGAAGAGAAGAAAGAGGTGCCCGGGGAAAGGGCAGCTTGGCTCCCGCCTGTATCGGGATCAGGAGGACATCGCCGAGCCAGGACGGCCCTGGCGGCAAGGGAGCCGGAGAGAAGAGGAGGGGCGGAGGAGGAGGAAAGAGCAGCGAGGTCGCTGCTCTTTCCTCCTCCTCCGCCCCCTCCTCCTCGCCGGCTCCCTTGCCGCCAGGACCGTCCTGGCTCCGGCGATGTCCTCCGGATCCCGGCAGAGGCGGGAGCCAAGCTGCCCTTTCCCCGGGCACCTCTTTCTCCTCCTCTCCCTGCCCTCCTTCCACCAATGAAGGGAGGAGTGCGGGGCGAGAAGGAGAAAGAGCAGGCCGGGAAAAGGTCAGCAACCCTCCCACCTCCACTGGGAGGGAAGACACCAAACACATATATATATACACATATACACACACACATACACATATATATACACACATATACACACACACATACACATCTATATATACACACATACATATATATATATACACACACATACACACATACACATATATATACACACATACATATATATACACACATACATACACATATATATACACATACACATATATACACATACACATATATACACACACATACACATATACACACATACACATATACATTGACATATATACAGACATCTACACACACATCCACACATACAAACACATATACACAAACATACACATAAACACATACACACACATACACACATATATAAACACACATACATATATATATACACACACATATATACACACATATATACACATATATACACACACACATACATACACACAAACATACACATATATACACACACACAAAACACATGCCCACATCATTTCCAACCCTTACCCAGACTGCCTCGCATCTCCTAAATAGGGCACAGCAACACGTGCCGGGTTCAGTTAGTATATAATAAAGCGGAATGTTTGTATGTATGTATGTATGTGGCAGCGTTCTGATTGGCTGCCACTTTTACAGGCCACAGGGACCAGCGCGGGTGATGGACCTGCACCAAACTTGGGACACATAACCCCCCTGGCCCACTTTACGTCCTGGTGCGGTTTGGGGGACATGGACCATGGATTATGGGATTTGTAGTACATTCAAACTACAAACCACAGACCACTGCGGACACCTAAAAGGACCAAAACAGACCACACTTGGCACACACATCCCCCATGACCCACTCTACGTCCTGGGGCACTTGGGAGGAGGCCGGACCATGAATTATGGGACTTGCACTACTTCTACTCATTTCCTAAGTCCGCTGCGACCCTCATCCAATTACTGATCGAGACCACACTTGGCACAAAAAAACCCCATGACTCCCTTCATGCCCTGGTGAGGTTCGGGGGAGAACTGACAATGGATGATAGGATTTGTAGTACTTTCACACCCCTCTGTTCCCACAGACCACTGCGGCCCCCAACAAACACCGATAAAGACCACACTTGGCACACAGAGCCCCAGTGACCCACTCTACATCCTACTGAAGTTTGGAGGGGGGCAGAACATGGATGATGGGACTTGCAGTACCTTCCCTCACTTTCCAAGACTGCTGCAAACCTAATCCAATGACTCATCAAGACCAAACCTGGCACACAGAGCCCTCATGACCCATTCTACATCCTGGTGCAATTTTGTGTGAAACAGACCACAGATGATAGGACTTGAAGTACCTTCACACTTCCTACAAACAAAACAACCCTCATCCATTCACCAATACAGACCAAACTTGGCACACACAGCCCCCATGACCCAATCTACATCCTACTGCAATTTTGGGGAGGCTGGATCACAGATGATGAGACTTGCACTACCTTCAGTAATTTCATGATACCACTGCAACTCCCAATACTGCTGGATCTAGACCAAACTTGGCACACAGAGCCCCCATGACCCACTCTACATCCTGGTGCACTTCTCAAATGACCCGGGCACCGCCGGGTCCCCACCGGGTCCCCAAGCTAGTACACAATAAAAGAGAAAAAGATGTATGTATGTATGTGGAGGAAGTGTCCACTTACACAGACAGTCTCGGCCCTCCACAAGCAGGCTATAATTCCAAGTGCTGAGAAGCCTCCAAAGGCACTCCCTCATCTGACATTGCAGGTTATAGTGAGCGCCATTAACATGTAGCCCAAACACTGCTAATGTCCTCCTCAAATACTACGGCTCACCACCCAAGTAATGCTTTCATTTGGGGAGACTTCCATCCTACATTTGATGTGTTCCCTCTACCCCAGGCAGGCATCCCAGCGTTCCTTGTGTGGGATTTGCATGAGCCCGCCTACTGCCTCTCCCTTAACCCTTTCCTATGGCACACAGCAAACACAGAGGAATTCATCAGCAACTGCACAGACTGGAAGGGTTTGGGAGACTGACACAATAGGTATCCAGAGCACACTGAACCCAACAATGCACGTCCTGGTGCAGTTTGGGGGAGATGGACCACGGATTATGCGATTTGTAGTACTTTCAAACACTTTGGTTCTCACAGACCACCGTGGCTACCAAAAAGGACCAATACAGACCACACTTGGCACACACAGCCCCCATGACCCACTCTACGTCCTGGTGCAGTTTCGAGGAGGGCGGACCAGGTATGATGGGACTTCAACTACCTCTACTCACTTCCCAAGTCCCCTGCAATCCTCTTCCAATTTCTGATCGAGAGCAAACTTGGCACACATAACCCCCATTACTGCCTTCATGTCCTGGTGAGGTTCGGGGGAGGACTGACAATGGATTATGGGATTTGTAGTACTTCCACACCCCTCTGGCCCCCAACAAACACCGATAAAGACCACATTTGGCATGCAGAGCCCCAGTGACCCACTCTACATCCTACTGCAGTTTGGAGGAGGGCAGACCACGGATGATGGGCCTTGCAGTACCTTCCCTTTCCAAAACTGCTGCAAACCTAATCCAATGACTGATCGAAACCAAACCTGGCACACAGAGCCCTCATGACCCACTCTACATCCTGGTGCAGTTTTGTGTGAGACGGACAACGGATGATGGGACTTGGAAGTACCTTCACTCACTTCCTAAAGACAATGCAACCCTCATCCATTCATCAATACAGACCACACTTAGCACAGAGAGCCCCCATGACCCAATCTACATCCTACTGCAATTTCGAGGGGAGCGGACCACAGATGATGGGACTCGCAGTACCTTCAGTTATTTCATGATACCACTGCAACTCCCAATAATGATGGATCAAGACCAAACTTGGCACACAGAGCCCCCATGACCCACTCTACATCCTGCTGCAGTTTGGAGGAGGGTGGACTAAAGATGATGGGACTTGCAGTACCTTCAGTAATTTCATTATACCACTGCAACTCCCAATAATGATGGAACAAGGCCAAACTTGGCACACAGATCCCCCATGACCCACTCTACATCCTGTTGCACTTTGCAGGAGGGCAGACCATGGATGATGGGATTTGCAGTACCTTCCCTCACTTTCGAAGACTGCTGCAAACCTAATCCAATGACTGATCAAGACCAAACCTGGCACACAAAGCCCTCATGACCCACTATACATCCTGGTGCAGTTTTGTGTGAGACGGACCATGGATGATGGGACTTGAAGTACCTTCACTCACTTCCTAAAAACAATGCAACCCTCATCCATTCACCAATACAGACCAAACTTGGCACACAGAGCCTCCATGACCCACTCTATATCCTACTGCACTTTGGATGAGGGTACACCATAGACGATGGAACTCGCAATACCTTCACTAACTTCCTGACACCACTGCGAGCCACATAAATAATTGCTACAGACCAACGAATACGTTTCTCAAATAACCCGGGCACCGCCGGGTCCCAAAGCTAGTTATATATAAAATCAGAAATGCCTTGCCCGACTTCTTCCCAGAAGCCCCCTGCATGCCTGGAAGTCTCTGGCCGCTTGGCTGGCCGGCCATGCTGCTTGCAGGGGGCTTCTTCCTAGAAGCCACTGGTGCCTCAGCAGCCTTTGCAGGGCTGTCCTGGGCCTCCACAGGGCTCCATGGCTACTGGTGCGAGGTGGGGAGGCTGGCCTTGGCTGATCCAACCAGCGGCAGGCTCCGCCCCTGGATCAGCCAGGGCCAACTTCCCCAACTCGCTCCAGCAGCCACTGAGCCCTGTGGAGGCCCAGGACAGTCCTGCAAAAGCTGCTGAGGCACCAGGGGCTTCTGGGAAGAAGAAGCCCCCCTGCAAGCAGCATGGCCAGCCAGCTAAGTGGCCAGAGACTTCCAGCCTTGTCACTGTATCTTTTATGCATATTGGAACAAAGTTAATAGTAAGGAGCCTAAACTTGCGTTGGCTTTTATAGCTGCCTCATCACACTTTTAACACGTGTTCAATTTGTGGTCTAATAAGACTCCTACATACTTTTCATATGCACTGTTTTAAGCCAGGTGTCACTCAACCTTGTATCTGAGGATGATGAAGATGACCTCCCATTAAAATTATATGATTCAGAAAGGCTTATATGTGAAAATGAGGGCTTTCAGATAATGTGGACTTAAGCCATGTAGGCCTTTATAGGCCATAACGAACACAAATTGTATTTGGAAAAGGATTTATACATATAAAGTTGCACAGTGTCTCTTGAATACATTGTCTCTTGAATACATTGAATGTTCACTTTTTTCTAGATACAGTACTTACAAATATTTACCAAGTAATTCAATGAATTACCAGTTTCAGCTTTTATATTCAGAATCTGAGATTTGATTTTGCCCAAAAGTTGTGTTACTTTGGGATATGCATTTCTGTATGTATGGCTGTCATTTTGGATTGTCCTGAACATGACACTAAACTTTCATACTGTATATCTCTCAACAAGGAGATTAGTAGTTTCAGGAAGGTAATTCTTGTTGCTTCACATTGTTGTTTTAATGGTATGATTACCATATTTACTCGAGTTGATGTGCACCTCAATTTTCAAAACCCCGAAACCCCAAAATGTATTTACTATATTATGCAAATCTAATGTGCCTCCTAATTTTGGGAAGGTTATTTAGCAACAATGGTTTGTTACTCAGGTGCTTTTTTATATAAATAAAGCTTTTTTTTCTGTTGTTAGTAGTGAAATTAGTGTGTCTTAGAATCAGTGGCATTTTTTTTTTGTTAAATATTTTTATTAAGGTTTTCACAAGTATTGGGGTTATAGGGATGAGAGGGGGGAGGGGGGGTTGGGGCAGGGCCGGATGACTGGGAGGGTATGTAGGGGGGGTGGGGAGGGGGAGAGTCCGGGAAGTGCCGGGGCCAGGGTGGGTTCGGGGGGGGGATGGGAGCTGTGGGGAGACAGAATCGGGTAAGTGTGTGTGGGTGTGGGGGGGAGGGCAGTCTCTGGGGACTCCCGATGTCCCTTCTCCTCTGCCGCTGTTCGGGTGCCGCTGGGTGGGAATCCTCCTTTTCCGGTTGCGGATTCTTCCCGGACCTGTGTTGAGCTCCTCTCAGTTTTATGTTGTTGAGGGGTTCACTTTACCCGTCGGGTTTTTAAGTAGTCTTTAACTAGAGTCCAGTCGGTTCTTTTAGGTGGATTTCCCTCTGCCTCATTCAGGTAGTAGGTGAGTTTATCCATGTCCATGATTTCTCTTATCTTACTCATCCATTCGTCAGTGTTGGGTGCCTCGTCATTTTTCCACCTTCTCGCATAAACTATTCTTGCCACCGTGGATAGGTAGATAAAGAGTCTTTCTATGTTTTCCTCTGGGAATTCTTCCTCAGTTGTCATACCAAGTAGGTAGGCTTCTGGTCTCAACTCTATGGTGGTGCCCAGGATTTTCTGGGTGGAAGCGTGGATTCTTTTCCAAAAGTCCACCGCATTTTGGCAGAACCACCACATGTGGTAGAAAGTGCCCGTTTGGGTGCCACATTTCCAGCACTTGTTCTGTGCGTCTTTGTACATGAGGCCTAGTTTGTGTGGCGTCATGTGCCAGCGGTAGAACATTTTATACCAGTTCTCTTTGAGCTCCATTGCGTAGGAGTATCTTATTTTCTTTCTCCAGAGTTTTTCCCATTCATGGAATGTGACTGGTCGCCCGATGTTTTTGGCCCATTTGATCATACACTCCTTCACCACTTCCATGTCTGTGGACCATTCCAGCAATCTATTGTATGTTTTTGTTATTTGCTTTTTGTGGCTTTTTAGGAGGGCCTTCCAGAAGACCTCCTTCTCTTCAAACCCCAGGAGTTCATCCTTCTTAAAGAAATCCTTGATGTGGAATCAGTGGCATTTTAGAATAGATGAAATATGGTAATTAGAAAATGTGCGGCTTCAACATTGAGTTGAAACATTGCACTGTAGTCTCTGTCTGACTTTATCATCCATATCTCTCTAACTGCTTTTTACTTCAATTTAAAAGCAAAGTTGACTTTTCTGGATCTTAGATTTGTTCTGAAGTGGCTTAGAGATTTCCACATCAATTACTTCTCAAAGCTGAAGTAGTAAAACAATTTTATTTTGTTCAAAAGTATCGTAAAGATTACTTCTCATTCCCAGGTGTACTAATCCAGAGATAGCTTTGTGATTTGACATCTTTGTGCAGCTCTTTGGATATATTGTGGAGGAGTAGCATAAGCTGCTTTAACTGAATAGCTGAAAGATGAAAAATAATTCATATAGTCAGCTAATTCTTACAATAATTGTTCATAATAGTAAAACTATACCATTCAAGGTGAAACTTTTTTTGCCTCTTTTGTGACACTGGAGGCTTCTTCCTTATCCACTATTTTCCTGAATAAAATAAAGCTAATTATTGTTGTGTGTCTTCAAGTTTTTTCTGACTTATGATGACCTTTAAGTAAACCTTTCATAGGATTTTCTTGGCAAGATTTGTTCAAAGGGAATTTGCTTTTGTCTGAGAGAGCATGAATTACCCAAGATCTCCAAGTAGGATTGTATGACTAAATGCGGATTCAAACCACTTCACCACAGTGTCTCCTTCTAGCAAAACCATCAAAAGCAGTGTTTCTCCAACTCTGCTCCTGTAGGTATTTTGAACTTCAGCTCCCAGAAATCCCAGCCAGCTTACCAGCTGTTGGGAATTGTGGGGGCTGATGTCCAAAGCACATGGAGGAGTTTGAGAAAATCTAAAGAAGTATACAGAAGAAAATGCTAGATACTTCTGGAGAAAGTAAATAAGACCTTGTCTTAAAGTGCATCTATACTGCAGAATGAATGCAACATGACACCACTTTTACTGCCATGGCTCAATGCTATGGAATCCTGGGAGTTATGGTCTCGGCTAAAGGGTACTGGTGCTTTAACATACTCCAAATACCAGGATGCCATAGCATTGAGACATGGCAGCGGAAATGGTTTCAAACTGCATTAATTCTATAGTGTAAATGCACCCCTGGAGTACATTGTCTACTTGCAAAGCTGAATACGCAGCAATGCTGGAGCGACTTGGCAGGCCTGTTCTTGCTTTTGTAAGGTGTATCTGGATGGCTATCACTTTGGAACCTACAGAATTGAACTCACCTTTTCTAGTATAAATCAAAATGCCAAAGTATGGCAATACCATAACTAACAAGATCACAGCCTTGTCTGCATGTTCACTATAAGAATAGATCCCAGCTCCTTATTAATCTAGCATATTAATGGAGCTCCTGTGTGGCTTGTGCACTTTTTTTTCCCTAGAAAACTGCTTATATAATTATTAAGGAGTGGGAGGCTGACTTTGTTCGGATAGCCTGAGAAAGCTGTCAGTGAGAAGTTAAACTCGAATATTTATGTTGGCAGGGTGTACTTTTTAATTTAGTCAATGCAATGAGTTAAGTAGGGAGAACAAAGTGAAGATGGGCTGCCAGTTTTATTCTTAACCCTTAAATTAAGCAAAGAAAAAAATAGGGGGGGGGGAGTAGAAATATAAACTATTGACGTTTCTCTTTGACCTATTTTCCTTTGATCTTGTATTATGTTGTATTTAAGTGGCAGAAGTACAGAGACATGTTTCATATTAATTGCAGCTTATGGCTGTGCAGTGAATGTTTCATAACTTGGTTGTGCAGTTTTATCTCTACATGAATTAATTATTTGAAAATCACTCATACAATTCTGACAGTAGCTTTTCTGTGAATTTCAGGGACCTCAAGAAAGACCTTGAGGGAATGGGAAGGAGATCAGTAGTTTCTCAGTATACTTTAGTGAGACATATGAAATAAAAGCAATGAAATTAGATTTCATAAAGCATAGAACACAGGAGAATATACTCAGGAAACACTTGCTTGAATTCAAGGTGCGTATTTTGGGAAAAGCTTAGACAAAGTTAACCACATAAATTAGATGTTAGAAGAAGGGGCAAAAAGACAGTTAAAACTGTAAAGTGGGGGGAGGGGGGAATTAAGGAAAGGACTTTAGACACAAAAGTAATTAGCAAGCAAGGTTCTTTTTTGTCTCATTGCTTTCCTTGCAACTGTCTTGATTCAGAGAGAGAAAGAAAAACAGTGAAACTAGATGAGAGGCGATGTAGTTACCTGGGAAAGTGGCTGTTTTCCACTTATAATTATCTCTCTTCTCACTCTCTTTATACACATTCTATGTATTTTTGTGTATGTTCAAACTCGACATTCTGCATCAAAAATAGCTATGCAGAGTTCTGAACTTTTATCTTACTTTTTGACTCTCAATTCTCCTTGTCATGCATGTAATCTGAGAGTTGTTTTTGCCTCTTTGAAAGATATTTGATACTGTTGTTTGTAAATTCTGCTGGTTTGCTGATGGTGATCATTCATCCTGCTTACACAGTTAGAAGCTGTTTCTAAGATCAGAAGTTTCTGAGCGTTCTATTAGTGGTACACTATGGAGACATTTGAGAAGCCTTTATTTAGGAAAAGAGGTGCTTTTAGAATGTAAATTTTAGGACGGATCCCTTCTTTAGTTTTACCCACTCTTTTTGGTGTATAAAAATACTAAAACAGCAAACAAGATCTTTTTGAGATAGGCTTTTAAAACTGGTGATAATACTCTGATGTGAGTTTGTTCCCTAAATTTCTATTTAGATTGAGGATGGTCGCTCAACGTTCCCTTTAATTTTAGGTACTTAGTACTGGATGGGAGACCATCAAATACCAGGTGCCAGAGTCTATGTTTCAGAGGAAGAAAGTGGTGAAACTATATCTGAGAAGTCCTTGCCTTAAAAAAAAAACCCATATTAATTTCATGGGTTGTCATACATTGACTGGTAACTTTAAGGTACACAGGCACACCTTGGTGGGTAGTTTTATTTGAACCAGAAGCTCCAAAATGTCATAAATAAATCCCGAGTATTTGTTGATTCTTCCTTGGCTTAGGCAGCAGTGGTTGGTCAGCTTTTGCTGGAGTGCTGAAATGCACTCTTTCTCGAGAGAATCTGGAGTAGGGAAAGAGTAATATATTCTCATATAGGGACTAGAATTATCGAGTCTTATGACTGCTTCATAGGCCGAAAATATGTGTTTCATCAGCAAATACATTTGGCTGTTTGGGGCTGGGACATCTAGAGAAGAATTAGTGACAAGTAAATATCCTCCCGAGACCTTTTCCCCCCTATCAAGCATATTTCCTCTCTTAGAACAGGGGAAAAGGTTATTGGGGTGGATTGCAGGTTAGAACTGATAAGGAACGAAGATTTGAGCAATCATCTGCCATCTGACTCCTTTGCAAATGCTTCCCCATTACTGCCACTATGCGTTAATGTTAAAATGCAGTCACAAGGTCTGCAATTTCTTTTAAGGATATAAAGTACTCAGCCTTTAACCAAATACATGGTTATATTAAGAATTTCTTAAATGATAGCATGTTTAGTAAATTAATATTTGAAAAGCAGGGGTGCGGGAGAGAATTAGAAAATTGTGTAAACTAGATTTAGAATGTCCAGTTATTGCCTTAAATGGCTGTATCTTGACTAGTATTATACATTAAGATTCTGACATCCAGAATTTGTGGTGTGAGAACCCACAGTTTCTTAATACAAACCTAACTATTAAAGTGAACAAGCAAGAAAGATTTATTACTTAACCACAAAAGAATTGGAGTGTAATCTGTGTACAAAAAGAAAAAAATATTGTGTGCTTGTTGAATTAATCCCTTGATTACCTTATGGTTTTTCAGAATAGTCAATAAAAGAGCATTTGTACATTCCTCTGGAAACACACTGGCACCGTTTTGCCAAAACTGGCAGGTTGTTGCCAAGGTGTTAATCAGGATTTTCCCACTGCATGAAAAGCTACCATTAGTTACCTATTCATCATGGGAAGAATGTATCTTTAAATGTCAGCTGGTGGGGGAAAGGCAAGCCAAATTAGGAGGTAAATTTCAAGTTTGCTCTTTAGCAAAAAGCGTGTTATATAAGGCAAACTGAACAATCCGTACATAGAAATAAAATAGTAAACTACCACCACCCCAAAATTTGGAGGAAGAAATTCAGTGTGAAATATTACGTTCTTGTAATTTGTTATTGTAATAGTGAAATACTGTTTATTTAAAACATGTATTCCCATTCTAGAAACCATTTTAAATGTAGGATCTTTATTACTGTACATGCATATACATTGAGTTCCTCATCTGCAAAAGGTTACTGTGGAGGAATTGCAGTTCTTTATAGGTATTGCTTTGTTGTATGAAAGAGCTCAACTTGCAGCTAAGCACACTTTTATCTCTTAGTTGTGGATTTGCTGATAACTTTTGTGTAGGGATCATTTCAAATCTTTCTGTGGTTAAAAATTTGTAGGTAGTGTATTGACTTAAGAGTGATGAGAATGATTTGTATTATCTATCAGCTACCTAGATAAGTATGTTTCCGTACTTATGTTTCCGCGCTTCACCCGAATCTCCCTAAACCAGGGGTGCTCACACTTTTCCAGCATGCGAGCTACTTATAAAACAACCAAGTCCCAAAGATCTACCTACCCACTACTCAGAGAGCCATTAAAGCAAAATATTAGGAAATTTATTTCAGTGAGAGCCATATAATACATTTTAAGGCTGAATTCAACTAAATGTGAGTATAATAAGCCCCTGAGCATTCCTCACAAATGGCATGGGAGCCATACACACTGTGCCTGCGATCTGCCTGGGATCTACCAGGATGCCCTTCGAGATCTACCAGTAGATCATGATCTACCTAATGAGCACCCCTGCCCTAAACCCTAGAGAAATATTGTCCACCCATTCTCTGAGCACTGGCAGAATTCATCTCCCTTTCCCCATACATCTAATTCTCAGTTAATTAGGTGACAAGGAGAGTTGGGATCATGGCAATAGGTTCAAAATCATGCCTTAGTAGCGAATGTGAATACAGAACATTTGTGGATGAGAAAATTTAGGTACCTTGTCCACTCTGGAAATTTTAGAAAATCAACCCCCAAAACCAGGGCTGATTTATCCATGGGTCAATGTGTAGATTAAATTATTTTTAAAAAGGAACTGTCCCCTTCTCAGAGTAGAGTGGCTTCTCAAGTCGCTCCTGGCAGGGGGGAAAAAGTAGAGTGGCAAAAGGTGAGAGCTTAGTCCATACTGGGAGAAACTAAAGGAAGCATCGCCCTTCTCTTTTCTCTCCACTGTGGCATCTTTTCTAGTTTTTCAAATGCCTGGGCAGGGAAATGGCAACAGCAGCCATTTCCCTGCCTAATCTCCTGAGGCAGTTTTGGTGCTTTCCCCCTTTCCACAGAATGGCCCCTGAATTATCCATGGATCAGATCTAAATTTGCCTTTGTATGAGGTTGACTTGTACATGAGTATATACTGTAACCATTCCATTAGTTTTGTTACAGGAGATTCCTTCTGGCAGTGATCAAAGCACAGATGAATGACGTTTCCATCAGCTGGTAGAGGGATGTCAGATTAGAACAGATTACTTAGTTAAGTAATATTAACAGATGAGTATAGATCATTACTTTTATACAGAGGAAATACGAGAGGGATTTTCTTTTAGAAGGCTGATTCCTGGAGCTTGGATTGAACAACATGAATAGCTTTGCAAAAACATTGCAAGCCTTTTTTGAGCCACTTTATTGTTGTCATATTTATATTGTGGTTTACCTCAGACATTTATAAAGAACTAGCTGTACCCGTGCACGCGTTGCTGAGCCATGACTCTATCTCTGTATCTCTTTCTCTCTCCCTTTCTCTATTTCTCTCTCTCTCTCTCTGTCTCTCATTCTCTCTCTCTCACTCACTCTCTCTCTCCCTCTCTCTCTCTCCCCCCTCTCTCTCTCCCTCCCTCCCTCCCTCACTCTCTCTCTCTCACTCACTCTCTCTCTCTCCCCTCTCTCTCTCTCTCTCTCTCTCACTCTCTCTCTCTATCTCTCTCTCTCTCTCTCTCTCTCTCTCTCTCTCTCTCTCTCTCTCTCTCTCTCTCTCTCTCCCTCCCTCCCTCACTCTCTCTCTCTCTCTCTCTCCCTCTCTCTCTCTCTCACTCACTCACTCACTCTCTCTCTCCCTCTCTCCCCCTCTCTCTCTATCTCTCTCTCCCCTCTCTCTCTCTCTCTCTCCCTCTCTCCCTCCCTCCCTCACTCTCTCTCTCTCTCTCACTCACTCCCTCTCTCTCTCCCTCACTCTCTCTCTCTCACTCACTCTCTCTCTCTCTCTCTCCCTCTCTCTCTCTCTCTCTCTCTCTCTCTCTCTCCCTCTCTCCCCCCTCTCTCTCTATCTCTCTCTCTCTCTCTCTCTCTCTCTCCCTCTCTCTCTCTCTCTCTCTCTCTCCCCTCCCTCTCTCTCTCTCTCTCTCTCTCTCTCCCTCTCCCTCCCTCTCCCTCTCTCTCTCTCTCTCTCTCTCTCTCTCTCCCTCTCTCTCTCTCTCTCTCTCTCTCTCACTCACTCTCTCTCCCTCCCTCCCTCTCTCTCTCTCTCTCCCTCCCTCCCTCTCCTCTCTCTCTCCTCTCTCTCTCTCTCCCCCCTCTCTCTCCCCTCCCTCCCCCTCCTCCCTCTCTCTCTCTCACACACCTCCCTCCCTCCCTCCCTCCCTCCTGGCGCTCCTTACCTTCCTGGCGCCTCCTCCTCCCAAGGACTCCTTCCTTCCTAGGGCCCAAAGGCTGCCCTGGAAAGTGCCTGGAAAAGATCTTTTCCAGGCGCTTCCAGGGCAGCCTTTTTGGGCCCTAGGAGGCGCCGAGGGGCGGCGAGGGGGGTGGCGGGGGGAGGTGGGAGGGGCTGGGGAGGAGGGGAGGGGTTTCCCCTCCTCCTTCCAGGTTCCCCCCCCCCGCCGCTCTTCCTGATCAAAGGAGGAGGCGGAGGAGGCGCTCTGGCTGCCATGTGCGAACGTTCTAAACGTTCGCGCTGGCAGCGAAGTGGCCGGGGTGGGAGTTCCGTTGGCAATTTTGTGGGGATCTTTTTTGGGTGCTGGGAGGTATGTAGGTCCGTTTTTTTGCTGTTGTCTGTAGCGAGTGTAATGGTCCAGTAGGCTGCCAAGTTTGGTGCTTCTGCGAGCCATAGTTTCTTTGTCTATATCAATCTTTGCACGACCGTATCTCCTTTATATATATATAGATGTCATGTGTTGAATTGTCACCAACACTTCTGTAGAGGTTTGTTTTCTTTGGAAATCTCCATTCTGTTTTAAAATCAAGCGTAGCCTGTTGAGCAGGCTTGGCTTGGGGACTAAATTCATTAGAGCACATTGGTTTTCATCCCAGGGGAATATCACTGCCAGCTTGAAAAAGAAATATATAACACATGGTACTCAATATAGTTTAAAAAAACGTTTTAGTTGTATAAAAAGTTGTTACTATAGATTCCATAGGTGTTTTGAGTGTGTATGTTTGTGCAATCACTGTATTTGTATGTTCTTATATTAGTGAAAATTACATAGCAGTTTCAGGGGGAACCAACCTAAAAAATTCTGTTCTTAATTTTTTTTCAGAAGTAAATGTCTTTCACACTTATTCTGTTAATTTATTCAGACTAAAATAGCAATATACCCCTTTTTGCCATTTTGCTGGCAGTTATATATAAAGGGTGCTATACCGTCTTACGTATTTGTTCAAAAGTTCTCTTGGCTACTCATATGTAATTAATTGTTCATATGACACAGTATATTTAAGAGTGATCTGAGGAAAGAAGGAACATTGGAAAAGGATTAGATTGTATTTCACATGCCTGCCAAAAAAATATGGGAACTGTCTTGTAATATGAGATACTTCTAGGCTCTAGGTTTTCATTGAAATATGTGTTTTGAATGATTTCTGCAAAAATTATTAAGGAGTATTTGTCCATAAAGATGTGAAGTTTCATATTTTATGCAACTCTATTCTTATCCAAAGAGATCTCTGCACACTGGTGTATCTGTGTTTTTAATGTGTGGTCATTTTTGTTTATTTTCTTTTTTCTTACATATTTTTCATATCATGTACATTGCTCACTTATAATAACTACAACCCACTTCCATTAAAAACATTACATACATGATTCTCTGGAGGAAATCACATATATTTATATTATATGATTTGGGAATATTATGTTCTTTTGAGGCCTGCATAGTTGCTAGATGTTACTTATTCCCATATTCTGAAGAAGTGTGTTCATTTCTTTAAAAGTGATGACAAAATACTCATCTAAATGTCTATACTCAATATAGAAATATAGGTGGTTGGGGTGTGGAGGGATGGGTGTATTGCAGTGGTTCTCAACCTTCCTAATGCGGTGACCCCTTAATACAGTTCCTCATGTTATGGTGACCCCCAACCATAAAATTATTTTCATTGCTACTTCATAACTAAATTTTGCCACTGTTATGAATAGTAATGTAAATATCTGATATGCCAGATGTTTTTTCACTCACTGGACCAAATTTGGCACAAATACCCAATGTGCCCACATTTGAATATTGGTGGGGGGGGGGGTGATTATGTTCTTTGGGAGTTGTAGTTGATGGGATTTATAGTTCACCTACAATCAAAGAGCATTCCGAACTTCACCAATGATGGAATTGAACCAAATTTGGCACACAGAACTCCCATGACCAATAGAAAATGCTGGAAGGGTTTGGCGGGCATTGACCTTGAGTTTTGGAGTTGTAGTTCTCCTAAATCCTGAGAGCACTGTGAACTCAAACAATGATGGATTTAGACCAAACTTGGTAATATTCCCAAATATGAACACTGGTACAGTTTGGAAAAAGAGACTTGATATTTTGGAGTTGTAGTTGCTGGGATTTATAGTTCACCTACATTCAAAGAGCATTCTGAACCCCACCAATGATAAAATTGGGCCAAATTTCTCACACAGAACCCTCATGAACAACAGAAAATACTGTCTTTTCTGATGGTCTTTGGTGACCCCTCTGACATCCCCTCGCGACCCCCCCAGGGGTCCCGACCCGCAGGTTGAGAAACACTGGTGTATTGTTTTATGGTATATGCTGGGGAAGGCAATTTTGTTGTGCAGTCGTTCAATGACAATAAAACTATTCTATTCTATATTAATAGCAGTCTGTTTAAAATAACACATGCCATTAACATTTGACTATAAGAATACTATTCTTATTCTTTTTCTGTGTGCCAAAATATGGCATCATGTATTCCTAGGCTTTTTTTTTTGGGGTGTTCTTGGAATCTGCAGCCAGTTGCTATAATAACAACAATAACAACAACATCAACTTTCTTTTTATACCCCGCCTCCATCTCCCTGAAGGCTCTTGAGGTGGCTTACATGGGGCCAAGCCTGATCTGCAGGTATTTAGAGTATAGTACAACTCTTGTATCCACAGGGTCAATGGATGCCAAACAGTGGATAATAGCAAGCTCTGTATTTTTACTGTACTTGGGTCAGGAGTATACCATATAGAGCCATATTGGGGAATCTAGAGAGATACATAAACACTCTTGCTGGGAGTAGTGGTGGGGTGTGTGTGTTTGTTTTTAAAAAATATATATCCATGAAACCATGGGTGGTGAATTCACAAATAAAGGGGTCATTACTGTACTGGAGGCTACATTTTCTTCAGCCTCTTTTCTTTTGTTGTGTTTATCCAATTTTAGCAGTAAATTGGCAAACCCAGTATTTCCCAGTAAATCTATGTTTCTGAGCATTAGCATAATACTTGATTTGTTTCTTTATTGCTATAGCAATGCCCTAAGTGATTATATTTAAATCTGTCTGGTTTTCATCCTGATTTGGAAAGGTTTTAGAGTGTTTATTTGAAAATGGTTTTCTACTACAGAGAGACGTAAAACATGGAGGATAAGAATATTTCTTAAATGACACAAATTGGGCTGTAATCTAAAACATATATATTTGAAGATTATGCCCATCTTGTACTGTATACTGGTGTTTTAATTTAGCAAAATAGGACACAATGAGCTGACTAAGCATATTCCATTAACACTGTGGCTGTTTCTGTTGCCTACTCATAAAATGTACTTTAAAAGGCATTACCTTGGCATGAGTCCACATATTTGGAAAACATATTTCCATGGATCCTGTTCTTTTGTCAATTTTAGAAGAACAAATTTGCAATCATTATCTGCTTGATAATTGTCACAATCGCCATCTGGAGACTGTGCGGTTGTTTCATTTGTCAGTAAACTGGCTGATAAGATACTCTTTAATGAGACAGAGGCCCCTTCTACACAGTTGAATAAAATCCCACATTATCCGTTTTGAAATGGGATATATGGCAATGCGATATTCCAGTTCAAAGCAGATATTATGGATTATTCTGCCTTGATTATCTGGGCTATGTGGCTGTGTGTAAGGCCCCAGACTCTGCCCCATCCCAAATTCAGTTTAAAACTTTGAGATGAAACATGAAAGAACTGGCACAGAAGCAGCCATACATTTCTTGCATTTCTTTACTTGAACACACATGAATGAGACAGATGGGAAAGGGTCCAAAATATCCAGTGAGTTAAGTTTGCCGGTGGATTTTTGAAATTGCTGTGGTTTCAAAAGCAGTTTCACAATTTGGAAATTTTGATGGCTGTAAAGTAATTTCAGCACATGGTAGATAGAACAATTGCTTGTGTGGTTATCCAGACACAGGTTGCTTCCACACAGCCATATAACCCAGAATATCAAGGAAGATAATCCATATCTGCTTTGAACTGGGTTATCTGAGTCCACACTGCCATTTAATCCAGTTCAATGTGGATTTTATTTAGCTGTGTGGAAGAGATCTTAGTGGTATCTACCAGTCATATGTCCTATCCCTGACTGCATTTATTTATTTCCACCATTTCTACTTTTATATACTGTACTTCCAGAGAGTCACGGGAGTATAGTAAGTGGTCTGTCTCTAAAAATGACTGATTTCTTATGTGGATACAGTTACTATGCAGCAAGAGTATAAATTGTTACCACATAAAACTTGGACAAAGAGCTAAAATTAGCCACATGCTCATATGCAAAAGAAGATACCAATTGCATTTACAGTAAAGTTTTCAATGATTTTCTGATAATCTACGCTTATTATTTGGGCACCAAGAAAAATAAATGTGGATTATCAGAAATTTACAGACAACTTTGCAGTATTCTACAATATATATGCACCTGTTGGACCATCCCCTGTGGTCAATCTTCTTTTAAATTGAATGCATATTCAGCTGAAAGTGGAATGTATACCAGCAATTCCGTTCTGTTTGTTTCGACAACATGCAGATTATTTGCCACTGAACTTCATTCTTTGGAAGTTTTCTTCTAAGTAGCTACCATAAATGTTTGTAATCGTTGAAAGATATAAGAACAATAAGGGGAAGTTGAGGTGGGTGTGAAAACAGGCTTAATATTTTGATAAATCCAATGTATAGGCTTCAATTACATCAAAGTGCTTTGCATTCTAATGCAAGTATAAGTAATATTAGCACCTAATTATTGTTTTACCTCAAATTTGTTTTTTTTCTGTGAGGAATTATTGCTGCTTCTTTATTAAATATATGGATTCTTGGAAATAGTTGGCAGCATTTGTTAAACCATATGCACTAGGATTGGCTTTTTGTTGGAAATGCTTTACTAGATTTCCCTTTAATCAGCATAGTTAAGGAAAAAGGCTTTCATGATCAGTTTTATTTGTGATACTGTGAGTTCACTTTGCAACCAAACTGACTTCACAAGGGCACTCTATGGCCCCTTCTACACTGCCATATAAAATATAGATTATCTGTTTTGAACTGGATTATATGGCAGTGTAGAATCATATAATCCAGTTCAAATGTGGATTATCTGATTTGATAATTTGGATTACATGGCAGCATGAGAAGCCCTGGGGAATATATGTTCTCTGTGTGATTACTTAAAATGTAATTGGTACTGAAATCACTTAGCAAGGTGTTCATTAGTTGTAATGTGATACTCCTGATTAAACATATTTACCTTTTCCATACTATAAAGACCCTTCTATCCTTTAAAGTGATAAAACCTTATTATGATACAATACACATGTCATTCTTCAAGACGTAACAAGACATTTTGTTGCCTCCTCTTGAGATGTTTTAATCATAAGATGATGTTCTGATAGGGAATTTTAAAACATATTAAGTGAAGTCTAGTTGCAAGGTGAACACTCCCTTGTCATCTGATATTGGCTTCGTATATTGGTCCATGAGCAAGATTTTGAATTCTCGAGTGTTCCTTTAAGGATAGATTTTAGTGAGCTAGTCCTCTGTCTACAAGATAGGTTGGTTTTGGGGGTCTTGCTGACATCATGGTCAAATGTCCAGTGCTAATGACAACAATACAATTTCTTGCCTTACTGGATTATAGTCAATTTGGTATTAGTAACATTGTTAGATAATGAGTAAAGGTGGGGAAGGAGAAGGTATTGTAGATTTAAGACATTTGACCATGGTACTGAATTTTAGTTTCAACAACTCAGTCTCATGAGTAAGATTTTACACAAGGACATTACAAGTTTTCATGGAGTCTTATCAAAGTCATATAAAAAGGGAAAGATATATCTAATATTACTGAAGCAAGTAAGAGATAGTTTCTTTGGTGGATCAAATGAAACAATTTAGAGCAGGTGACACTGCTTTCTTCACAATACAAATTAATAATCACAATCAATGCCAGTTTTTACACTGAGGAGGAGTCAATTGTCAAAATCAAGTTATTCAAGGAGAATGGCCAAAGTCAGAAAAGGGACCAAGTATTCATTTATTAGAGGTGTGAGCAGTCAGGTTTGCAAGTAAAATAAAATGCAGGAATATGCAGACATCACTTTCAAAGTGATCCTTGGCAACCAAGGTAGAATGAGATCATACCTGCGGAAAGAGTCACCCAGAATATTGATTTGGGTTGAGAACTGGTTGAATTCTTTAATAGCAGTATTATCAAAGGGTACTCAAATATGACAGCAATTATTTGCCTGAACGGGATCATCCAGAGGAGTGGAGTTTTAATCAGGAAGTGTTCAACTTAGGCCTCTTCTGTGCTTCCATATAATACAGTTCAAGGTAAATAATCTGGATTTTGTATGGCAGTGTAGAAGGGGCCTTTAAGAACATAATTCACTGCTGTTGGATTGGTCAAAGGGTCTACTATATATGCTTGCATTCCACTACCAAGGATTGTAATGAAAATCACAGTGCAGAGATGGTCTTAATTGCCCTACCACATGGGCCATCCAGATTATGGTATCTTCTTCTGCTGAATCTGTTAGAGGAGAAGCCATATCATTTTCTTTGGAGGCTGGTTCTATTAACTCAAGATCCAGCAAATCATCCAAATTCGTTGTTAACTACCGTGTTTCCCCGATAGTAAGACACCCCCGATTATAAGACGTATCGGGGGTTTCAGGGGGGTCGGCTAATATAAGCCGTACCCCGAAAGTAAGACATATTGCCGCCTCCCTCTCATCTACCGTAGCTGCGCGCCGCCTCCTGCCCACGCCCGCACTATCCCCCCCCCCCTCCATACGTCACCGCGTCTGCCGGAGCAGGGGGCGGGCCGCTCCTGATGGCGCGCTGACGTCACCACGTCTGACATCACCACGCCGGCGTCCTGCGCAGCCCACCCCTTTTTGGTGAGGCTTGCTGACATCACCAAGCCCCGCTGAAAAGGGACGCCGCGCTTGGTGACGTCAGCACACCGTCAGGAGCGGCCCTGCCCCCCGCCTCCCTCCCTCCTACAGTGACAGCCAGGGCGGCAGAACTGGCGATTTCTCCCGGTTCTGCTGCCCCGGCTGAGGCTATAAGAGGGAGGGTGAAGCCGAGGAGGGCTCCCTTTGGCCCCTCCCTCCCTCCTACAGTGACAGCCAGGGCGGCAGAAGCGGCGATTTCTCCTGGTTCTGCTGCCCCGGCTGAGGCTGTAAGAGGGAGGGCAAAGCCGAGGAGGGCTCCCCCTGAGGCTGGCGTGTCCCTTTAAGAGGAAGGGCAAAACCGAGGAGAGCTCTCTTTCCAATATAAGACATACCCCGAAAGTAAGACATAGTGGGGCTTTTGGGGATAAAAAGAAACTAAGACACTGTCTTACTTTCGGGGAAACACAGTATTAACCATGTGGAGGGTGAGCAGTATTCTGAACACCAATTCTGAACACCATTTGACTTCTAGTTGATTCTATCTACCTATTTATCTGAAACCACTTGGAAGGGTTTTTCCAAAGGTTGATGTGAATGAAATTCATTTGTAGTTGAAGAGGTACAGATAAAGTGTCTTTTCCTTTTTGCCTAGAGGAATTGAGAAGTGATCAAAACAAAACAGACAGAAGCTGCTTTGTCTTCGGTGTTATCAATAGGAGGGAAGCCTGTGATAGCATATCCTCATATTAAATGTTTTTTGAGAACAGCAACTTTGCAAACACCCTCCAACATTCAGAAATTTCCATCATGGGATTTCAGTTTAGTACTGAATTCTTTTTTTAAAAGATTAATGACTAAGATTAATGACTTTTAAGGTGTAAATTCTAGTGGTCATTTCTCCAGCAGGGCAAGTGTCATAAATAGTATTGTTGTCAACTAATCCAAACCTAGGCCGGTTTAATAAAGATCAATTATCCACGAGCATTGATCCATCATTTCTTCATTGGAACCTGACACATCTATTAAAATGGCATTCTTTGGATATCTCTCTCTCTGGCATTACTTCCCGAATGAACATTCTTAGGAAGGACTCATCCCACGCTTTTTACAAGCGCGTTGATGACTAAAAAGGCCAAACTGAGATAGGCAAGTCCGGTTGCAGAAAGCACAGCAGAAAGTCTCCTTGGGTGATGTTGTTTCCAAGTTGCAGTTCTTTCTGCGTTGTCGTTTCTCTTCGAGACCTGTTCAGTGTGTCTTCTCGAAAGAGGCTGCAGCATTGTGGATAGTGCGTCTCCATGCCTCCCGATGTGAAGCCCTGCCCAGCGCAGCTGAGTTTTCAATAGCATGGCCTCAATGCTGGCGATCCCTGCTTTCTCAAGGACAGCAACATTAGTCACATAATAATAATAATAATAATAATAATAATAATAAACTTTATGAGTCGCTTCCCTCTCCCCAAAGGGGACTCGGAGCGGCTTACATGGGGCCGTGCCCAAACCACAAATCACAAAATATCAGACATCAAAAAACAATAAACACAATAAAAACAGTAAACACAGTAAAATGAATACATCTAATAAAACACTATAACAAATGCATCTAAAACAGAAGGAAAAAAAGAAGACGAGAGGGTGGGCCACGTGTACATATAAAATGTTTAAAAACTGGGGGAGATAAATGGAGTAGGGCTGAAACGTGAAGAGTCGCAAAGGGGAAGGAAATCCAAAAAATGGGCATTGAGGGATCTAGTCTCCAAAGGCTAGGCGGAAAAACCAGGTTTTCAGTTGTCCCTTAAAGGCTTCCAGTGAAGGGGCATTCCTGATCTCTCCCGGAAGGGAGTTCCAAAGTCAGGGGGCCACAGAGGAGAAAGCTTTCTCCCTAGTGTTCACAAACCGGGTCTGTGAAACTGGTGGAGGCGAAAGGAGGGCCTCCACCGAGGAGCGAAGGGCTCGAGCTGGTTCATGGGGGGAGAGCCAGTCGCAAAGGTAGGCGGGTCCCAAACCGTTTAGGGCTTTATAGGCAATCACCTGCACCTTGAATTGGGCCCGGAAAATAAACGGCAGCCAGTGGAGCTCTTTAAACAGGGGGTCCGACCGCTCCCTGTACCCAGCCCCGGTTATTAATCTGGCAGCCGAGTGTTAAACAAGCTGAAGTTTCCGGGCCATCTTCAAGGGAAGCCCCACGTAGAGTGCATTGCAGTAATCCAATCTAGAGGTAACCAAGGCATGGACCACCATAGTCAAGTCAGACTTCACGAGGTATGGTCGCAATTGGCGCACGAGTTTTAACTGCAAAGGCTCTCCCAGCCACCGCCGACACCTGAGCATCAAGCGTTAGCGCTGAGTCCAGGAGAACCCCTAGACTGCGGACCTGTGACTTCAGGGGGAGTGTAACCCCGTCCAGCACAGGTTGCCACCCGATACCCCGATCAGACGAGAGACTGACCTGGAGGACCTCTGTCTTATCGGGATTGATCCTCAGCCTGTTCCTCCTCATCCAAACCGTCACAGCGGCCAGGCACTGGTCCAGTATCCGAGGGGCTTCCTTGGAATCTGGTGGAAAAGAGTAGTGGAGTTGGGTGTCATCTGCGTAGAGATGGCACCGTACTCCAAAACTCCGGATGACCTCGCCCAGCGGTTTCATGTAGATGTTGAATAGCATGGGGGATAAAATAGAACCTTGTGGGACCCCACAGGTCAAAGACCAGGGGTCCGAGCAGGAATCCCCCAGCTTCACCGACTGGGAACGACCCTCCAGGAAGGAACGGAGCCACAGAAGAACCGTGCCTCCAAGTCCCATCCCGACAAGTCTCCCCAGAAGGATACCTAGGTCGACGATATCAAAAGCCGCTGAGATGTCCAAGAGAACGAGCAGAGACACATTCCCCCTGTCCAGCTCTATGCGGAGGGCATCCACCAAGGCGACCAAAGCCATCTCGGTACTGTGCCCTGGCCTGAAACCAGACTGTGAACGGTCCAGATAATCGTTGTCTTCGAGGAAACCTTGGCGCTGCGAGGCAACCACCCGCTACAGAACCTTGCCCAGAAAGGGGAGGTTGGAGATAGGTCTATAGTTGTTACAGTTTGTTGGATCAAGAGAGGTCTTCTTTAACAAAGGCCTCACCACCGCCTGCTTAAGGCAGGAGGGGAAGATCCCCTGGCTCAGTGAGGCATTTATTATCCCAACAAACCACTCCAACAACCCCTCAGCTTCACCAGCCAGGAGGGGCAAGGATCCAGAGCACAAATGGTCGCCCTCACAGTCCCAAGGATCCCCTCCACGTCATCAGGAAGAACAAGCCGGAAAGAATCCCAGAAGATCGAACAGACAGATGCCTCGGGTACCTCATCTGGCACTGCGATGAAACTGGAGTCCAGCTCAAGATGTATCTGAGCAACTTTGTCTGCAAAAGGGTGTGCAAAATCGCTGCACCGAGCTGCCGAGTCGTCGGGGGGGCCCCCAGCCTCAGGAGGCCGGAGGAGCTCCCCCACAACGTGAAACAGCTCCGAGGGCCTATTGGCAGCAGACGCTATGCGGGCAGTGGAGAACGCTCTCTTGGCTGCCCGCAAAGCCATGGAGTAGGCCTTAATAGCGGCTTTAGCCCGTGCTTGATCAGACACATCCCGAGACTTCCTCCAGATGCGCTCTAGACCCCTCCTCCAGCACTTCATCACAGCCAGCTCCAGGGAGCTGGAGTGACTCTACGCAAGGAGAGGGGCTGTTCGGGGGCGATCATGTCAATCGCCCTGGCCAACTCGCTATTATAGTGCTCAACCAGGGTGTCAACAGGATCGTCAGTCTCCAGGACAGGAAGATCCCCAAGAGACCTCAGGAGTCCTTCTGGATCCATCAGCCTCCTGGGGCGGACCATCTTAATGGGCCCACCACCCCTGCGGAGGTTAGAGTCCAGTGTACATTTAGGATTGGAATGGAAGGGAAGATTTGTCATTTTCTAACATTTAAACTTAATTCTGAGTTGCTTTAATGTTTGCATCTTGTAAGGATATCTAACAAAACCGAAAGAGTGAATGAAGGGAGCAATGGATAAAATGATTTAGAATTTTGATCTCTTGCCTTAGTCAGCTGGCACAAGGAATTAACCCAGTGGTTGTAGATTGTTCATTTAGGATTCCTAGAATGATAATTAATGGTACACATAAGGTTGATGTGTACCACAAAAGTTTTTCCTACACCATTTTATTTCCTACACCAACTGCTTCTCTCTTGTTCTAGGCAGGTTTAGTAGGATTAATTATGGGGTATAGAATGAGCCAGATGGGTCTGATTTTCAGTCCACATATCCAAGAGAAAGACATCACCTACAAGCCCTTCACTCTCTCATACAGTGGTTTAAACAGAACAACTCGAATTTCTGTGTAAATACAGTCAAAGTGCATTGTGGGCAGAGGGCACTACTAACATCTATTCATATAAATATGTGGCTGTTATTACTACTACTTAATCATCAATCAGCTATTTTGAAATGTCCAAATTAACGACAGTTCCTATTTTTTCTTTTTACTTTTAAAAATTAAGACCAGGGATCCATGTCTTCATGATGAAGTTTCATCCTCAGTTTCACAACTTGCAACAAAGGTATATGCCTAATTTTGAAATATGACATTAAGCATATTTCTTGTAACAACTTTTCTGTCTATCTGTTGTTCTAGACTGGTTGAGAATTATTATTCTAGACTGGTTGGAATTATTGTGTGTGTGTGTTTGTATGTGCTTCAAATGTAGTTTTGCCAGTTCCTTCCTTATTCTGAAATATAGCCTACAGCCCATTGGCAGCCTCCCATCAAAATATTAACCAGAGCTGCCCTTGGTTAGCTTTTAAGATCAGACAGGATCTTATCCTTTCAGGGTTGTCTTTAATATGTCTTTTATTGTCTCTATTTTATTTCCAATTTTTTTCCTCTGCCTTCTTTCTATTTTAATGATAAGCTTACTTATGTTTTGTACTTTATACTCTCTCATGACAAAACAAATAAAAACAATAATGCTTGGTTATGTTCTTTGTAATAGGAGTGTGTATGACATATTTGCAGCTCTGTCAACCTCTAGGATTTTTATACTAATAATTACATACGTATGTAATGGGCCAAATGTATAGGTGGTTATATACTCAGGTTGATCTTGAACCAAATCTTCCTAAATCTAGCATATTAGTATTTTGGAGGAAATAAAGCAAGTGCCATAATTTTTACAAAATATTAGTTTATGTCCGTGTAGTATTAGAAATGCTTTTCTGGCAATCGCAAGCTGACACAGGCTGACACAAGTGCAGGTGTTTTGATTCAGTATATCAATACAATTTATCAAACAATGAAAAGTTAAATTATGAAACATTAAGTGAACACCTGTGTTCTTTCTATATTTTGAATCGGTTTTGCACATAGTATTTGTGTAGTCGGTAAGGTTTGGCTTGAAGTTTCTTTCAGCAACATTTCCCTTTGATAGCATCCTCAATTCCCAATACACATGTATTCATGCATATGTATGTTTGTTCTCTCTCTCACACACACCTGTCTGCTTTAAAAAAATCAGTTTTTAAAAACATGAAGCAGCGTAGGGTTTGTGAAAGGTACCAAAGGACAAAGTGTGCCTCTTCTATACTTTCTGCCTTCTAATGAAGGTTTGTGAATGTTTAATACTATTTATATTTAATTCTGTTTTAATGTTAATATATTTTAAATTGTGTGCTAATGCTTTTATGTAAAGCTGCTTTGAGTTCCCTTCAGGAGAGATAAAGTGGGGTATAAATGTAATAATAATAATAATAATAATAATTCTTAAGTTGAATTTGTATGTAAGTCGTAACAGGTACATTTTGTAAGTATAACTCCAGCCAAAATGTATATACTTTAGTTTTGGATAGCATAGGGAAGGGTTAACACCCATGTCTTGCTGTCCGTGCCCAGGTTCAGAAGATTTCACTTTTTGTTCCTGTGAAAATGTGGCTTGTTGTGGGAACAAGGATTGGTGATAAAGCTTCAGTGGAGACATCTTTCCCCCATGATTATTCTTTCAGGAGTGAATTTCCCTGAAGTGTAGATTTCTCTTACTTCCTGTTGTCTCACTCCTGTTTGAGTCATTTGTAAGTCCTGTGTTTGTAACTCGGGAACTGCCTATATTGCTCTTACTTTAGTTCAGAAGAATGAATGTCTATTTTAGATGTTGATATTGCTAACTGTTGCCAGGCTTTTCCTAGAAAAAAAGAGAGTCAAGAAGCATAGTAATAATTACTGCCTTCCCAGCATGGCAAATTGTCACACTTTCTGCTTGAAGCACCTTTCTTCTGCACATCCTATATCAATCCTACAGTCGTGTGTCAAGAGTGATTTCTAGAAAAAGCATGAATGGGCATGAGGAGATTGGCCTCAAGTGGGAAACTGGGTTGCCTTTAAAGAGAATGTGCAAGCTATTCATTTGGCTGTTGATATAATAGACGTGACAGCTTTACATTTGTCACATTCATATTGAATGAAGCACTGCTTTGCTAGCCAAAAGGAAATAAGCCTGTGGCCTTCTAGATATTGTGGATAACAACTATAAGGAATCCTATATAGCAGTGGTTCCCAACCTGTTGTTCGCAAGAACTAAAATATTGTACGCGGCCTCCCCATTACTACATCGTTGCAATGAGAGCGACTGGTCTCGCAAAACCCTCTTATAATGCCGAGGCTTATTAAATATGGTATTCTGTGGGCAAGCAGATTATGACTACTGGATGGCATATGTTTTGTATCAGAAACTAGAGATGATGTGGTCTATCTAATGCAGTTTTCTGAATCAGAACCCCAAATAATCAAACTGAATCTAAAGTTAACCAAAAACTGATTTGTAACCCTTTTGGTACTAATGTTGGAGAGTAGTCTCTGGTCAAAGTGGTCCCTGGTCAAAGTGATCCCAGGTCTAAAAAAAGTTGGGAACCACTGCTATACACCATAGCATGAGATGAAGGATGAGGGTGGCTTGTTTGATAAGCCCATCCTCTTTGCAAAAGTGCCAAGTGTGCATCCAGGCCAGTGACTTATCCAGGCCATTTGCTGAGAAGGAGGAAGATTGCTGAATACACAACTATTAAAGATCCGCAGGAAATAAGCACAGATAACCCCAAATCAAGTTTGGTGCTATGATCAAATACTGAGACCAGATGTGATAATTATATAAGCGATGCTATCATGTGTTGGACTTCAGGACTTAAGCTAGTGGTCTAGGACCCTTCCACACAGCCATATAACCCAGAATATCATGGCAGAAAATCCCACAATATCTGTTCTGAACTGGGTTATCTGAGTCCACAGTGCTATATATTCCACTTCAAAGCAGATAATGTGGGATTTTATTCAGCTGTATGGAAGGGGCCCTAGAGCACTGCTTTTAAAAACTGTGGGTCCTGACCCCATATGAGTCCCCGTAGTGAAAAGTTTCTGAAGGCCACCCATTTACATAGATTTGTTAGGAACAACATGCAATGTTTACAGTGGACTCTGCAGAAAATGCTTGAGCTGAGTTCACAAAAAGGGAAGCCTTGCAACATGCTGATTTATTACCAGTAAATGTTTTATTTTTATACCTATTTTATATGCCTATCTCCAGGGCCACAGACATTTTTTTCAAGTGGAAAGGGGTTGGTAGTGAGAAAATGTTTAAGAAGTCCTGATCTAGAGATGTCTGGCTAAAGGACACCTTATTGTAAAGTAGGAGTTGAGCTATTGTTTGAAGCCCTGTGAAAATGAATACCTGGCCACATTTTCTCTTCAGGCTTCTGGGTAAACCTGCTCAGTAATCGGAGGCTAATGTGCAAGTGACATTTTTCTCCTAGCCAGCAAATTCTGTCTCATAGTAATCTGAAGTCTCATTTCTCCTGATGTACATTGCTACATTTATTTTCAGCTCCCTCCCTAAAGAATGATTTTACAGATTTTATCAACATCAAATTGTTCTAGAACTCCCCCTCCCTTGTTTTGTTTCATTCATTCATTTTATTATTTTATTAGCCGCCCACCACTGGAGTGCTCTGGGCGACTTACATAGGACAGAATAAACGAAACATTATAATAGTACAACAGTGACATTAAATAAAATTACAGATTAAAAGCTCTACCAAAGAGCCAGGTCTTGAGTGCTTGCGTAAAAGGTCGTAAGTCAGGCATAGCTCTAACATATGGTGGTAGCAAATTCCACAAAGTTGGGGCAGAGATTAAAAAAGCCCTATGCCTTATGCAGTTTACAACACAGAAAAATATGACTCAAGGCTGGCTAGTAGATTTACTCTGAAAAGTTGTCAGTGTCTGTCCTGTTGTCTGTTCAGTATGATGTTGGGAAAACGATATGGGGTTCATCAGAAATTATCTCATTTTCAGTCAGATTGTCCTATGGCAAACAAGATACTTTGCATACCTGTTCAGTTGAGAGGCTGTAGTAAAGAAAAAGTTGTGTTACTTTGGCTAGAATGCAGACATAGATTGGGGTGCAGTGACTTCCCTTGCTGCAAGTTAAGTTTGGCTGTTTTACAGCCATCTTAGGTTTGACCAAAAGAGCAAAAGTGGGCTACTTAATTTGTTCTTTTCCAGACAGAATGCATATCTGTACTTAGAACAATCCCTGAAATTCAGATTTGACTGTATTTAAACTATGCAAAATAATTACTTCATATCTGAGGAGACTTCCCACTGAATTTTAACTCCACTTTGCAATTCAATCAAAGATCTTTCATCACATAAGTGTCTGATGGTACAAATTTCACAGACTCCCAGTTGCTCAATGGGTACCATGACTTTGAGCGCACCTGCTCCATTACAGTTAGTTAGCTACCATTACAACATCGCAAGTCAGAGAAAGGTTTGTGTGTATGAATGCAGCATAATTGGGTGTGCTAGAAACATTTCATCCGTGGAAAGTGCTAGTAAATCCCTTACCAGAACTGTGGGCTCACTGTCGTTTTAACAAAAAAAACCTTTAAAATTAAGAAAATACACATCAAAAGACTCTGTAGCCAGATGCACGATGATGATTGCATAGTTCAGGATATGCTATGGAAGTCCCGGGGATAATTGTGACATTATGTGTCTGGTTATAGAAAAAAATGCTTTGTTTAGTTAGTTGTTCCAAAATCTCTCGCAACGGAAGATAGAGCATCATGCTTCTTTCTGTGATTATTGTTGTTTCCGTTTCCACTTTCTTTCATTATTAACCACAAAATAAGCAGTTCCCTAATCCTAGGCAGCACTTTTCAACAGTTTTTCCTAAGTGTTATGTACCTTGATGTGCTTGTGCACACGTCAGAAAGCTGATTCATGTTTTCCTTCAATATATATATGAATAGTATTCGCGTCATCCAAAAAACATTTTTGGCTAGTTATTTCTTATTAACATGCAAACCTCTGAGCAACATATTTTATTGGAAAGCAGAACAGTTCCATTCTGAAACATTTTTCATAACATGTACATTTTTCATTTTTCTTAAAACGGCTATGGGTTCTGTTTGACATTTACTTCACATTTATGTTGTTTGCATATTATATAATGCTATGATTCTTGCTGTATTGCCTGTTCCCTCTGATGGTAGAATTATGAATGAAGCCACCTCTGCTTCTTTCTCTTGTCACACATAAATGCATTTAAGGAAGATAATACACAGACTTCACAATTTGTATAGATTTTCCCTCCAGCTGTCATTATTTTAAGCAGATCTATACTTTCCTTTGCAGTAGACCTGAGTATTGTGTGAGGGGTCTGTTCCAGGATGCTATTTCCACATATAATCTGGACCCCAATTTTTCTTACCTGAAATGACTGACGTCTTAGGCTTCCAGTGAAGCGTACCACAGAATTGTACAGGAGGACCTGCAGATGCCTAGAAAACTATTCTCTGTAGACCCCAGACCATTCTATGGTCAGCTTTCAGCAAAATATGTGACATAATGTTTAGCTTAAGGCAGTAGCTCTCAACATGTGGGTCCCCAGATGTTTTGGCCTTTAACTCCCAGAAATCCTAACAACTGGTAAATTGGCTCGGATTTCTAGGAGTTATTGGCCAATCACCCAAGGACTCACGGGTTGAGAACTACTGGCTTAAGTTGATTATAGAATTGCTCTAGAGCAGTGGTTCTCAACCTGTGGGTCCC
Organism: Anolis apletophallus; assembly: GCA_030556195.1. NCBI lineage: Eukaryota > Metazoa > Chordata > Lepidosauria > Squamata > Anolidae > Anolis > Anolis apletophallus. The sequence goes on from JARBWK010000003.1 coordinate 90,911,152, forward strand.
CAGATGTTTTGGCCTGCAACTCTCAGAAATCCCAGCCAATTTAACCAGCTGTTAGGATTTCTGTGATTTGAAGGCCAAAACATCTGCGGACCCACAGGTTGAGAACCACTGCTCTAGAGGCCTAGAGTGAACACTTCTCTAGGCATCACTAGGTCTTCCAGCATTGATCTTTCATATCAAATCTATTTGCATATAACTGAAACCACATTCAATAAGCTCAAATAATATTTTTAAGTGTTTAACTGAATTCTGAATTTATTCTGCTGATAGGAGTAAATAATAATCATCTGCTTTAATTGCTTTAACAATGACAAGTTGCACAAGCTGTGTCCATTAAAATACAATTGCTTATTGGCAGAATATTTCTGGGACTTTAAGTTTTAAGTGCTAAAAGTACAGGTGCCTTTTATTTATTTATTTATTTATTTATTAAGCGTGCTTCTATGCCAACACTCCCGGGAGGGCTCGGGGCGGCTCACAGGAGCCAAACAAGGCACAATAAAAACAATGGCAATGGTTAAAACAACAGCAAATTAGCTAAAAACAGTACACTCCATAAAATCATTAAAAACTGTGATGCAACACGCTACCACAGATAACACTTAAAAACACAAAGCTGTACAAAGTAAGACCTACAGGTCGAACGCCTGGCGGGAAAGATGGGTCTTGCAGGCCCGTCTGAATGCAAGCAAGTCCTGGATCGCACGTATTTCTGCCAGGAGGGCGTTCCACAGAGTGGGCGCGGTGACAGAGAACGCCCTCCTACGGGTTGAGGTCAGGCATACGAGCCTCGCAGAGGGGACGTCTAAGAGATAGGCTCCCTCTGACCGCAGTGATCTCATTGGGCAATAAGGGGAGAGACGGTCCCTCAGGTACGTTGGCCCCAAACCGTGTAAGGCCTTAAAGGTAAGAACCAACACTTTGAAAGTGATCCGGTGCTCAATTGGCAGCCAGTGCAGGTCCTGCAAGGTAGGTGTTATGGGACTACCTGCTGGGGTTCCAGACAGGAGTCGGGCGGCAGAATTCTGCACCAGCCTGAGCTTCCGGGTCACTGACAGAGGAAGGCCAACGTAGAGTGCGTTGCAGTAGTCCAGTCTCGAGATGACCGTGGCTTGGATCACCGTGGCCAGGTCGTTCCGGGATAGATAGGGGGCCAGCCGCCTCGCCTGTCTGAGATGGAAAAAGGCAGACTTGCTGGCCATAGAGACCTGGGTCTCCATGGTCAGCTGGGAGTCCAAGTGTACTCCCAGGCTCTTTACTAAGGACGATGGGCATAACGCCACACCATCCAGGGTCGGAAGCTGGACATCCCCATCCCCTGGACGGCCCAGCCACAAGATCTCCGTCTTCGCTGGATTCACCCTCAACCTACTGGCTCGCAGCCATCCAGTAACGGCCTCGAGGCACCGTTGGAAATTATCGGGGTGGATTCGGGCCTGCCCTCCATCCTCAGAATCAGCTGAGTGTCATCGGCATACTGATGACACTCAAGCCCAAAACTCCGTACCAGCTGTGCAAGCGGCTGCATGTAGATGTTAAATAATAGAGGGGAGAGGATGGCCCCCTGAGGGACTCCACAGACTAGCGAGGAGCCCTCGGAGACCCCCTCACCCCTCCTCACATGCTGAGACCGCTGGTGGAGGAAGGAGGTCAGCCATTTCAGGACTGTCCCCCTCACTCCAGCCATGGCCAGGTGGTGGGTCAAAAGATTGTGGTCGACTGTGTCAAACGCTGCCGTGAGGTCCAATAACACGAGCAGCGCAGACCCGCCTTGGTCGAGCTGGCAACGGAGTTGATCTGTGATGGCGACCAGGACCGTCTCCGTCCCGTGCCCCGAACGGAAGCCGGACTGGAAGGGGTCTAGCCATGTTGCATCATTTAAGAAGGACTGCAACTGCTCCATTACTGCCCTCTCAACTACCTTCCCAGGTACGAAAGAGTCGACACTGGTCGGTAGTTGGAGGGAACCGCAGGGTCTAATGATGGTTTTTTCAGCAATGGAGCTACCACTGCCTCTTTCAAGCACTCTGGAAACACTCCTTGCTCAAGGGAGCTGTTTATGATGTTCAACAGAGGCCCATGTAACCCCTCCAGGCACGATCTAACAAGCCAGGAGGGGCACGGGTCGAGGGAGCAGGTGGTAGGCCTAGTTGCAGTCACTATCTTATCAACAGCATCTGCGTCCAGTGGCTGAAACCGGTCGAGGGTGGGCCCAGCGGAGGGCCACGGAGTCTCGAGCTCACGTACTGTGTCAACTGTGGCTGGGAGGTCCTGGCGGAGGCTCGATATCTTGTCTGCAAAGAAACCCTGAAAAGCACCGGCAGTAGGGGCCTGATCATTTTTTGGGACAGTAGGGACTGTCGTCAAAGACCGAATTACTTTGAACAATTGAGCCGGGCGTGAGTTGGCAGACGCTATCAAGGCGGTAAAGTATGAATTTTTGGCCGCCTTGACAGCCCGCTCATAAGCTTTCTTAAATAGCTTATAAGTTGATAGGGAGGCTCCGTCACGGAGTTCCCTCCACTCGCACTCAAGCCGTCTCCTTTCCCACTTCATCGTCCTAAGCTCCTCCGTATACCAAAGAGACCGATGCTTGCGAGGTCGGAGAGGGTGCTCGGGGGCGATCTCGTCGAGAGCTCTAGAGAGAGAGGTGTTCCAGGCAAGGACCTGCTCGTCGACCGAGTCGCTGATAGACTCCAGATCCCTCAGAGCATTCAGGAACCTTTTGGGTTCCATAAGTCTCTTCGGGCGAACCAAAATCCGTTCGGCGCCCTTGCATGGGGGGGGGGGGGTGCTCAACCCGGATCCTTAGGGCACAGTGGTCCGACCATTCAGAGATATTGGATAAAACTGTGAGACGGAAATCAAAGGATGGTTTCTCAAGATTTGTCATTTTAGCTACAGTTGTACAAGTTTAAAGGGGGTAGACAGTATTCTATTCTACAACAAAACCACCCTTAACCCACCAAACTCTTGCTTTCTTTCTTTGCTACCTCTACCAGTAGGACTTCATTAGAGGAGATATTGTGGGGTTGGTTGATTTGATATGCTCTCTGCCAATTTTACTAATAGATTTAAACTTGGTACTTTTACTAAATAAATGTGTGGGAATTGTGTGTTATAACTATTTAGATCTGTTGCAGTGAACCAGAGTTACGGTATATGCGGTATCTTTTATGGTGCAACTTAATATGCAAAATTCAGAGTTCAAGGTCTAAGGCCATTCCAAGGTCAAATTGCACATATTTCTATATTCGGCATACTGCATTGCCCTAATTTTCGGGCAGTTCAGGTATCACATTTTGCTATTGTTCCAGGAAGACTGGACACAATTCACAAGGAAAACAACCATTCAATAAATGAAGCTTTAAAACTTTTCTCATGTATGTTCTATTCTGAATAAGAATTCTTTTTTATGTATGATAAAGCAAATTTCCTTCTGGACTAAAAGCCTCATGGGGGATTGTTTCCCTGCAGATATGTAGAAGTAGACCTAAATTACTGCACAATCCCTAAAGGCACCAAGCCCTGTCTGATCTTGGAAGATAAACTGCTTAGTACTTGGATGGGAGGCTGCCAATAAATACCAGGTGCTGTGGGCAATATTTCAGAGGAAAGAGCTGGCAAAACCAGCTCTAAATATTCCTTGCTTAGGAAAACCCTATGAAATTCATTGGATCACCATGACTTGACAGGCAACTTAAAGAGTTAACCCATTTTAACATACAGAGTTAAAACTGGTTTATGCCATTGTTTTATTATATCCATCAGTACTCTTCCCTGTGGTCCAGTTCTTCCTTTTATGTTTACATTAAAGTAAGCCCAATTGAGCAAAGATTCCCAGCAACATTAATTACAAGTTTCCCCTCCTAGCAGGCTAAGCCTCCTTTATTGCTTCCTGATGAGCAGGGGAGGGGGGATTAATAACGAATAATCTATTAACTGCCCTTGAGCGGCCTGCCGTAATTACTATGTTTCCATGGGGAGAGAGGAAGGAGGCTGTAACGTTGGATTTCTTCTGTTCTATACATGTTTTATTTTTTGTTTGTGTATGCTTGTTCAATGTTTATGTATATTGTAATAAAATTATAGTGAAAGGGTACTGTAGAGAAAAACTAAGAAGACAACACCATTACAAATAAAAATTGGTATGAGGAAAGTTAAGATGCACAATTGATTACTAATCCAATCCATGTTCACTATGAAACAGAGAAATAGCCAAAACCTGCAAAACCGGAAACTTTTAATTAACAGCATAGAAGCCTTTTAAACCCCAGCAGAGCTTTGATTCGGAAATTGCCTTATGTCATCAAAAAGTGCTATAAATCAAGAAAACACAAGAAATATTATAATGTGGCGAGTTAGGTGATAATATTCTTCAGGTGTTTCATAAAAGGCGACTGGGGATGGAAAATCCAGAGAAAAAACTTAGTTTGGATGCAACCCAAGATTATAATTCTTGTTCCTTTGTCCTGAGTTTTCATCAAGGAAGAATGATTGCACCTTGATTTGTGTGCACTTTTTGCCTAAATAGCCAAAATGAATTGACAAATCACTAGAGTTAGCAGCAGTTTAGAAAACCAGTCTAAGAGTGGAAGCCTTTCAAACCATCCTGATAAGAAAGCAAAATACCTTGTGATCACTGAAAGCTGGGTGTGAGTAGAAAGGACGGGGGCATGGCTCACCTGAACACAAGCATTTTCCTAAAGAACAGGAGTACAATCATGAAGCAAGGAGGTAGCATTAGGTCAATGAGTACTGGATATCCTCAATTGAGTTCCAGATCTACCCAATAATACAATACAAAACTTTATTACAGTCACTGACCAGCACAAAGTGGGCACAAGCGCCCTAAGAAAAGAAGGACAACTCCCAGTAAACAGTTATTTAAAATTAGATTACAAATCAGTATAAAATATATTTCAAAAGACAGGATATTGTTACCTTACGGTGTCAATCATCATCCGTCTGATATTAAGAGCAGCAGCACAGAACTTAGCAACACTGTAAGTTATTGTAGTGTTAGAGTCCGAAAGCAGCAGGGTGGAATAATATTTTTCACTGCGCCCAGGGTATTTTTAAAGCCATGGTCCAATGAGATTGGATCTAAGATCTCTGTAGAACATGCATTGAAGAAGCACGTGCTCAGTTGTTTCCACATGACCAGACTCACAGGGGCATAGTCTCTGCTTGAAGGGGGTCTTCTGATACCTCCCCTCCAATACAGCCGATGGGAGGGCATGGCATCTTGCCAGGGTAAAAGCCCTTCGGTGTTTGGGCACCTCCAGGTCTGTTAGGTATGCCATGGGGGCAGTGAGGTATCTAGTGGCTTCCCTAACAATGAAGGCTGGGGAACAGGCTAGGTCGGATTGGCGTTCTATGTCCAGGATCCATTGCTTAATGAGATCCTTGGCTTGGTCCCATCTCATGCTTAGCAATTGTCCTTGGGAGAAACCTAGTGTTGCGAGGAGAAACCTAGCGTTGCGACATCTACCCAATAAATCCAAGTATAACTCTCAAAATTTTAGTCAAAAAAATCAAACCAAAAAAACCTGGATCAACTTACCCATAACCCAGTGTGAGGACTGTACCTTAACTCTTGTTTTAAAAAGTTTGCCATCCCCTTCTCTGAGTAGTGTTCTGAAATGCAGCTTATTTTGTTCTGGGGAAACTGAGAAGAAGTGCCCACCACTTTGACTCTCTCTGCCAGGGACAGTGCCGAATGTCTCTTTAAATGCCTAGGTAATAGCCAGGGGCCTGAATAGCATTTGTGCTTTTCCGTTTTTGCAGCATGACCCTCAAACTATCTATGGGTCATAGCAAAGTTTTAGCCCTATAAATTGCCTTCAACTTATACATGAATATAAATGGCCATGGACTCTGTGTTTAAAAAGTAGTAAATACTGTTTTTGTAGTGAGAGAAAGAAACTATTTTGGTAAACTGGAGAATTTAAAAATAAAAAAACTGCTATGTAAAACATTAAGTTTCACTGCTTTGTGAGCAAGAGTGTGAAATCAAGGGGGATGGAAATAAATTTTGATGCTTTTGAAAGTTCTCACTTTGCCAATGCACATGTCTTTCAAGTTTTGAATGTGAGGAGTGATCCTGATCTCAGCATACCAAAGCATTTAAAAAAAACATTGTAAAATAACTTCTGGTAACGGTATGTACATTCCATTCTTGCCTGAAGCTGATCACCTGTGAACATAATTGAGCAGACTTGAGATGTGTTAGCCCTGTCTTCTGAAAAACAATTTCAGGCTGGATCTATACTGCCATATAATTCAGATAAAGCAGATAATCAAGATGGCTAGTGGGCTTTGGGGATAGGGTGTTTAATTAGACTCTGCCATGCAGCACTGTAGTTATGGTAGCACCATGGTACTGTAGTTACAGTGCTATCTATACTATAAACTCATGTATAGGTCTAGAAATGTTAGTTTAAAATTCCCAAAAGCTGCGTCAATTTATCCATTCTTTATTGTAAATACTTCACCTAACGCTTATAAAAAAGGAACCATCACTTCTCTGAGTAGGGCAGTAAAATAAATAATTTTGCCAACACCGGGAGAACCTAAAGGTAGCCCCTGTTTGAATTCAGAATTGTCTTTGAAAATACATTAACATAGAAATCAGTTTGAGTTGGCATGGGCCATTTTCTCTCTACTTCTGATTGCTTCAGAGCAGGACAACACTGGTAGACAATGGGAACTTTGGATTAAATTTATCTGCAAGATTAAAGAAAACCACTTTGGAGAACCAGGAAAAATATTTGGTCTAGTTGCATTGGCTATTCAGCAAGAAAAGAAAAGAAAAAGAAAATGCTCCAAAGAGTGATATTTTTATTGGACAAACAGAATGCACAAAATACATCATGCAAGCTGTCTAAACTCCACTGGCTTCTTTGTCAGGCAAAATATGTTTTTTTTAAAAAATTCTATGAGTGAACAAAAAGAACGATGGTAAAGTCACAGACCTGCATTTTGTATCCAGTGTTGTTCTTGTAGCTATGGAGGTATCTCAATGCAGGCAAAGTCCAGCCCCTCTCTTAGCCATTTGGAGACCAGTGAAAGGGGCAATAAAAGACAGGCATTAAAAATTAAACTCTATTTTCAACAGAATAGTAATTTCCTCTGAGACTCAGGTTGTCCCTATTCTTTGCAAAGTTAACTGATCTTTTCTCAGGCAGAGAACACTGAATTCCTCTAGAATTTCTCCAGGAAAAAACTTTTAAAGTGCTGCATAGGTAAAAATGTCCAATTATAGTCCAAGTTTAGGAATGTTACCTTTTGAGATTTTTAAAAAAGCACAGTCTTTTAGCTCCATCCTCTAAAAGTCTTCCCTGTTACAGCAAAAATTGGCATTTTCAAATCCAGGAGAAATATTCTGGGGTTGCCAGCAAAATATAGAAATGTCCACCAAAGAGCAGAACTTCTTTTGGCTGAAATGCATAAAATACGTCATGCAAGCTTTTGAATTCCTGCTGGCATTTTCAAGATGCAGGACAAGCAAGGGTTTGCAAATACCAAGTTTATTTTTGCATGGAAACACAGATAATTAGCACATGGAAGGTTAAACACAGCGGTGTCACAGCTATAGTTTACTATAGATTTAGTAAAGCAAAACCAGTCTGCAGCAGGTGTTTTAACAATGTCACACATGACAATAAATCTACGATAACAAGCACTTTATAGAGTAGTGTTGTACTTCATACATATTATATTTTAAAATTGTATTATCGTTATTAGGTTCAAGGTGCAGGCTTTCGGGGCTGGAAAGAGGTAACATCCATATTCAATAAGGAGGATGAGCAACAATTGCTAACAGGAAGTAAATCTCCAAAATCCAAAGGGTATGTATATAGAGGAGTAGTCAGTGATGCAAAAATGCAATAAGCTGTGTCTTTGACAGGGTTGTTTATCAAGTTGCTAAAAATATTAAGGCTGAAATAAAAATTATCAGGTTCAATTTTTTAAGATCAGACACTTGTTCTGTTATAAGGTTCATAGTCTTACTGTTCTTCAAATGAAACAAAACAACTATGGCGCCAGAGTAGAACAAGCCCTCTCCCTTTAAAAAAAAAACCAAATACAAGCAACCCATCCCTAAACCTCAGTTATTATGGAATTGCACTTTTAAAAACAAAGCCATTGGTTGGGACCAATCCAGTGTATTTGGACTCCTAACTCAGTTCAGTCTATTCCTGCTGAGCTGCTGAACAACACCTTGGCTGATTGAAAATGTTGCGGACTGTAGTTCAAAAATTTATGCCATTTTGGGTGTTTAGTTATAGAATCTCCCTGGTGGTGCATGAGCTCCTTGCTGATTGAAAAGTTTCAAATCCGGCCCAGCTTCTGCCAACTAGCAGTTCGAAAACATAAGTACCGCTCTGCCAGGAAGGTAACAGCGCTCCATACAGTCATGCTAGCCATGTGATCTTGTAGGTGTCTACGGACAACACCGGTTCTTCGGCTTAGAAAGGGAGATGAGCACCACCTCCCAGAGTTGGACATGACAAGACTTAATGTCAGGGGAAACCTTTACCTTTAACTTAAACTGTTATATGAGAATAATGGCAAAATTACACTGGTCCTCCTTTGTGACGGTATTTATTTTATTTCTCTTTCCCCTTGTAAAGAGTTTTCTTCTAAAAACACACTTTTTTTGTTCATTAGAACAAGTTTAAAATTAAAAGAGGACGTGAAGTCAGAAAAGAAACCTGGATTTTGGGACAGTTTGGTAACAAAACAGAATATCGCATCCAGGAAGCCAGATGAGATTGAAGGATGGGAACCGCCGCAGATTCCTGCTGGAGACCCCCTTGGCGATGCCGGAAATGCTTTAAGTGACTATTCCTCTTGGTCAGGCTGGGAGGATGAAACCAAAGGATCCACAAAATACACAAACTTGGCAAGTTCAGGAAATAGTTCACGGTGGAGTATCAAATCAGCTGGGAGATTGGTTAGCATTAGACGACAAAGTAAAGGTAACCTTACGGATAACTGGGAAGAACTGGAATGAAACAAAGAATGTGAAATGTTCTCCAAATGATTATAGATGATGTGATTTACATATATCCTCAAACCAAAATCCAAACTGCTTATTATTGCACCTTTTTACAAACAATATTATTCAAAATTGTCCTGTAGTTTGCTCACATTATTGCAAGTTTCTTACTCTTTGTGTTTTCCATGCTGAACAAAAGTCCAGCATATGAGAATGTACACCGTGGATTAATATTGATTGCCTTATACAAGAACTTCACTAATATGAAGTTTTAGATTTCTTGATCTTTGGACATTATTTTATATTTGAATGTTGTCCCTGCTATTTAAAAGTTCTGATTTGCAGCCAACACTGCACTATTTCATCTTAATACATTGCTTTCCTTGTCCTTAGCATGATTCTCAGGCTGGTGCGCCCGAGATCCTGCATTCTCCCAATGTACTGAATTGTACATGACATGTGAAAATATCATGGGCTTTTCTTCTGCTACAAAGTTTTCAAAGATCAGTAAAACAAGTTTCCTCTTTAATTTATAATTCTGCTAAAACAGTGTTGCAATTACTAGAAGTCAATATTGGGAAAAGAGCAAAGGTAATAGCTAAAGTCTGCTTTTTATATTCTCAGCTTCCTTGTAAGACAATATAAAAAACTGATTCTGAATGATTTCTTGCAGAAATAACAGAAGCAAGGGCTGGTCATTTGGATAACTTACATCCCAGAGGCCCCTTCTTCACAGCTGAATAAAATCCCACATTTTCTGTTTTGAACTGGAATATATGGCAGTGTAGACTCAGAGTACCTAGTTCAAAGCAGATATTATGAGATTTTCTGCCTTGATATTCTGGGTTATATAGCTGTGTGGAAAGGCCCAGAGATACTTCCCATGGCACTGCTGTTTGTCCACTAGTTTGAAGGGAAGTAAACGTTCTACTCAACTACTGCATCATTCTGGGAATATAAGAATCAGGCCTGAGCTTCGGGAAATTGAATCTATGCAGGTATATTATTCATCAGATTAGAGCAGTAATTTTTCAACTTTGATCATCCAAATGTTTTGGATGTCACCTCCCTGAATCTCTGATCACTAAACATATGGAAAATCAAAGTTGGTAACCATTGAAGTGGGAATTGTGTGGTTTGGCAGATGTTCTTGAACTGCAGCTCCCAGTGGCCCAAGCCAGAAAAGACAAAAGAGATGTATTTCAACAATATCTAAAGAGCTATGCACTTCTCCAAGGATGCATTTTCATCTTTTGTCCCTCTTCTCCCTGAATGACAAAGTAGTATTGAAGAGTGTCCTCCCTTTGTAGTTTCAGAGTGACAGAAGTTAACAATGTGGTTCTTTTATGTACATTTTAGCGGTTGCATTTGCTGTTGTGAATTTGCTGTTGTGATTTGCTGTCCTACCAGTCGCTGCTATATTTTTAATTAATAATAAAGAGCTATGCATTATAGTGCACATGGGAGAGTAGGGAAGTACTGTAAAGTATGGGATTCTTTCTGCCCCCTATGGAGTATTTTTAACAAATCCATTTTATTGTAAACTTTCCAGTTTATGAGACTAAAGGATATCGCATACCGCAGTGTGCCTACATACCACTGTGATATGAGAAGGAAAAAGGTCAAGCATATGATCTGAGCAACTCCCTTTCATTCAGTTTATAAAGAAAAAGAAAAGAAATGCCTCTGCCATAACCAGATCCTGATCTCAAGTTAAATGGATTTGAAATGTAATAAAAGGTCATCTTTGCCACATAGGTCTACTTGAATGGCCAATATAACTGTGCATCAGACCTTTTTCTGTTCTCTTGATGGCTGTGTGTATGTGATATATGCTTCCCTCAAAAGATGGAAATCTAACTCACAAAGAATGATTTTGCCACAAAATGTTGTGGGAACAAGTGCTGACGCCACTTAGAGGAAAGGAGCATGTTGCAAATCAGAAGGAATGCGCAAGACAGTCACTAGAAAGCCATCTTCTCAGTTAACTACAGCCACTACTGATTTGAAATACAACAAAAATGTTTAAAGTGCCTTGTTCCAATCCTGTAAATGCTCGGTTAGACATTTTAATCACTTTCTTCCGGTTCCAGATGCATATTTGTTTAATTTTTGCCTTAAGATTCTGTGAATTGAATGTTTAATCCAGGTTGCTAGAATAGTTGATTTCCTTCAGTTAGAGAGACCTTTACTTAACACTGATAGTAAGCTTATTATACACTGCTGCTTATATCGACACCAAAACAAACAAAAAAGCCCCACAAAATTCGCAATTTGCTTTCAACTATGAGCTATTTTTAAGTAAAATGAACTAGTTTATAACTATGCAGAGAGTTCCCAGTAATTTCCCCTTGCAATTTAATCACCTTATCCAGATAAAGCATAGAATTCATTTAAGGGCATCTGCTGTGTGGAGAAGGAACAGTTCCACAGACCCTCAGGATCTGCTTCAGATTATTCCCTCTGGAGTCATGTACAATCCTGTAATTAAAAGGAGTGAGGGATTGTCATTGTCCTGACGTATATTGTCGGTCTGTCCCCCAACCCACCCCCAGTAGCCTCCATTAATATAAACACACCTGGCCTCCTTCAGATGTATAAATACTCTGCAATGCTTTTGAACTTCTTTAATCCGTTGGTCCCTCTCCCTTCCTGCCTCTGCTCATGCTAAGACATTCCTGTGCCAGCAGGAGCTGGTGACTCCTGTGCAGATTGCCAGATTCCTGGACTAATCATTCCTAACTGGAGGATGCTTGCATCAGAGTAGAGCCATCCTCCTGTTCTGTCCAGTTAGCCTGCAACTTGGAATTGGGCTATCAGATCACATCATTTTGTTTCCTTTTTATTCCTGAAGAAACCAACTGCATCTGTACTTTTCTGAAGGTTCTCTTGATACAGCAAGTGCCTCCTCAAACTATAAAGTTACAGTTGTGATACGATTTCTATGGCACCTCTTTAGGGAATGGTTTAAGATTTGGATCACTGAACCTCTAATAAAGACTGTAAATTTGTTTAGGCAAGTCGGTAAAAAATAAGCTATATTCCATTCAGGTCAGCAAAAGAGTTTCACTTTTTCTTGTTAGAGGGGATATCACTTCATTGGCTGTCTGCCCCCCCATCCTGACACGTGTCATTGTAGAATATAGTATTCACTTCTTTATGTGAAACCTTTTCTAGTTTACATATTATGGAAGACCTTTCTATATCAGGATTAGAAACATGTCATTCCGGCCCATGTCGAGGACCCCCAAAATTATTGTTATGAGATCAGGAGCTCAGGGATTTAGAGAAGCTTTTTAATACTGTGACAGGTGGAGATTCTGCCTCGTATGTTATGCAGTCAAGTGCCTGTACGTCACCTTGTTTGTGATGCATGGCTCTTTTCTTTGCCGAAGCAAAGTTCATACAATTTTGCTGTTCTTACAGAGCCTCTGAAGGGTACAGCTGCAAAGCTGGAGCTTATCGTAATAGCAAACATATAACATCTGGATCCGGTATGTTGGATCAAGTTGTTGTTTGAGCAACTGACTTGTGATGCTGAAGCTGAAGTTTGAGAAGCAGGGTGGATTTGTCTCATGTTTGTTCCATTTCTAGAAAATCTATTTTGTCACTGCTTGCCATCACTTGTTTGATTAGTCTTTATCAAAGCCGGCACTAGTCCTGTAGACAACAAGGATGCCTAGCCCTGCTTTCTCCTTTTTTGACGTCATTGGATACCTTGCTGTGAAGGCCACCAAACAGTGGTGGGTGTCTTCCCTGGCACTTTTGACCAGTGATGTGTTGCCTTCCCATTAGTTTTTAATACTAAATCCTGGGTCCCCTGGATGGCAGGTCTATAGGTCAGGCCTCAATGAGGAACCGGGGATACATGCAGTGTGAATTTATTTAAGCTATGAAAGCATTGGGTTTTTTTTAATTTTTAAAGATGGGACATATGCCATCCAAGGTTCTGTAATTTCATACCTTATTGATTTCTAAGGGGTTCAGTGGCCAAAATCCAATTATAGACTCAACTAGCATATGCCCATTGAATCAATGAAATTTGCATTCAGTGCTGATTTACCAACATCACGCTGAGTCAATGTGCCTATTGCAATTAGCACTAACTAATGGATTTTGGCCAATATGTTTAATCCTTGCATTGAAATTAAGGGGATGGAAATGCCCTTCACTTTGACTGGGTCATGCCCATGTTTTCCTAAAGCAGAATTGTTTAATTTTAACAGCAGTGATTAAGTTTTAATATAATTTATTGTTGTGCTGTTGTAGAATTATTTGAGTTTTATCTTGTGTATTTTTATTTGTTTGATGAATGTGAATTCTTTCCCTTTTAAAGAAATATCACTACCTAGACTTTTTGGGATCTTCCTTTAAATTGTGTATGACTTTCCTCTTCTGCTTTGTAAAACTTTTTATTTTGTGTTCACTGGTTTAAAAGAAGATACCATTGTGATTGTATTAAAAATTGCACATATGTAATGAATCAACAATTGTTTATGTTGCCTTTTCACTGTATCTATGCATAAATTCCTGGCTTAAACTCAAAGAAGGTGAAATGCTTTATGGGGCTGCAGATAGTCACATTTCCTTTTCTCTAGTATTTTGTTAATTTCACTTCGAAAATATAGTATTTTCACAGATGAATAAAAAAAATGAGTTGAAACAAAAATGATGAAGCTCTTTATTTCATTTTGTTAATTTTGGCCATTTCTTTAAGAAGTTGTCCCTGAATACTTTAAACAATCTTGCCCAGCTGTCCCTTTTGCTACATCTGTCTATGTTTCTGTGGTTTGATATCTGAGCAACAGCATGAGAGCTGGCTTCCTGGTGCAAGGCGAAGAGCAGGTGAATACTCTTCTATCTGCAGTAGGTACAAGTGATGCATATAGCTGATTGCTTAAGGGAAATGGAAAAGACTTTGATGCATATCATGGGAGTTTTAGTAACATCTTGCAAAAGCAGATGTGTCCAGTGGACTCTGAACCTTTTGCCAAATTTGAGCAAAATACCAGCTGCATACCCTCTTTTTTTTATTCCTATAGTCTCCGTTCAAAAATACATTATATTTTGGGCAGTACACCACAATGAGAGCCAGCATGGCATAGTTATTTGAGTGTTGGACTATGCTACATGGAGACCAGGGTTCAAATCCCTGCTCAGCTTTCAAAACCTCCTGGCTGTCCTTTGACAAATCTCACACACTCAGTCTCAGAGAGAGGCAAAGGCAAACCCCCTCTGAATAAAGTAAATTAGGAGAACCCTGTGGTAGGTTTGCCTTGGGGTCACCATAAGTCAGAAATGAAGTTACACAAGAAGAACAACAACAGCAACATCAGCAGTTTAAGAACAGGAAACAGTAAGAGATAAAAATGAGAACCTCTACTATTCCACTATTCTTGCAAAGTCAAAATACCTGGGAAAATGTAATGTTCTTCATCAAATGCTGAAACATGAAGTTAGGATACCAGACATGTCTTCTTTACTTTATTTATTTAGCACATTTGTACCCCACCCTTCTCACCCTGAAGGCCTTACAAAGGCAACAATTCAATACTGTGCAATGAAACAACGACAATACACAAATATATAAAAATGTATAGTCTTATTGAAGGACAGCATCAGGCATCCTCAAACTGTGGCCCTCCAGCTGTTTGGGCTTCCAACTCCCAGAAGCCCTGAGGTTGTTCAATTGTCAGGAATTCTGGGAGTTGAAGGTCCAAACAGCTGGAGTGCTGCAGTTTGAGGATGCCTGGACTACATAAATGTCCCCCTGAGGTCACCCTTAACAGCCAGCTGCAAATCAGGTGGAGAAAGTTTGTTTAGCTGTTGGTTAAGTATTTTCCAGGCCTTACCTGCCAGCAAATGAGGCTGTGACAATTGGAAATGGAAACTGTACCACACTTTCTCATCAGAGCTTTGCTTTCTGGTGAGAAAGTCTGGGAATGTCATCTTTCTTAGGGCAGCGACAAAACACAGGATTAATATGTGGGATAAACAAAACCAGGACCTCAGAACAGGTCCCCACAAGAGATCTGCCAGTCCCGGGCTCTCTTCCTTAGCCGTCCTCACAGCCCTTCTGTGTCTCGGGATAAAATGGAGGGCAGACAAGGGACATCTGCCAGAAGTTTTTTCAAAAACCACTCAATTGTGTGCTGATGCTTATATATACACATGCAAATATGGAGAGATTCCTATGTGTGCATATACACATCAGCGCATAACAGCAGAATATATATATATATATATATATATATATATATGCCACTGGATTTCCCTCTTTCTCCCATTACTTATTTAATATTATAAAGCTTTAAAAAAAACCAATTTCAGATACTTCTAATGGCTTCTCCTCTCTTGAAACCAGCTGGAAATCAGCTGTGTCTCTACGGGAGCCTGAAGAGCTGATCTACTGTTTCAGGTTTTTTAAAACCAGCACAGGCGAAAAGCAGTCTCCACAGGGGGTAAAGAGGGAAATCCCAAATTTTACATGACAGGGCCACACAGTCATGGGAAAATCTACTTTTTTTGCCCGGAACTGGGATAAAGGAGGACCTTTTTGAATCGGGTTTTCCTCCCATTGCTGCAATTGAGCATGCATTTAGCACAAATGTCATCTGGTTATCCCCCCTTTTAACCCGTTCTCTCCCAAATTGTAGGTACTGTGTGGAAGCAGCCTTAGAACTTCAATTTGGAACGTATCTTTGTTAGTGGATACAGCTGCTGCTTAATAAGGTGGTCTTGAGGGATTAGGCCAAGAGCTGTTACTTCGTTATGCTATGTAGCAAGTAGTTGATATCCTTGTCTTTTATTGTCTTTTTCTTTCATGATGAGTGGTTTTTGTGCACTGAAGACATACCTTGTATATGTGTACATGGGTATAAATAACCACACATTTGTCTTCATTCCATGCACGTGATGAGGTAGACGTAGCTGCTACAAACATCTTTCTCTCTTAAATCTCAAAGATGCAACAATTTCCCTTTGTGTATTGATTCAGACTGACGTGTCAATGTCTGAATTCCCCAAAAACCTCTTAATTCCTCTTCCCTAACTCTGACAAGACTCCTAATCCTAACCTTGTCTGACCTTATTCTCATTCTGCCATACACACCCACCTCTTTAAACTTCTTTCAGACGTTCAGGCAATCGCCCAAAATTCCATCCTTGTCTCTCCCTTAGCAAATCCTTAGCACAGTATATATATTAAACATTACATACATTAGCATACTTTACCATAATGCAGTATATTTAATGAATGCAATATTTTTCAATAAAAGTCCAGATCCTTATATTGGCAACCAGACACTGCTTCAAATGCTTAACATAAGCCTACTATATATTGTCCAGAGCAGAAAGTTTGTTTCCTGGAGACCCATTAGATGCCAGGCTTAACATACTTTGTGATGCTGCTCCTCAGCTCCCTCGTTAGCCTTTAAACAAATATAGTAATTATTGACAAGCATGTTTTATAAGCTGTTGTATCCAGTAAACATGGTCTTAGTGGACTTTGTTTTTGCATAAATATTAAAAAATAAGGCAGGGCCCAAAAGTTGATTTCACTGTTGCTTTATGCAAATGAAAGTGTAGTACCATCTGAAAGGCTAATCTTTTCACTGAATGCGTATTTATGCGGACTGGAATGGCCTCTATTCTGCAATAATTTATTGACCCCAATTGAGGTATCGGGGATTTGTGCCAAATTTGGTCCAGTGAATGAAAATACATCTTGTATATCAGAAATTTACATTAGGATTCATAACATTAGCAAAATTACAGTTATGAAGTAGCAAGGAAAATAACTTTATTGTGGGGGCACCACAGCATGAGGAACTGTATTAAGGGGTCAGGGCATGAGGAAGGTTGAGAAACACTGCCATAGAAGCACAAAGCATCTTTCACTAGATCTACATACCAGAAAAGAGATCATATGAGGAATTGGTGGAAGGTGTGAGTGTAATAAACCCTTTGTTTTCTCTTTCTCTATTTTTTTCATTAAAAGGTCATTTAGACAAAGACCCTCTGACTTGTATTCAGTTCATCTCATGTTTTGCCCTGGGTTGATGAAAGGCCTTGACTCTCCCCACAATCCCTTGCTGTGCATTCTGTTTAAACAGTAAAACAACAGATTTATGACAATAAATTGGCACTACAGCATATGGCAGCCACAAACAAGAGGAAAGCAAATCAGCCTTGCTTCCCATGAGAAAGTAAACTATTGTTTGATAAGATCTACGGGTTGATTACTTTTGGATGGAGAAAATGTTCCAAGAAGTTCACAGATTTTTTAAAAATAGTTCAACTTTATTTGTGGAACAAAATAATACTCATAGAGCGAGGAGACTTTCTTCTATGTAATAAAACCTCTTTCAAAGTAAATTTGAAAAAAAATACGCGACCCAAAGCTTTTCAGTTTTCCATCCTCTGCCATATTTTGGATTTGGGCCAAGACTAATCCTAGGTGGGGCCTAAAAGCTTCCTTCTCTTTGTGTATGTGTATATGTTCATTAGCTTGCTTTGAAACCCTTGCCATGTCTTGGGATACATACTAAATGCCACACCAAACTAAAGGACCCTTTAACTCAGTCTTCTCTTTTTTTCCTGGTATTTAATCAGAAGCACACAAGGTCAGTCAAACAAAAACTTCACATTATAGCACCTTCCACTTCTAACCTCCTTGGTATTTCAACCATTTTGTACGTGTTTCTTTTTTACCTAGAACAGGAAAACACAATAACAGTATGCACTGTGCTTTCTAATTGCAAGCAGGAAGAGCCATTGGGGTGGATCTCCACTGACACTTCAGGTGGATCCCACAAACTGGATGTTGGATTGGCCATAAGTGTGCCCACATTGGCCATAAGTGTCCCCAACAGTTGCATAGGCAGAAGGGAGGTGACGCCTCGCCCCTGTGTCACAGTGGTCTTTGGCTGAGATATGGGTTCCACCTCCTTTCTGTCACTTGCCATGACATCAACCAGGGCAACAGGATCCCAAGAGAGAGGGAGGAGGAAGAAACCTCTCTTCTCTCCCCCCTCTTTTCCCAGTACTCCTAGGCAGTTCATGCCAAGTGACAGAGAAGAAATAGGACCACGTCACAGAAAGAGACTGCTGCAACAAGGGGGTGAGGTGGGGATTGCCTTCCCATGCTGCCGTCATGTTCCCACAAGCTTTAATTCAGGAGATTGTGGCAGAATTTGGAATTTCCCCTGACTTTGGAATTCAAAGAGACATAAATGGAGAGTGAAAGAGAGAAATGCCAAGAGGAAGGTGTGTCGAGCCAACCCTGACCGGGACCGCCTTCCATCTGGAAACTGATGTCCTCACTGCAGGAGAAGATGCGGATCAAGAATAGGGCTCCACAGCCATCTACGGACCCACCGCCAAGACACCACATCTGGAAGACTATCATCTTCAAGCTACGAGGCATCGCCTAAGTAAGTA
This sequence comes from Anolis apletophallus, assembly GCA_030556195.1. Classification (NCBI taxonomy): domain Eukaryota; kingdom Metazoa; phylum Chordata; class Lepidosauria; order Squamata; family Anolidae; genus Anolis; species Anolis apletophallus. The sequence goes on from JARBWK010000003.1 coordinate 90,929,600, forward strand.
ACCAACCTACACCGGCAATTGGAAAGGGTAAACATGTCCTTATTGGCTCTGCTGGGCATCTCAATAACTTTGAGTCTCATGGACCATGATATCCTTTTGGGTTGTTGTGACGGCGCGGTGAGTGCCACTGGTATAGAAAATCTTGAGTTCTTAAAGGTTTGCATTGTTAAAGTGTGTTTTTGCAGCCTGCACAGTTTGCAAGAGGTTTAGTTGCACTGATTGGTCCTTAGCACCTGTCAATCATTACTAGAGCCCAGTTGAGTTTGTTCCGCCCCTTTTTCCAGGGATCTAGGGAGCAAGCTACTTTTACATTTCAGAGATTACTAGGACCCCTCCTGAAAGGACGTGTTTAGAAGGTTTGCCAGACCAGGCCCTTGGTCAGGCCATCTTTCAATACCAGTCTGATTTCATTGGAATTCAAGCAGAAGGCTGAGCATACTGGAAGGCCGAGTAACTCTGGGGAGTTCCAAGTGCCTCCAAACCAATCATCTGGCCTCCAGAGGAAGACTTTGTGACTTCCAAGTTCTGCCATCTGATTGGGGCTGCGAGTGTTCCTACCTCAAAGCCATTGGAAGAGAAAGGACTCAGAGAGCTTTTCAGCTACAGCTTTGTGGACCAAAACAGTAAAGGAACTTTAAAGTAAAAACTTTTCTATCTTATTTTGGAAACTACATCATCAGTTGTTATTTTAGGGAAATTAAGCAAAGTGCCTGAGTGAAGTTAACTCATGTAATGGGCAATAAAGTGTTTGAGTTAACCAAAGTGTCCAGTTTGGTCCTTGGAGCTCTGAGCCTTTAAAGCAGGGGTGGGCAACTATTTTTTCCAAGGGGCCACACGAGAGCCAAAAAATATTATGGAGGGCCGCACCTAAAGGCGGAACTACATGCTAATCTACATAATTTATTTATTTATTCACTTACTATATTTACTATATATTACACATCATTAATATTAACATATTAATATATCAAGAAATATTCATATATTATTAGTATTAATATCATAATTATTATATTATAGTATATATATATATAAACATAATATATTGAAATTATAATATATCATATAACATTATATTATATTATATTATTATTGTTATAAAATTATTATACAATAATAATAAAAACCACTAAAATAAAATAATGCTTCCTTATAGTCCCCTTCTCTGGAGATTTTTATGCAGAGGCCAGGCAGGGGAGGCAAGCCAGAGGCCCTTAGGCGGGCCGGATAGAATCAGCCAAAGGGCCGCATCCGCCCCCGGGCCACAGTTTGCCCACCCCTGCTTTAAAGGGAGGCAAAAAAAAAAGTAATCCCCGGGATAGATAGACTACGTCCTTGCCCTTTCACAAGGCATTGATAGCCCGGGAATGACGGCACAGTTGTCTCACTAAGATAAGATGTGGAGGCATTGTTTTACAGAGACCTAATTCCTTCCTGGAGGGGCAAATCCAGAAGACGATGCAATGGGACTCCTGTCTGACCTTCTGGCCATTGGGCTGTGGTGTTCTTCTGAATCTTTTCCCACCTTCCATGCTTTTTATAATTTTTATTGAAGAAAAAACATAATTATACAGAAGTAATGGAACAAACAAGTTATTTGACATATATGAAACTACTAGGAAAGGTCATCTAGAATTTTGGGGTGTGGTGCCATCAATATGTGGAGACATCCAGCTTCTTTTCTCCTAAAGTCAAGGAAGCACTCCTGTTCTTAAATCAGTGTCTGTCATCACTAATGGACTTCATGAGGGCAAACAAATTGAAATTTAATCCAAACAAGATAGAGGTGAAACTGAAAAGGCAGATCAAGCAATAGGGATTCTGGTGCTTTTAGAAAAGATTACACCTCCTGAAGACTCTGTGTTGAACCTGGAGACCCAGTTTTATGAAGCTTTTGCACATGTAAAGTTTGCGTCAGCTGTGCCCATTCCATCAGATATCAGATCTGGCTACAATGGCATATGTCTTAGCTATATCCTGTTTGGACTACTGTAACACATGGGATTGCCTTTGAAGTGTGTGAGGAAATGTCAGCTGGTCTATAGAGCTGGAGCCAGACAGTTAACTGAAGGAGGTTATAGACATCATACTACGATCTTATGGAAACAACTTCCTTGGCTGTCAATTTGCTTCCAGGCTGGTTGTGACCTATAAATGTCTTTATGGCTCAGGTTCTAGCTATTTGGCAAATCATATTTCCCAGTATGAACCTGCTTTGGTTCTGAGCTCATAAGGGGAAGCCCTTCTTTCAGCCCTGCCATCATCACCAGCATAGTTGGTGGTGATGTGAGAAAGGGACTTCTTGGTGGCTGCGCCTAGATTCTGAAACTCACTTCTTGAGGAGGCCAGAATACCCCTTTCCTTTTTGACCTTCCATAAGAAGGCTAAATAGATTAATTCCTATGCTCACTTTTATGTTTTTTTATTTGTATTGTTCTTTTAAATCGTGAGGCACTTTGAGCTCCAGCTTTGGGGGGAAAGTAATACAATATAATACTAATAATAATACAATATAATAATTCTATATTTCATATTACATGTAATATTACTAATAATATTACAGTATAATGGTATAGTACAATATGGGAATGTATGGTACTAATATTGTGTTAATATAATATATAGTATTTACATATAACTTGTAAGACACTCTGAGTCTCCTTTGGGGTGAGAAGGGCGACATATAAAAATCGTAAATAAATAAAAGTAGTAGTTGCAGTAATAGTAGTAATGTCTGGTTGAATGCTATGGGAGTTGTAGCTCGTTGAGGCATCAGCACTCTTTGTCGGAGAAAGCTGAAAACCTTACAAAACTACATTTCCTTAAGAATTCCATAGCATTGAGCCATGGCAGTTAGTGCAGCCAAACTGCATGAACTCTATAGTTGATGCCTCCTAAGTGAAACGAGATCTGAAAACCCTTCCAAATTCCTCTCCTATCCTTCAAACAACAGGATTTTTCTGCTGCGTGTGGTAGCAGTGATGAGAATGAATTTAGCTAGCTTTTAAAGAAAAGCAACTTCAGATAAGAAAACTTCAGCAGGGGAAAGTTTCCACATCATCGTCTGACTCTGGAAACGACCGCATTGCTCCAGCAGAAAACCTTTGTGTCCAGGTTAGACTTGATCTATGGCTTATTCATTGCAAGTGAGTACAAAAAGTTACTCCAAGAAGCACAAGAACTTTCCCTTCCCAAGGTAAACCAGGCAGCAGGCACTTTGGCACAATTGCTGGAAGTCATGTGGACATGAATCATTTGACCCCCTTCGTTCATCTCCGCATTCCTCCAGCTGCAGGAGACCTATTTCAATTTAGGTGTTTTTATTTAACTCAAGGATGTTGATGCTGTTGTTTTTAGAACACACTCTGTTCAAATCCCCCTTTCCTTTTACCCAAATAAAGTTTTCATTGACTGCCTGCCTGCTAAGCCTGGAAAACTAGACAGTGGCACCCATGACAATAGGACGGGCTCCTAGTTCAAGCACCAGCTTCTTCTGTTAAAAAATATCTCAGGAGGAAACGATCCTTCACACAATGTTTAATCAGTATGGTTTTAAATTAGCCATCCAGAGGATATCAGTAATATTGAGCAATTAAAGATCTGTTAATGAGTAAGAGATGAGCTGCCAGCTAGAGATTACAACACTGAAGAAGACGGACTATAGTGCTGAGTCCATACAGGTTGCCATGCAACTTATTTGGAAAGTAATTTGTTTTTTTCTAGTGGCTCCCAGGAAAGATAATTCATCCTTTTAACCTGAAAAGGTGTGTTTCAAGTGCTGGGAAATTGATAACTACTACTGCATTTTTCAAGCAGAATGATGATATTGACAAGGCAGAAGCTGAACATGGTTTGACAGAGACAAAAAGATACATTCTTCATAAAACATATGCCTCCGGTGGCGCAATGGTTAAACCCTTGTGCCGGCAGGACTGCTGACAGATAGGTCGCAGGTTCAAATCCGGGGAGAGAGCGGATGAGCTCCCTCTGTCAGCTCCAGCTCCCCATGCGGAGACATGAGAGAAGCGTCCCACAAGGATACTAAAACATCAAAACATCTGGGCATCTCTTGGGCAATGTCACACACAAGAAGCAACTTGCAGTTTCTGAAGACACTCCTGACACAAATAAATACATAAATAAATAAAAGTTTTACTTCCAAAATATGCATAATTAAATGGTCTAATGGAGGGATGTGTGAGAGAAGAGAATATCTTTGCAGATTAGTGTGATGCAGGAAGAGAGAGGATGTGGAGATAACTATACATTATGCTTTAGTTATAAGGATAGAGAAACCAGAGAGATACTCTATTGTGCAGGCTTGCTCCAATTCATACCTTTGTCCCAGTATCTTTAACACAAAAGGTTATTGTATTGTCGAAGGCTTTCATGGCCAGAATCACTGGGTTGTGTGTTTTCCAGGCTGTATAGCCATGTTCCAGAAACATTCTCTCCTGACGTTTCACCTGCATCTATGGCAAGGATCCTCAGAGGTTGTGAGGTCTGTTGGAACTAGGAAAATTGGGTTTATATATCTGTGGAAGCTAGACCTTGAAAACTGCTAGGCCATTAAATCTACTCAAGGTGGCCAACTGCTACATTCAAACTTACCTCAAACAGACAAGACCTCTTTCTCCACCCTGGACATTCCACAGATATATAAATCCAATTTTCATAGTTTCCAACAGACCTCGCAACTTTTGAGGATGCCTGCCATAGATGCAGGCGATACCTCAGGAGAGAATGTTTCTGGAACATGGCCATACAGCTCGGAAAACACACAACAACCCAAAAGGTTATTTACACTATTTTGACGCAATTGCTGCAGTTTCTTCAAGTACCTTAAGTGTTAGATAGTATTGGTCTCTACAGCCATTATTATATACGTCTTAACTTAGTTTAATAAAAGCCCTTTTGCCAGCAGAATCCCCCCCCCCCCGCTTGCGCGCCACCGAGAGAGAAATCTTATGTATTTAAAATGAGAAAAGCTTGTTTCTTCACCTGGACATTCTCTAAAATTGATCTCATCCTTTTAGCTACCACTTAAAATTGATCTCTTCATTTTATTATTGCCTGCTGTAGTGCATTTAAGCTTTTTCATTTGGTAAGCCAGTGCCTTTCACTTTCTGCATAGAAATGCATTTATACAGGTAGTTAGCTAATGTGTGTATATGGGGAAGCTACTACATGCCTAATTAGGTTGTAACACACATGCTGTTCATAAGGAAAAATCAAATTAATGTAGGAAAAATTATGTAAGTTGTTAATAATGGCTTGTGTATATCACAGTCCCCGGCGCATTTCTAGAATTACTTCTGCTTCAAGTACTTTGTAATATTCCATATGGCTCTGCTTAACTTGCACTTCTGATGTGCATGCATTTACATGTGTGTATGGCCCAATCCAAGCAAACAGTTTTTATCATGGCCTGGATGGGATGGAAGGACCTTTGTTAGGGAGAATATGACCTTTAAAAGGTAAGGTGTAATACCTTTCATGTATTTTGAATTCCAAGGCCAATGAAACCAGGAGTCGATGGCTGCGGATGTTCTCCCGTCCATCTGGTTTGTAAAATACTTCTAGTTTATGCAAGACTCTCAGAGGTTGCAGCTGTTTCCTTTTGCCTGTTGGAAAGGAAAGGCTTCACAGCCGTCTCTCCCCTTTGCTTTAGTTAAACCAAATTCAAACTACTTTTTGCGCTCTTGAACATAAGAACATAAGAACATAAGAAGAGCCATGCTGAATCGGGCCTCAGCCCATCTAGTCCAGCATTCTGTGTCACACAGTGGCCCACTAGTTGTACACGGGGATCTCTAGCAGAAAGGAGGGCAAAACCCTCACCTGCTCCCGACCCCCCACAACCAGTACCCGGGGAAAATCCTGCATCAAGGACCATGGAGAAATTGGGAAGGGGAAGAGAGAAACGGGGGTATTTAATTGGGGAAGTTCATATTTGACTCCCTTTATGCAAAATATATTAGAAAGCTCTTTGGCTGATTCTTTTGTGATGCCTATTTTGTGAGGGCATAATAGGACCGGGCTGTGGTGCAGCTAGTAAGTAGCCAGCTGCATTAAATCACTACAGAACAAGAGGTTAGAAACCAGCCTGGATCGGAATGAGCTCCTGACCATTAATAGTCTAGCTTGCTGTTGACCTATGCAGCCCAAAAGACTGCATCTGTCAAGTAGGAAATTTAGGTACCACTTTGTGCGGGGAGGCTAATTTAACTAATGTATGACACCATAAAACCTTCCAGCAGCATGCATAAGCATGAGGAAGTACTCCATCAAGGACTCAGTGTCACAAGTGGATGGTGAAGTGGCAGCTCCCCTTGTGGCCAGAATCAAGCATACCCTCATGAAGCCGGAAATCTGGAATGTTAAATTGCCTCTGTGTCTGTCTGTATATGTTGTATGTCTATGGCACTGTGTAGCACAGCAGTTCTCGTTTGTGCCTGGAGGGCAGGGGCCAGGACCCGGGGTCCCATTAGCATTAGGACCAGCAGTACCAGAACTAGATTCAGAGGATGAGCTAGATGACTGGGGCGAAGGGCAGCTTTCCCCTGATGGGCCTCTTTCACCCACAGAGAGCTTGGCATGGGAAGAAATGTTGTTTGGCCCTAGCGAAGACATAGATAACCAGGTGCAGATGGAAGACAGCGATTCTGGCAGCTACGAGCATCCGGGTGGGAGAGATTCTCAGGAGCTAGTAAGGGAAAACATGGAAGAAAGCGGTTGGGAAACTTCTAGGGAGGAGAGCTCTCAGGGAGATAGAAACACAGCTGCGGAGAGACAAGGTCGAACCTTTGATAGGCGACGGAACATCGAGTCTAGCAGAAGGGAATGGTCCAAGAGCATAGACCGGCCGAGGTCCGTGAGCAGCGATTGGAGACGTAGAAGCCTAGAGCGTCGGGGACCTCGGCCGAGGATTAAGTATAGGATCCGTGGGAACGATCCTCAGTGCTCCGGCCACGTCTTATCTGAATAGGCGTGAGCGGGTGGGATCACGAAGCTAAGCTAGCCAGTGGTCATCAAGCCTTGCCTTGCCTTGCCTTGCCTTGTTCCTGATCCGCCTGGTTGTGCGGAGCCTTGCCCTGGTTCCTGATCCGCATAGTTGTGCGGAGCCTTGCCCTGTTTCCAGATCCGCATAGTCGTGCGGAGCCTTGCTGAGCTTTTGGCCTATTTGCCACGCTATTTTGGACATTGTTACTTCAAGCCTTTTTTGGATTGTTTCACTATTCTTATGGACAATATCTTTGAACTGTTTTTATACTCAATAAAATAGTTAGCCTTCAGTCCGTCTCTGTGTGTGTGATTAAGGGGCCGGTCAAGTCCGTGCATCGTGACACACTGAATGTTTGCCATGTACTGTATATGTGAATGGTAATCCATCCTGAGTCCCCTACAGGGTGAGAAGGGCAAAATATAAATACTGTAAATAAATAAATAAATAAAATAAATACAAATAATCTCACTGATGAATCACTGAAGAGAAAAGTACATTAATTTCTTCCTGGTGGAAATATGGCAGTACAATCACTGATGCTGTTCTAAGTTAGTAAGACAGAGGTCCTCCTGGTCAGTCATAAGGCCAATCGGGGTATAGAGTGACAACCTGTGCTCAATGGGGTAACACTCTCAGAGGACCCAGATCCGCAGTTTGGGGGTCCTCCTGGACTCAGCGCTGATGGTTGAAGCTCAGGTGTTGCTGGTGGCTGGAGTGGGGGGGGGGGCTATGCACCATGGTGGTCCATGCCACCATCATAGGCAAGGTTGGTGGGGATGAGGGAGAGGGCCTTCTCAGTAGTGGCCCCCTGGCTGTGGAATACCCTCCCCAAGGAAATTAGACAAGCACCCACTCTTGCAACGTTTAGGAGGAAATTGAATCAGTGGCTCTTTAAACAGGTTTTTAACAATGACCATGGTTATCCTATCTTATGTATACACCTTATTGACTAGTCTAAGTTTTTTGCACACCAGCCCACCCTCCCACAACGAGACGAAGTGTATTTTTGGTTGTTGCTTATGATGTCGGTTTTATTATTGTTATAATGTTGTTTTATGTTGCCTTACACAGTTATATTTTATATGCTGTTTTTAACTCTATGTGGTTGGGTTAAACCCCATGTAAGCCGCCCCGAGTCCCCTCGGGGATATGGAGGCGAGATATGAAAATAGTTATTATATATGTAATGTATTGTATCTTACTGTATTGATTATGTTGTGAGCTGCCCCAAGTCCCATCGGGAGGTGGGGCGGGATATAAACAAACATTATTCCTACTAGCTGTCCCCTGCCACCCATTGCTGTGGCCCTGTCTCTGTATGGTATGTGTATATGTGTGTGTTTATACAGTATATGTGTATATGTGGTTTATGAATTTAAATTGGCAACACGGAAAAGCAATAAAATTTCATCCACTCTAATGTGAATTGATGAATGTGTAAGGTGGCAATGAATTTATATATAAAAAAAACCCAAACACCAGTCAAAAGGCAAAAAAACATTATTTATTTGTATACAAAACTAGATTCAAAACACAATGTGATATACATTGTAAGGTATTAATCTGTATACAGCAGTACACTCATCTGTATACAACATTACATGGAAATGATTGCTGAGACAGAAGAAAATATCAGTCTTTTGGAGTATGCCATCCATTGACCTGCTCTCCTCCACTCATGCAAATCTGCAGAACAAACAGCAGTTCCCAAAAGATTTCAGTCCATCTTCATCTTCTCCAAAGTGAACTAAGAATTTTTGTAGAACTTCACCTGGTACCATGTAGGAATTTGCAGTGCGAGCTTAGCAATAAGCTTCTAATTGTCTCTGCTAAAACCCTGTAAGACCTTTTTAGAAGGCTAATGGCAGTAAAAACTAACAGGAAATCATTTAGAGCATAAGCACACGCCATAGAAACCCATGGGACTACCACCCGACAATTCCATCTGACACAATCAGCAGCTCACATTATTTAGGATATAGTTAGACAGGTGTGACTTAATTAACAAAATAGATTTTAAGAAAATAAATAATCTGCAAAAGGTATTTACAAAACGTAGTTGGCTTCTTTCATACAAGGATGCACAACAGGTTTGCACAACTATGTCCTACCAAACGTGCAACATTCACAGCCAACACAGTATCTACAAAGAAGCCAAAAAAGTATCCTGTGACTATGCATAGGACATGTCAACTGTATACATTAAGGGGGTGTCAGAAGACCAGGAGTAAATCAATTTTTGGTCACCTCTCCTTAATGAAACTGCCCACTTCTCCCAGTCCAAAATCTATGTGACAAACCATAACAAGATGATGATAATAATTCCCTTGATAAAAGTCCCAAAGCTTGACAAACTTCATGTATTTATTTGGTCGAGATCACTCTTTTCATGTTTTATTTTCCCTTGCAAACAGCACATTCCTTCAGTTTTCTTCCAAAAAGCTTAGTAAGATGGTCTAGTCAATACTGTCTCTCTCTTTGATCCCATTATGTCCCTTTAAACTACAAAGCTCACTCACAGAAATATTGCACAAAAAGCAGTACACATATAGGTGCATGATTATGCCAAAAATAAAGAAGTGAAGAACACACACAAAAATGAATTACACTTAAAATTTGAAGAGGTCTATGAAGTGCTGAGGAGATACTGGCATGAAACAGCTGTTTGGATCATTGGCTGTGCAGGGATGTCCTGTATCCTAAAAAAAATGAAGGACAGAGTTATTTTCTCTAGGTAGTGATAACCGATTCCCTGTTGTAAAGCAGTTTTAAAAGCCAGAAGTTTATATATAGCAGCAGCATTGAGGTAAAAGTGCAGCTTGATCAGGATCTTCTTGCTTCTATTTTTAAATCAAGTTCAGAGAGAGAGAGAGAGAGAGAGAGAGAGAGAGAGAGAGAGAGAGAGAGAGAGAACCCACTTCAAACTCCAATAGGGTCCTGCTGACCAATCTTATAGTTGCTTATTAATAACACTTTCAGGGCAAGAACACAAGAAGCTGGCATATACCATGTGAGATAGTCTACCACTGGTTCCACTGCGATATATTGTATATCTGTTTCTATGAATGGCTGTGACTGGGATGGACAGCAGCTTATTTATTTATTTACAGTATTTATATTTCACCTTTCTCAGCCAAAGGAGACTCAGGATGGATCACAGAACATGCATGTGCGGCACTTTATACACAGACAAGACAGACAATTGTACATAGAGGTATAGGCTTTTCCCAACTTCGGCCTCTTGGAGGCTTGTGCTCTGTTCTGGCCACGGGGAGGGGTGTGTGCTGTCGTTCCATCTTCCATGCTGAAGAGCTTTGTTTATAAACTTTCCTCCTTGATTGAATAGTTGGCATTTTTCTGGCATTTCCTTATGGGTGTCTTTAAATGCTTCCTTGCTTTTAAGTGGAGCCTATTTATCTACTCACATTGTTTTTTTGAACCGCTAGGTAGGCAGAAGCTGGCCAAGAGTTCACCCTGATTTGGGCTTCGAACTGTCAACTTTTTCATTGACATGATTTACTGCAGTTAGTGGTTTAACCTGCTGCGCTAAAGCTCGACCCTTAAGAATCACCACCACCTCCTCCTCCTCCCAACTAACTTCCTCTCACTGTCCACAACTTGGGAGTCCTTCTACCAGAAAAAGTGCTACATCTTAATATCTTTCAGGTAAGCTGAAACAAATATATGAAATAGGCACACTAGTCTGTTTATAAAATACACACTTTGTTTTATTAGAGGGCAATATTAATAAAGCAGGAGTGGTTAGAAATAAATCACAGAGAGATGCTTTTAAAGAGAATCTATTTTAATAACTCACTAATAATCCAAGAACTCATTACACATTACTCCAGTCCAGGAAGTAACTTGCTAGATTATTTGTTCCCCACTCCAAAATGGCTTCTGCCCTGGACAGTGATTATGCATTCTATACATTTGGTGCTATCACATGCTGCTATCTCACTCAAAGTATTCTGGTTAGATTAGTAGCACTTTGGTCACCTTGCAGTTCTGAACGCTCAGACATAAGCAGCAACTTGTACCTTTCTTGGCTGACTGCAGAAGCTAAGCGTAGTCAATCCTGGTTTACACTCAAGATTGTTAATGTTGTTGTGTTCCTTTACATAGTGATGTCAAATTTGTGGCCCCCCAGGTGTTTGGGCCTCCAATTTGCAGAAGCCCTAGCCAACTTGTCCAATTGTCATGAATTCTGGGAGCTGCAGTCTAAAACACATGGAGGGCCATATGTTAGATATCACTGCTTTACATCATTTCCAATGTATGGTGAACCTATTGTGCTGTATTATTGGCAAGATTTGTTCAGAGGGGGTTGCCTTTATTTTCCATGGGCAAGATACTGTGATTTCTCAATGATCACCAAGTCAGTTTCTATGGTCAAGCAGGGATTCAGACTCTGGTTTCTATATCAAAGTCCACAGTGCTCAAACCATATGATACATTAGGTTTTGTTCAGATATGGTATCACTAAAGTACATCTGCAATTACCAGGTAGGACTAGAAAAAAATTCTCTCTGAAATTTCAGAGCTGCTGCCATTCAGAGCTTACAGTGACTCAAGGTATTAAAACAACAGAGTAGATGAATAGAATAGTGAATTTGTGGAATATAGAGATATTTCTCTCATAGTATCAATATCTGAGGTCATACAATGGAGCTGAATGGAGGGAGATTTCTCCATACACTATAAACTTCAGCTTTGGGACTCATTCTAACAAGATGAAACAAATCACCTTAAATCTGAACTCTTTTGAAAGGAGATTAAAAATTCATGGAAAAACATCAGTCACCAATGTGTTTTGTTACCTTGAAAATAAGGGAGAGCATTTTTCTTAATACCCGTTGCTAGGGAACATAACAATTGCCCTCCTACCCTGTTTCCTGCATTGGATTGCCATTGTGTGAAGAGAACAGTGGATCAGGCATGCTTTTTGGTCTGATCAGGAGTGGCTTTTTCACATTTGGAAATAGGGAAAGGGAGAAAGTAACCCACACCTGTTATTCGAAGCAAAAATACAGTGAACAAGATTTTCTTATTGTCCTCTTAAGATCAAGTAAAGAAGGGGGAAGCATAGGGCCCGCAGAGAGGCATAAGCTCACAACTCCTGGGCTCCTGTGTAGTTAAAAGCATTCTTGGTCCAAATATGTAGAAAAGTAGAGCCTTCTTGAGGGTCAACATATTGTAGTGGTTTGACTACTAGATTATGACTCTGAGGGTTTGCATTTCCACGCAGCCATGGAAACCCACTAGTTGACTCGCTAAACTTCAGAGGAACATTAGGGCGACCCTTATTCTGAAAAATCCTGTCACGAAAACCTTGTGATAGATTTGGCTTAGCGCCACAATAGATCAGAAATACATTGAAAGCATACGAACACAAACTGCCTTCTTAGGTGAGCCTAGATAAAATATGTGATGATAAAAGGAAGGGGACCTCAGAATTATTGAGAGGGCAGCCAAGAAAAGCCATGGCTATAACTTATGAGCTTTCCAAACTTTGAATACTTTTGTAATTTCTCCTCGTGTTCGTGCAACAGATCTACAGACTGCAGCTGTACACAGACACACTGAGTGTATCGGCTGCTGTCTGTAGCTGTGTTGAGTGAACATGAGAAGAAATGACCAAAGTCTTGGGAATGTATGTTATTCTTTTAGAAATCATGTATTTTAAAAATATTAATGAAATGTTTTTATGCAATACGTTGTGTTTCCATACTCTTAATTATAACAATTTATTTATGTGTCCATATCTCTCATAAGGGATTGGTTTAACCTCCAGTTGGGTAGTAAAACTGAACCACTCTGTTACAAAATGATGTGTGTCTAAAAAGTGTGTCACTGACATAAAGTGTTTGGAAAGCTCTGCTCTAACCAATCCCTTGTATTTGTCTAGGAATGACGTGTTTCTCTATGCTTGAATTGGACCATATTTTCTCAGTCTAACTTCCCCCAAAGAATAAGACATGGTAAAATGGGGCAAATTTGGGCCAAAATCCTAAAAAGGATGGGATCTAAATCAAATCCATTACACTCAATCTAGTGCAGTGCAGTTGCCCCCTCTCAGCTCTACTTTTCATCTTAGCAGCGGAAGACTGGCCAAGACAATTTTGAACTAGTGACAACATAGAAGGCACAAACAATCATAAAAGAAATTTACAAAATGAGACTGTTTGCAGACAATATAGTGATATTGACGCATAATCCTTCAAAGAATATATCAAAGAATTTGGGAAAGTCACAGACTTATCTATAAACAGAGACAAAACAAAGATTATGGCATATAACATGAACAGGAAGAATCAAAGAACTCTGTCAGAAGAGGTCAAATTAGATACAGTAAAGAAAATAAATGGGAATTTATTTGACAAACAATAACTCAGACTTATTCAAAAACAATTATGAAAAAATGTGGGGAGAGATACAAAAAGATTTACAAAGATGGAGCAAACTAGAGTTGTCTCTACTGGGCAGAATAGTGACAATAAAAATGAACATACTACCTAAAATGTTATATTTATTTTCAACATTATCAATAGTGTCTAAAGAATCAATTTTTAAAGTTTGGAATAAAGACTTGACAAAATTCATTTGGAAAAATAAAAAAACCTAAAATTGTGCAATGCAATGAACTTCTTTCTATTTGCAAAACACTCAGTCAAAAGGTTGCTGCCCAAGATGAGGAAGAAATGTAGTAGCGACAACTAAAGTTCACTTTCCCATACAATACCTTTTTATAACATTTCTTATTCAAGACACTAGCCTTCCTCAATCCACCCACTTTGGAATCTGGAGGATTCGGGAATGGGGAAGGCTGTCAGGAAGTATTAGTCAATATATAACAAAGGATCAAGAAATTATTCAAGGCATTTTTGGGCATCCATACCTGGGCAGAAACAACCTAAAATAAATCTTAACATTCCTGCTCCTTAGGAGATAAAGATTGTTTATAGAGACACTCTCTTCTGTCTTGGGATCCAACCGAGCACATTTTCCTGCCTTTAAGCTAACTGGAAGCTAAACAGCGTTTTTTTGTTTCGTTTACAGTACTTAAAAACAATAACCTAGACATATTATACATTACCCAGAGCTGAGAGAACAACATGCTTGGATATGATACATTTATTTACAAAGAGATAGGGCCAACCCTTGCTGGGGTTAGGGGCACAGGGCTCCCATGAAAGTGAAAAATCATGAATAAAGCAATGTCTGTTATTTTTATGTGATAACACTTTTCTAGGAATGTCTAGCTCATCCAGTATGACTCTGTGGTGGTCTACTTCCACCAGAAGCTGACTATAGAATCGCATTGGGAGGACCCTGAGATTTCTAGAAATCTCTAGATCCTCCACCATGATTGGAGGAGATTGAGGACCTAGGGATTCTTAAGAGATAATATTTTCAAGCAAATCCATCAATAATAAAATCTGCAAAAATGTAGATGAGTCACTGTATAGCCCAGGCCCAACTGGGGACTTATGCTGATAGAAGAAGCTCAGCAGAGGATCACAGAAGTGGTGAGTAGCCCCTTCACCTGAAGTAAGATCCCTCTGCCCACCTACACTTGTATTATATACAGCTCTGCTTTGGTGGTTCTTCAGTCCTCTTGGGCAATTACTGAAGGTGGTGTGTCAAAGGATTGTATCCTCTTCTTAAATCCACCTTCTGCCCTTCTAAGTACCCAAGTGGCCTTTGGCCATACAATACAACCCCACAGTATGACACAGAAGAAAACCATGAAAAAAAGCACATGAAAGTACCTTGAGTAACAAAGCAAGATGGTAGTCCTTTTGAAGCCATGAGAGAAGAAACAGGAAGGAAGGCAGTGAAGCAAAAGAGAGGAAGATTTTACTGGACAGAATAACAAGAAGTAGCAATGTTCAATACATGATTACAATTCTGTCTATTGAGCATTCCTACCTAGACAACCCAAGTGAGGAAAATTATCCCTTAAAATGCATTAAGTATATATAAGAAGTATACAGATACAATAGTCTTGCTTATCTGACATAAATGGGCTGACAGAACATCGGATAAACAAAAATGTCAGATAATACGGAGTCTCTTATTGTTACCTGTTCGGCGCGTCGCTAGACACCTAGAATACTAACTACAGGGACTCAAAGGGCTAAAGCAAGGCAGTGCCTTGGGGCTAGAGCAGCCCAGTAGGAAGTGCCCAGATGTGGAAGAGGAGCGTGGAAATAACAGAGGGAAGGAGGGAGGATGCTTCCACTTCCGGTCCTGCCTCTTTTCCCCCTTTCCTCTCCTCCTCCTCCTCGTCTTGCCTTTTTCACTTATTGGGAATGGAGAGAGAGTTGGAGAATACTCCTTTAATTGAAGGGGAAATGCTGGAGGAAAAAAGGGGGTGTCGGATAAGACGGAAAGTTGGATAAGCGAAGGTCGGATAAGTGAGACTCTACTGTATAACATTCTGTATGAAAGTCAATTTGTTGCATTGAATTCCTTCGACATACTAAAGGTCTTTGAGGATGGAATTTCTATTACAAATCTGAATATTGGCTCCTTTCTCTGCTTAAATCTAGCAGGTCATATTATTTAATTACAAAATCTCAGCCACCTTCACACTTCCCAAACACAGTTTTATGTCACAAGACGGCGTTTGTCAGACACTGCATCCTCAAAGCTCTCTTTGGAATTTGGTTGTTTTAAAACCAGCGGTGCTTGCTTCCAAAAGACACGGGCATAATTTCTCATTGTAAATTATTTTAAAAGCTAGTAGTTAAAACGATGTAGGTGGGAGGCTCTTAACCTGACTGTTAGTCATTGCCATGACTGACATTAAATATACCTCCTCTTCTCATCTCTTCGACCCTATTTGCACTACCTCTGCCTCAAGGCATTTTCATTTGTGATCCTTAAATCATCTCTAAGTTTTTTTAATGTGCTATTTATATGTTAAATGTCTGATAGCTGTTCAGAGGCAGGCACCTGTCACAGTGAGCACTGCACTCCTGCACTCCCTTTATAAAACTGATTGAATCAAGAGCTGCTTAATGCCCATGTGCGCACAAAAGCTTATCGGTAACTTTAGCTGTTATTAAACATTGTAATTGATAGAATATAGCAATACTGGTATACCATGCTCTAGATCAGGGATTCTTAAGCTTTTTCAGACTCATGACCCCTTTCCACCAGATACATTTTTACATGACCCCGGTATATAAAATACATATAAAAATAAAACATTTACTAATAACAAATCAGCATTTGCAAAGCTTGCTAAACAGGATGATTTCCCCTTATATGAAATACAGCTGAAGCATTTTCTTCTGTGGGGTCCATTGTCAACCCTACACATCGTTACTACAGTCAGATAAATATCTAAAACAGTCACTAGGCAGCATTCAGAAAACCTTCACTGTTGCCAAATTTTTCGTGACTCCAACATTGAGCTAAAGCAGTGATTCTCAACCTGTGGGTCCCCAGGTGTTTTGGCTTTCAACTCCCAGAAATCCTAAGAGCTGGTAAACTGGCTGGGATTTCTGGGAGTTGTAGTCCAAAACATCTGGGGACCCACAGGTTGAGAACCACTGAGTTAAGGGGACCTCATTTGGAGTTCGGGACTCACAGTTTAAGAAGCAATGCTCTAGCTCTAGATCAGTTATGATTGGAATCTAGCAAGAGAAGGATATTGTCAGAAAGTTAAGCTGCTCAGCGGTTGAACTCGCTGTGTCACCGGGGGGGGGGGGGGGATTGTCTAAATGGGCAATATGGGACTCAAGCAGGCCAGCATGACTTTAAGGGACAGTATTTTCTATTGATCTATTATTAAGTCAATATCTGCTAAGCCGAATTCCATTTGGTTATTTGGGAGAAGCTCAAAGAGGAGACGATGGAAGCATTCATTAGCTGGCACAACTAGTAATGTCAAAGCTACTTTCAGTTTTGCATCTCTAAGTTCCCAATGGAAACCAATATTGCTCTCAAAGTATTTTCCCCAAACAATTTACTACTAAATATAACAGAATGTTTGATTTTTTAAAAATTATATATATGTTTTGAAAATATTTATATTTTAGAACTGTGCTCACTGTAGAGAATATATGAAAAAAGTATTTGATTAACATCCCTCAGTGCTACCAACTAATGGTTTAAAGTTTTATAACCAGTAAGAATGTTATTACCTTCCAAAAAAGAATACTGCAATGTCGACAAAAATGCAAGGTGTCTCCATACTGTTCCTTTATAGGATAGCATTTCTGAAGAGCGAAGTACATCAGCTTCCAGTCAATATGACCTTTTTCTGACAGAATAAGATGCCTACAGAACTGAACATAAATGTAACATTTGAAAGTCATCATGTTATTTCAATCAACTCTGCTATAAATATCTAATGGTGCCAAAATGCTTAACTCCAAACACAGCTACAGAAAAACATTGTCAAAATTTTACACTAGATGATGATTTTGCTAAACAATGCTAAATTTCTGGAGTCCTAGTTATAACTCGACGCATGCTTGAAGCCCCCCTGAATCTATATTACTTATGAGTAAAGGCTATTTCAGGTTGCACCCATTACCTTTCATCAGAAGCACACTCGACTGCAACCAAATTCCACAGAAATGAGTGGGGTTGCTTTCTTTAAAAGTAGGCTTACAATGAACATGTGACAACAAACGAACATTCTTGTCTTTTGCTTAAATAAATTCTATGATCTACATTATTCACGGACCTTTAAACAAATATGAAGAGGTTGTGATTTCTTTCTCTCTTTTTCTGTTGTATATCTGCTGTATTTACATAAAGCTAAACTTGTACACAGTTGTATCACTAGGATTGGTGTCACCAAGTGTGATAACTTATGGTGTCATCCCATGGACTATCTCTTGTACTAGTAATTAGGCCAGTGGTTCCCAACCTTTTTCTAACCAGAGATCATTTGACCAGGAACCACTCTCCAACATTAGTATCAAAAGGGTTATGAATCCGCTTTTGGTCAACTTTAGATTCGGTTTGGGGTGCTGATTCAGAAAATTGCACTGGATAGACTGCATCAGCTCTAGTTTCTGATACAGAACATATGCAATGGTCAGCAACGTAATTTTTAGCAATGTTTTTCTACTAATGTTATTCATAAATCATACTTCCCATTTATCAGTGAATGAAATGACAAAATCAGTGACTACAACACAAATAGCAGCAAGAAAAACAGTGCATGCTTGTAATATGTGCAGACAAAAGAATGTGATTCAATTTGTCATTGTAATTGGGCAATAATGACAGTTCTTGCCAAAGCACATCCATGTTGAAAGAGTCAAAAAGTAAGTTAGCACAGAGTAGGTATATCAATATGTGTCATGTCTGTTAGGTTAGGTTTACAAAAAACAATTATGGGGTTATAACTAACTAGAAGTATATTCTTAATAAAACCATACATTTCTGCTGAAATACTGCACAAAACATTTACCAACAGTCATTTTAGTGCCATCCCTTCTGATTGCTGCTTATGGAAGCTCCTTATACAGTATCTGTACAGATATATATATGAACACTCCTCTTACCTGTTTTTCGGAAAAATGGTACTGGCAGAGTTTTTTCCACAGCTGTCTATCTTCGCTGAGCATATACAAGGTGGGAGTCACTTGGCCCAAAGTAATGATGTCCCAACCATCTGAAAATCTATACAAAATGTTGTTCAGCATGTGCAAAGGAAGATCACTGAGCGTACATCCATTGTTGACCTGCTGTAAAGTAAGTTGATCACTGTTAGTTTGTTACTTTAACACTCAAGTCATCAAACACACTTTGATAGCACGGAAAACAACCTATGAATGTCTTTTACATAATCATGTTCATGGTAACCTTCAACCAAAATGACCTAGAAGTTCTTGTAAGATGTTTCAAGACTTAGTTTATGTAACTTTACTTTTATTGCAGGGGTAGTAGTTGTGTCGCTCCCTACATATCTTTGGAAAGCAAGTCCATTGCAATTAGCTAAAACTAACTAGTTATATTGGGACTTGCAGTTATATTATTATTATTATTATTAATTTTTCTAGACTGCCCTTTCTTTCTGAAGAGACTCAGGGTGGTTTACATACAAAAAATCAAACATCCAGTGCCCAAAAGAATACAAACATGTCAAAAATCAAAGTAATATACAACAATAACAGTAAACTTAAAACAAAAGACTTAAGCATTGAAATAAAAACAGAATAAAATAATCCAATAAGATATAGTAACACTAATAACATGAGTTAACATTAAAACATATCCCCTGTAAGACAATAAAAATATGTTAGGAATGGCTATCACAGGTGTTCACTTGAAATGTGTCATAGCCACATAAGTTAACCAGCAATCTGATGAAATTAATTTAAAGTGTCCTAGTCCTCCTCCTTTCCATATGCTAAAGTGCAAAAGTGCATTTTCAAGGGTTTTTTTTAAAGGAGAGGAGGGCGGGGGCTATTTTTATTTCTTTAGGGAAAGAGTTCCAGAAATGGGGAGCGATCACAGAGAAGGCCTCCTCTCTTGTTCCCACCAGCCGCACTTGAGATGGGGGTGGGACCGAGAACAGGGCCTCCTCCAAAGACCACAGTGCTTCCGATGGCCTGTAAGGGGAGAACTAACAATATCCAGAGGGTCACACAATCCTTATATCTGCCTTGCAATTGCGTAGCAATTATACTACCAGAATGACAACCAGAGGAGTTAAGTGATTCTGTCCCGTTTAAGTGATTTAAAGCTTTTGGTACAATGTAGTCTCTAGTAGCACTTAGCCCATAAATTTCTCATCTAAAAAACAGCATACAGCATAGAGAACCGGTATTTTATATTTTTCCTTAACAAGCAAAGCAACTGATTTGCTACCATCACAAATAGGAAAACATCTCTACGGGTTTTTTAATTCCATTCTTCAAGTTTTTGTGATAACCAAAGAACATATTAGTATGGTTTTTTTTACTATTATTTCAGCTATGAGACCTCCCAAAATTCTTCACAGAAGATACCAGTGTTGTAATTACAGTTATGGTTATGGGCCGACATTTAAGGATGCAACACCAGCTCAAAATCTAGCCTTTGAGGTGGTTCACAAATCATCCTATTTTACAGGAATCCACATTAATTATTACAACTGATAAAGATTACACCAATGGTTTACTATCTAAGGCATTATTATTCTGGCTGGATAGTAAATAAAAATTGCCCCTGAGGTTCTTGCTCAACAATACTATCATGGGAAGGATGTTTCTGGCCTTAAAATATTTGGCATTTAGTATATATCAAAGAAATAAACAGGGGATCTTGGTGCAGTTATACTTGTAACTATATTATAGTGAAAAACACGAATGTTTATGTGTAGAGGTCATGTAGAGTTGTAGTTGGTTGTGCTATGCAACATTCAGCTGAAAATGGCAACCACAAATTACTTCTGGTTGTGATTTCCAGGTTAGTTCCAGCTGTTTTGGCATGTTGCAGCAGGTGTTATACGTTAATAACTTATTATTAGGTTTTGGCGGATATTTGGTTCATATGGTTCTCCTGAGGTACATTTGACTCAAGAATTGGACTGTAGAGTCCATTTTTTTAACTGACAGGGAATTAAAATCATTAGCATAATTTACAGGAGTTCTTTATTTCATTTACCCGCATTGTACAAAAACCCTTAAAGCTATACTAATCCAGGTAATTACGGCAAAAAAATCACTGCTCTTCTGGTCATAATTATTTTTTTAATTGAATATTGGATTCAAGATATACTGTTGATATTTCTAGCATTTCCCTTTCAATAGCTTATGATATTACAGCTGTATTGATATGAATGCTTCTACCAGGCGCTAAGTAACATTTAATTAGAGCAATCACATTTCCAATTTCTATGTATAGCTGAAAAAGGTGGACAGTGAAGAAAGCTGACAGAACGAAAACGAACTCATCATTTATCTATTTCATTTGTATGCCAGCTTTCTCTCACAGCAGGACCCAGAGCCGCTTTCAGAGACAGTTAATTCAAAACATTCACGATAAAAATGTAAAAACATTTGTCATATAAAACATTTACATTTTTAAAGAAACATACATTTAAAGAGATAAATAAAACATCCCAATAAAACATCCCAATAAAAAAAACACCCTGTTTATACATCAAAAGCCTGTTTAAACAAAAATATACATTCTTACTTGCTTGTTTACTAAAGAAAAGCAGGGAAGGGTGTGGGATGGTGGCAAAACTTTCCCCTATAGATATTAGAACTCTGGTAGGTTTGCATGGGGTGATGTGGCCTTTCAGATAATCTGGACCTAAGCCACAGAGTGCTTTATAGATGATGACCAACACTTCGAATTGTGTTTCAAAATGAACTGTGAAACTATTGTTAATAAGGGAGTTACATGATCCCTGTAACTGAGGCATGAGCAAACTTAGGCCTACCAGCTGTTAGGAATTGTGGGAGTTGAAGTCCAAAACATCTGGAGGGCCAAAGTTTGCCCATGCCTGCTGCAACCTGTCCTGGTCAACATTATGGCTGAAGCATTTGAAGTTTCCAAAGGCAGTCCCACAGTAGTCCAAATGGGATGTAATCAAGGCATATATCACTATTATAGCCAGATTTGATGTCTCAAGAAATGAGTGCAACTAGTGCATTGGCTGTGGCAAATGCGCTTCTTTTCATTTCTAAAAGCTTTGCATCCAGGAGAACAATCCGCAATCCTGAGATTTCAGAGGAAGGGTAATCCCAATTATCAAAGGTTGAATCCTTATTTCCTGGCCTGCCTTCCAAGTCTGGATTAAGCTTCAATTTCTCTCTCATTTGCTTAAATACTGACAACAAACACCAGTTAATTTCAAATGTTATGCTGTAGAAGCTCTATGGACATTGTTGACTGCCAAAAAAGAGGAATAAATGGGTCCTGGGAAAATCAAGCCTGAACTATCTGAAGAAGCCAACATGATTGAACTGAGACTGTTGTACCTTGGATGTATCCTGAGAAGACCTGATTCTATAGAAAAGACAAAATAAAGTAAAGCTTTTCCTTGACATTAAGTCTAGTCATGTCTGACTCTGAACGTGGTGCTCATCTGTATCTCTAAGTCGAAGAGCCGACATTGTCTGTAGACAATGGGATTTCCAATTTCACCTTAGCTTTCATATTTAATACTGTGATGAAACAAAATAAACTAAAATTCCCCACAAACACCAGAAAGATGGGAGTATTAAAAACTTTCCCCTTTCATATTGCCTAATGATCTGAAATTTGAAGAAAGGAGAAGGGAACAAGTGATGGGAAAAAATCCAATAGGAATATGTAGGAATGCCTTATTGTTCTTTCTTCTAATTTAGTAGTTCTAATGGGAACTAGAGAAAATGTAAAGTTTCACAGCTATGGAATATATTCAGACACTTAAACAACTCAAGGTACTTCTCCTTCCCAATGGAGAAAAACACCCAACACTGGGGGAGGGGGGGGGCGACCCATCACAGCTTAGCTAGTTGCAGTTTCAATTACTTAACAATGGCCAACATTTAAAAAAGATTTTGTAACTGTTTCCCACAATTTGAGGTTGGGACAGGAGGGAAAGAGACCCCATTGAGATGATTAGAGGAAAGAATTTCATGCTTCCGAACCTTTGTTTGAATTCTATTCTAACCAATCAAAAACATCACTGACATGATATAAAAGCCAGCTATACCTTGGTCATCTGAAGATTGCTGAGCTGTTGCTGCCACAAAAGGATAGTTTCCAGCCGGCAAATCCAAATATTGATGTTTCCTACCAGCACTGACTTCCCTACGCCTCTTATTAAGGTGCAAAGTGTAGAACTCAGGTCTTGAAGGAGGTCTTTGATGAGACGTGGGTTGTATTGGTCTTCTAGAACTAGATGGGGAAAATTTAAAAACACAGAAATATTCCAGATTACTGTTAAGTCTTTTTTTTTAAAGACTAGGTTAAAATTGATATTCAATTCTGTAAGATAAAAGCAACACTGCCATTTTCAGAAGCATATACACCTGTACTCTGAACAAGACATAATTTCCATATTTCTCTATTACTGCCGATAATAATGCACATGTATTAAAGATTCGTAGAAGCTGGAGTCCAAAATCTCAAAAAGACTAAGTCTGAATAAAATAGGGGAGCAGAATATGAAAACTAAGAAAACACCTTAAGATATCATGGTGACATTGCACTTAGGAAAGTAGAGGCAACATCCTGCCTGGCCAGACCTCGATCAAGCAAGAGCGAAGATGGTGGCATTCATTTTGCAGTAATTGCATATATCTCAGTGGGTGCCTGACCTGTACAGCCATCTATGCAATTAGGGCTGGGAGCCTGCTGCTCATAATTTAGGTATTTGATTCAAATATGTGAGAATCTGCTCTCCTGTCCTGTCACTTTTCTGTAAATCGGGCTTAAAGTTGCCTCACAAAGCTATGCAGTTATACCTCAGTCCATTAAGTTTCTGACATACAAGCCAAGTTTTGCAAATTTTCTTGCCTCACCAGCTAGCCAGCAGCATGTTAAAAAAAGGTCTATATCTATAAGTATGAGAACCAAAATGGAAATAATAAAAAAGGAAGCTTATAAAAGAAACTGCATTTCTGGATGCATTTTTGGAAGAAAAGTATGTAAGTATTATGTTCTTTTGCCGGTTGGTTTATACCACAAAGGCTGCTACAATGGTTTGATGGATCTGGAACAAAGCTTTAAAAAATCCAGCCCTCTTGACTCCAAAGCAGAGGGAAAGGAAAAGAGCAAAAAATCTATTGGCTGCAGATAGGTGAAGTGGCCCTATCATGTGACTGGGAAATAAAGAGATTGAAACAGAGTGGTTGTTGCTAGGTGGCATGTATATAAGGGAACTGATGGAGGGGAGGGGGAAAGAAAGGGAGGGAGGGAGGAAAAAGGTATAAGGAGAGACAGAAAAACCAAGAAGTGAAGAGGAAGGAAAAGAAAAAATGGGAAAGAAGAAAGGAAGGGAAAAAGGGAGGGAGGAAGGGAGAAGTGTATGATGATGATAATAATATCATTATTAATATTAATAATATTCAATCCAGGCAACAGCAGGATTGAAGAAAAACAACTGGAAAAACTGAACGATACGAGGATTTAAAGATCGAACTGCAAAGACTCTGGCACAAGCCAGTAAAGATGGTCCTTGGGGTGATTGGCACACTGGGTGCAGTGCCTAAAGACCTTGGCCTGCACTTAAATACAATCAGCACTGACAAAATTATATTCTGTCAACTGCAAAAGACCACCCTACTGGGATCCACACGCATTATATGCCAATACATCACACAGTCCTAGACGCTTGGAAAGTGTCCGACGTGTGATCCAATACAAACAGCCACCATAATGATCCTGTTTGCTGTGTACTAATTTTGTTGTGTAAGTAATAGTAACAATAACAATAATTTATAACATGCCCTCTCTCTCTGAAGGGACTTGGTGTGAAAACAAGGGTAATAGAAAGCAAGGGAAGAAGGGAAGAACACAGAGAGGGAGAATTGTATGAGGGGAATAGAAGAAGAAACGAAATAATCACAAAAATAGAATAGAAAAACTTTATTATCATTGTACATTGTACAATGAAATTAAATGTTTTCCGCAGCACACATCACAAAACAACACACCCATCCCGCAAAACTCCCACCACCACCGCACAACCCCCCAGGAAAGAATCACAACAACACTATTGTCAGAGTATTGACATGGAGACATTGTGAATTGGGCTTTCTCACAGCTGGAGAAATGAGAAAGCAGGTGGGCAACAGCCAGCCACTCCAACACAGAGATAATGCTATTATATTATAAAATTATCCTCAGACTATCTGTATAACTTATATCTGAAACATAAATGAATTGCATGCTTAGATTTGGGTCCCATCTCCAAAATAGGTTATTATGGAAATACATGCAAACACAAGTATTCTAAAATCAGAAATAATAATAACAATAATAAAAAACTTTATGTGTATACCACCCTATCTCCCCACAGGGACTCAGGGCAGTTTCCAACATGTAAGGCAAAACATTCAATTCCTGGAAAGAAACCATACAGACAATTATTTCAAAATAAACACATTTGATAATATAACAAACCTAATTAAACTTAACAGACAAAGTAACAACAACTGAACATCATAAAATACAAACATTATGCTAAAACACATTAAAGATAAAAATATTTAAAAATCCATCTCATTGTAGATCCATCAGTAGAGGTTCAACAAACCCAAAACACTTCTGGCCTCAAACATTTTGTATAGATGATATTTAACCTGTACCAATTTTTCCATGAAAGAAGTATTTTCCAGAACCACATCTACCATACACAATCATGTAGAAGTTGATGGAAGGCTTTGGGGCCAAATTTATAGATTTTGATATGACCCATGGGTCAGTCAAGGTCCATTCTGCAGAGAGAAGAAAGCACCGATGCCACTGCTACACAGCCATTTTCCCACTCAGGCATTCAAATAAGCCAGAAGTGGTGCCAAGGCAGAGTGAGTAAGGAGGGTGCCGTGGGATTGACTTAAAGTACTCAAACTACAACTCCCGTGATCCCACAGTATTTGGCTATGCCAGTTCAAGTGATGTCCACTTGTATTAATTCCATAGTGAAGATGCACCCTGAGTGTGTCCAGGCAGCTCACTGTCATTCAATTAAATTCAAGGTGGAGTGAATATTGGCATTTCTCTTAATATGACAACAAGAATGTATGGCCTTTGCCAATAACTGCTTTGAGATGCCTACAGTAAGAGAACATGCATTGTACTTCTAGGGTTTCTTGTTTTACCGGCTCCTACACAACATGACTGATGGCCACCCTGGCTAGGAGTTGAAGCTCCAAACGTTTTACACTTTTTTTCCTCACTGGCTTTCTTGTAAAAAGGCAAGGTAACGCAAGGCATCAACTACATATTTGTATTCCTGAAATACCTGATTACTCAGGTGACCAGCATACCAAGCACATGAAACGTTAGACCTTCTCAGCCCAATAAATACCTCCACAGGCTTGCTAGAGGCTGACAGGAGAGAGGTCACAAGCCCCAAGCTCCGCCCTATAGTCTTATGCTTGCCTGTGTTGAGCTGCAGAGGGAAAATGTGTGGGGTGTGTGAGTGTGTGTCAGTTCTACTGCTAGCTTGCTCGTTCACCATAGAGAATCTCTGATTGCCCACAGCTTAAATACAAGTAGCTTTTCTTAAAACTTAAACTAGTAAAACCCTACCCCAATCCCCCATTACTTCCAAGCATTTAGGCAGATCAGGATAGCTTCAGTCTTACCTTTCTGAACGATTTTGTCCAAGATGTTGAAATAGTTCTTTTGAGCTGCACCACTCAATGACGTCAACTGGGATTTGGCTATTAACTGCAAAAGCTGAAAGAAAACAGACTGTATTAGAAAATATGGAATCCCAGATTGAGCACTTAGTTGTGTCATAACAACAACAACAAAAGATGCAGAATCCCCGAACTAGCATGGCAAAATTCTAAGATCTGGCGGAAACAGCAGCACTGTTAAGATGGTGAGCTCACTGTCATTTCTGGAGCTCTACTAAATGCCCGGGCCCCCTGGTGGCACAGCAGGTTAAACCACTGAGTTGCAGAACAGTAACAATAAATAGTGTAAAATAATAAATGTAACAACAACA
The DNA here is from genome assembly GCA_030556195.1 of Anolis apletophallus. Lineage (NCBI taxonomy): Eukaryota > Metazoa > Chordata > Lepidosauria > Squamata > Anolidae > Anolis > Anolis apletophallus. Next base: position 90,956,239 of record JARBWK010000003.1, read on the forward strand.
ATAGAATAAAATAATAAATGTAATAATAATAAAAATAACCCAGTAAAACAATAAATAATTTTGACTCGAGTATAAGCCGAGAGGGGCTTTTTCAGCCTAAAAAAGGGCTGAAAACTTGGCTTATATTCAAGTATGTATGATTCTCTTGGAAATCTCCAGGACTACATTTCACATCCAATATCTAATCTTGAAGCTAAGCAGGCACAGTCTGGTTAATACTTGGATGGGAGACTGCCAAGTAATAACAGATGCTGTAGGGTATCTTTCAGAGGAGGGAATTGGGAAAAATTGCCTGAATATTCCTTACTTTAAAAAACTGTGAAATTCACAGAAGGGGGTTGCCATTCGTTAGCAGCAACATGACATACAATGTTATTATTTAATTTTAAACTATTACTACTATTCTACTATGTTTGGCGAAGACACTAAAAGCAGTTAAAGAGCAACACGAGAGAAGCAGATGGTCAAATGAATGACACTTCTGAATTTGCTAAAGAGTGACTGGAAATTAAATCCTCCGGAAATATTATCTCAAAAACATTTTAGAGCTCTTTTCTACACTTTTACATCACTCCCGTGATGGAGAGAAAAATATGTCTTGTTCACCTGCCTACATTTTTGAGGCACTTCAAACACAGTTCAGCTACAATGAAACACAGTTGCATCCCGCTTTTTTCAATGGAGCAGTTAGGGAACAATCAAGAACATCAAAGGAAAAGAGGGGAAACAGTGGGCAAAAAGCACGCTCAGCATATTGATAATTGCATGTTTAAAATAATGGCATTTTGACAATTAAACTTCAAATGTATTTCTCTGAATTGCTGTGAAATCCTACACGTCTAGTCAAAATTTATTCAATGCAACTGAGCAAGCAGTGTTTAATGGAGCTTAGCCCCATTACAGCAAAGCCTGTCTTAGAAGGTCTGCAGCATTGAGGCTGTGTTCCTGTGGACTGAGCTGCAAAATGTTAAGAGGGCTACTGACACCTTGTTTGGTACCAACCCAAGCTCCGGTGTGAACTGAAACACTGGGGGGGGTCTATATTGTAGAATTGATGCAGTTTGACACCACATTAACTGCCATGCCTCAGTTGAATGGAATCATAGGAAGGTTTTTAGCCTTCTCTACCTGAGTTTTGGTATCCCACTAAATTACAAATCCCACTTTTCCATGGTATTGAGCCATGGCAGTTTAAATGTTTCCAAAGTACATTGATCCCACAGGGTAGACCAAAGAATCCAAAGAATCAAAAGGTATGATTGGCTTTTCTCCAGCTTATTCCAAGGCCAAACTAAACGTGGGTTGCTATTGTTTATTCGTTCAGTTGCTTCCGTTCTTCATGACCTCATGGATCTGCCCACGCCAGAGCTCCCGGTCAGCCAAGGCCACCCCCAGTTCCATCAAAGTCAAGCCAGTCACTTCAAGGATACCATACATCCATCTTGCCCTTGGTCTGCCCTCTTCTTTTTTCCTTCCATTTCCCCAGGATCATTGTGTAAACAATGTGCCCGCAATATAAAGAATATTACCAAAACTACTTGAGATGAAGGGAATAAACACTACAAAGATGACTGAATGACATCTAGGGGATAAGGTACAGGAGTATTTAGCTTAGAGAAGGAAGCTGGGAGTATGAATGGTCTGTATGATATTTGAGGTAAACTAGGAATATATGAGTAACCATTACTACAATGTACATTTTGAAACCATAAGCAAACAGTCCTCAAAATCAGTAGCACTTATATACATCTGGCCTCTGTTTTATGAACTATGGTCTATACTTGACTGAGAATTGACCCCATTCCTAATTCCGCTTTTTATGTGAATATGAACAATTGTCTGAAAAAATAAATAAATCTGCATAGGAATATTTGAGGCTTGAATGCAAGAGTGAGGAAATAGACATCCAAACCAATCAGCCCTCCACATTTCTAAGTTTAACAGTTATGGATTTGTTTATTTGTAGATTTGATTAGTATGTTCTCTCTAGAATCTCAAGTTGCTCCAGCACAAGTCTGTGCTTAACTTATGGCAGACATTGACCATAAAGTCGATCTGAAGGATCTAGAGATTCCTTTATACATATACAAATTTACATTTTTTGAATTCATGGTTTTTCCACTTTCATGAGGGTCCTACAAAAGTGGAGCACACTGTATATTTTATATTTTAAGTGAAACAATGTGAACCATAATATAGAATTCTAACGTGTCATCTGTTGTGTCATTTTTATTTTGGTCATTCTTGGTTGGTTAATTGGCCTTGATATATGTGTGTTGTTGAAGGCTTTCATGGCTGGAATCACTGGCTTGCTGTGAGTTTTGCGGTTTGTATGGCCATGTTCCAGAAGCATACTCTCCTGACGTTTCACCTACATCTACGACCTCAGAGGCTGAGGGATCTGTTGGAAACTAGACAAGTGGGGTTTATATATCTGTGGAATGTGAGAAAGAACTCTTGTCTACTTGAGGCAAGTGTGAATGTTGCAATTCACCACATTGATTTGTTAGCTGGTCCTGACTGATTGCCTTGAATTCCCCTGCTTTCTGAATTCCAGACAAGAATCAATCAGGGCCAGCTAACACCTCCTAAGAAAGAATGCCCCCAGGCAGCAACCAGCCAAGCTTTGAAGCTGCAAGGCCAAGCCAATGCTAATCAAGGTGGCCAATTGCAACATTCACACTTGCCTCAAACAGACTGGAGTTCTTTCTTCCACCCTGGACATTCCACAGAGATATAAACCTCACTTGCCTTGTTTCCAACAGACCTCACAACCTCTGAGGATGTGTGCCATAGATGTGGGTGAAATATCGGGAGAGAATGCTTCTGAAACATGGCCATACAGACCGCAAAACTCACAGCAAGCCAGTGATTCCAGCCATGAAAGCCTTCAACAACACACATATATCTTGTTTTACTCACTGGAGGAATCCAGGCCAATTAACCAATCAAGAATGACCACATGTTATAAAAGGGCAAAAATGGCATTTCCTGTTCCTAGGAATATTAGGAAAGCTCAGCACTGAAACAGACCAATAACAGCTTCTAGAAACAGCAGTCAAAAGTAGGGAAACTAGGTATTTTTACTTTTACCTTGATGCTTATTTTATTATTATTTAAGTAAGGGCTTCGTTCTCCTAAAGTGATGGACTTTGATATTGTTATAATATACGAGACAACAGCACTAGAGGAAAATAACAATATAAACATTAGCAGGCTCACTGAAAGCAGATTCAAAAGAAGGCATTCAAAACTCATTCAACTGACAAGAGGGGAATCTCCTCTCCAATGACAAGTTCCCTGCGAAACTGAGAAGCCAACTCTCGGGTTACTGTTGGGGAAAGATTTCCTGACTGCTTAAGCTCTGTTACCATATAACTCTCCCTTCGTGTTTAATCTGACAAATGGAGGCAATTGCTTTCTCCCAGTCTCAGATACGCTCTCCCCTGAAGGTCACCAGCATGCAATGAGCTGATTATTTTTTTACAGTTCAGTGAAATTCAAACATGGAGTGAACACACAAATATCTTACTTTAACCACATAATTGAATCTTCTGATGTCCTGAATTGCGCTTGAAAAATCTAAGCGATTAAAGGCTTCTCCCAAAGTGCAATAGCCATGCCTCTGGAAGAGGAAAAGAGAAATTGATATTAGCGGTCCATTCAAAAAAGAAAGCTGCTTGAAGGCATGCATACAAGAGCCTCAAGTGTCATGCCCATACAATGGTCCACCTACAGCCTTCCCTGTGATATAGTAATTGAGCTTCCTAGCTGTACCATAACGTTTAGAGATGAGAGAGCGAGCATAGAAAAAAGACAAATGAAGCTGTACCAGAAAGCACAGAAACAGCCTTGGTTCTCCGTGCTCCTTCCCTCACCAATGGCCCATTCTCTCATACTTAGCAACACGTCCTTGATCTACCTATATACAGGGAGGCATGTATGCTGCGTGGCACTTTGGCATAATCAAATCGGAATCTAAAGTGTATGGGAAAAAAATCCCAGATGACTAATAGTTGATACTGAAGCCTTGAAATCTAAATAGATTCTTTCTTGTCCATGTGAATGAAAAAATCGCAAAAAATTAGTTCATTCAATTCCCACTCTTGAAGACTAGTTAGCCAGCCTCCCTTTGGGTAGCATGCATGTTTAATTAATTCATTAATTTATTAAGCTTATAATAAAATAGATTTCTCTAGGCACAGTGCGATACATGCAACAAAATCCAATAAAAACATGAAAACTAATTCAGATCGCAACTGAGTATAATCCAGTAAGGACACAAACATTAAAATCACCATCAGGTATTTGAATTAAAAAGCACACCGTAGGGAGTCAGATATTTAATTAAAGGTATTAATTAAATAGATGAGGACTACACAGTATGTTAGTTGGAGTTATACTTACTTCTTTAGTACTTTCTTTATGGACATATATCCATTTCTCCCCATAGAAATCTGAAAAATAGAACACAAAACTAATTCCAGTGTTCTACTCTACAACAGAGCCCCCGGTGGTGCAGTGGGTTAAACTGCTGAGCTGCTGAACTTGCTGACCGAAAGGTCGGCAGTTCAAATCCAGGGAGCGGGGTAAGATCCCACTGTTAGCCCCAGCTTCTGCCAACCTATCAGTTCAAAAATATGCAAATGTGAGTAGATCAATAGGTACCGCTTCTGTGGAAAGGTTAACGGTGATCCATGCAGTCATGGTGGCCACATGACCTAGGAGGCGTCTACAGACAACACTGGGTCTTTGGCTTAGAAATAGAGGTAAGCAAAAACCCCTCAAGAGCTGGACAGGACTAGACTTAATGCCAAGGGGAACCTTTACTTTACTCTACAATGATCACAGTTATAAAGAGAGGATAACAAAGATTTATTTGAAGAACTGGAATAAAGTAATTATTATCTGCAGGCAGGATTTCCGCAGACATTATCTCTCTCTATCTGAAGACTCAAACAGACTTTAATAACTCTGTCCAGCACGGGATGTCTGCAAGCACAAAAGCAGAATCTTAAGTAAGGAAGGCTTGTCTTCTTCTCTTTACATCAACTTAAGTACATTATGAACCTACTCCTATGGAGTGTGAATCCCACTGTAGCCAGCTGGGTGGTTGGGGAGAGAGGAGGTTATTTGATGCACATGTTGAACATAGGCTGACAGATCCAAAAAAAAAATTGCTTGTATAAAATGCTTAGAGTGGGTGACTTCTTTTAAAAACACCCAAATTATACCATTGTGATTTGGCTGGAGTTCTCCACATGTGATGTTTTTTAAAAATTGTGTCAGAAGCGACTTGAGAAACTACAAATTGTTTCTGGTGTGAGAGAATTGGCCGTCTGCAGAGATGCTGCCCAGGGGGTGCCTGTGGGGGCTTCTCTTATGTCCCTGCATGGGAAGCTGGAGCTGACATATGGGAGCTCACCCCATCTTGCAGATTTGAACAGCTGACCTTCAGGTCAGCTGTTCAACCGACACAAGAGCTTAGCTCATTGTGGAGACTTCTTTCAAAAACACCCAAATTATACAATTCTGATCCGGTTAGAGTGCTCCACATGTGAGGGCTACGTGCACTCCTGAACTGGATGGGGAACGATGCCTAAATATTCTGTGCTTGAGTTCCCCCTTCCTCTCGTAGGCTCAGCACAACTGACAAGTTGATTTACATTCTGAGCAGACACTGCTGTGTGTATGAATCCCTGGAATAATATTTAAAGCCATTCCGTGATGCAAATGATTATGCTGCGAGTGAGCTGAAGTCGAATTGATTTCGGAGGAAGCACACTTTCAATAAAGTACAAACTTTGGGTATTATTTAGAAGTGCTTGAAATGGGTTTTACAAAATCTGCCTCACAAACCTACAGTCTACATACCCATAAACAAGTTATTTTATTGAAGCAAGGACTCTCCGTATGTGTATGATACGAACACATGCCTTAAATAAAAGCACATCATTTTCCTTCGAGTTTCCCCTTGTCGAATTTTGCCTAAAATACTATGTAACCTCCAGATCTCCAAGAAGGGTTCCTGTGGTTTCACTGTCTGACAAAATGCCATTTTCTAGGTCCTCCAGCACAACTCTATGATTGGCCAGAAAACCTTCATTTCAACAGGGTTTGCTATTTTCTGTGGTTTTGGTTTTGTTTCTCCCCATGAAGCCTGGGAAGATACTGTATGTCCCACAGATACGGGCATCATACTGTACACCCCCTCCCCTATGTATTGGTAATTAGATATTCGAGGGCGGGTCAAAAAAATTGCCTCCTGTGTCATAAAAACATTATGAATATAACAGCAGACGTTGCTACAGATCATAGCCTGGACTATCTTCTACACAAAACTACTGTCCAACATAGTCACCATCAGTTTGTAGACATTTATGCCATCGTTTAACCAGGCATCAAAACCATTTTGGAAAAACTCAGGGTTTTGCTTTGTGACCCATGATTTTAAAGCTGTTTTAATGTCATTTAAGTCACTGAATCTGAAACGACGTAGGTTGTCTTTTCGGACCCCTGAAAGACAACCTACATGGTTTCAGATTCCATGATTTGTATAATAGCAGACTCTCCACATATCTTACACTTCTCATATATTCAAAGTGTTTACAATATATTTTTCATAGGTTTTATTGAAGTACACGCTTATATTTACACTGATTTTTTTTCTTCTTTTTCTTTCTGAAAATAAAAATAAAAATTAAAGCTTACATTGAGATTTTGCATTATTTCTAAAATGATCCTTTTTCCTTTTCTTGCTTGTAAATTCGCAGTCAGCATTATATATTTCTTCATCATTATCCAAGATGCTGGAAGAAGAACACACATACATATTTCAGCAAATGAACCATTTCCTAAAATGCATTTCATATACCATACAAATCCTTGAATACTGAAATACTCAAAGGAGCAAGCAAAGCATCCTCTCTCTGGAAGTTTTTAGGCAGAGGCTGGATTGTGTGTTCCTGCATGATGGCCCTTGGGGTCTCTTCCAACTCTTATCATTCTATAGAAGCTTTCATTCTTTGTATGTAAACACAAGAGTTCACTTACCCATGTAACATCCTAGGGTGATTCCAGGCATGTTAGCATGAGTAGATCAGGTTGATCAAGCTGGACCAGAACTAGATGAGATAGGACATCTCCCAGAATGATCTTCCAACTTGCCCCATTAGCTGTGGGGCTCTGAGAATGACCATTCACCTAAATTAAATTTTCCAAGAGAAGAGCTAAAGCATATCTAAATTAACCATGAAAAGTGATAGATCACAGATGGACAATGCAAGCCCCTGAGCTTGCATCCCAAACAGCTGTTTTGCGGTCCCCAGAGCCTCCTCGATGTTAAAACTTTTGTCCTCAAATGCCCTTCTGGGACCATTTTACCACACCCCCCCCCCCCTTAACTAAACTGAGATTAGAAGAGGTTTTTTTTTTTCAAATGAGAAGAAGTGACACTTCAGTTCAGCTCCTTTTGTTAACAGAGACTTCTCTGGGACCTAAAATGTCTAAAGAATGTTAAAAGCATGGCAAAAAATTACTACTCGTACTGTACCTTTAGAGGCATTTTGATGATGTACATTTTTAGTCTTTTCCAGTTTTTTAAAAATTGTGTCAGAAGCCATTTGAGAGACTGCAAGTTGCTTGAGAGACTGCAATGTAAGCTTCGGCAAGGGGGGTCTAGTAAAGCAGACTCACTCCAGGTATTAATAGGTCCTGTAGGCAAAGATAGACTGAAGATTTCGCTTCCCTGGTGGCCCGCCCCTGCTGTGGCCCTCCTTCCTCAGGGATGACCATCCGGCCTCCGCATCTCAAAGTTCAGAAAGGGTCCTGGCACTTCAAAGGCGGTTCCAGTTCAAAGCCCGCCAGATGCTGCTGTGATGGCCCCCGTTAGACAACAACCGGCCGAGTTGACAGGTGTGAGAGAATTGGCCATCTGCAGAGACGTTGCCCAGGGGATGCCCAGATGTTTTACCATCCTGTGGGAGGCTTGTCTCATGTCCTCGTATAAAAAGATGGAACTGAAAGACGGGCGCTTACCCCATCTCGCGGATTTGAACCGCCAACCTTCAGTTCAGCAGTTCAGCCGGCACAAGGGGTTACTCATTGCGCCACCATGGCTCCTGTCTTTTCCAGTGGATATGGTAGATTGTGGGATCCTCCAAGGTCCCACAGAGAGCTAATGTGGTCCTGCCTTACACAATTGCCCACCATGTGCCAGAGCATATGAACCATATTACAGTTGACAGAGGTATATATTTAAAAGTCAGAGAAAACTAAATACCCAAAACGAAAAAATTATCGCCCTGTTTAATTCCATTCTTTATTGCTCCCATTGGCAAGTCTTCGAATAAGTTCACATGAAGCCATAACAGACATCATGATTTCTGGAGTGGTGCACCTGACTTCCAGATAAACACATACAAAACTACAATTGGCAATTTCCTTGAATATGTTTCAAAGCAAGTAGGCAACAAATGTGTACATACGAAATGTATCTTTAAAAGTGGTGTCGTTAATGAACGTACCGATACAATTCTATTTACGACTCACATGTATGAAACAGAGCATGCAGTGTGAACACTAAATGTTAAAATAATCTACATTCTGAAAATATATTCCAATGTTAAGACTGATCTGATGGAATTACATTCATATCCTATCTTTCTGCTAGAAATGGCTCTGAAGGCATTTAAACAGAAAAATTCAAATAAAAAACAATACAGTAAAAACATAAACAACAAATAGCCAACACTGCTTTTAAAATTCCCATTCAGTCCCAAACCTGTGGCTGCTCTCTGCAGTCTCCAAAAATAGATCTGGCTGGCAAAGATACACACAATTATTTATGGGCAAAGCAACTGAGTAGATTAATTGCAATTATGTTCAGTCTTTTTGGAAAGAATATGGTCATCTGATAATACTGTATACTAATTAATGGCTTGCTGTAATATTTTATGACACTATTTCACTATTATTCCAGGCTGTTTAAGGTCAGAGCCAAGATCAGTTCAGTGTAAAAGGTTAGCAAAGGGTTTTCAAAAAAATCCTCAGTTTGAACATTGGATCCACACACAAAATATTTCAAGGAACAGTAGTGATTTAAAGACAACGTATTCATCTTCCCAGAACTCTGATTAGCTAAAATGTTCTCCTTCACACAAAGCAGTCCGCCTTAAACAGATGCTGAAGCTTTACAACACAACATGTACAATAAAAGACAGTAAACATCTTCCCACCTTCATTCCCTGACAGGAAAATTGTATACACGCGTTTTCTATGCTTGCCAGTGTTCACTTTTAATAAACAGCTGACGCTGTCAAATGAAAGTATTTATCGCTGTCAACGTAGGTTTGCAAAGCATCCACAATGTAGCCCAGATGTTGTAAATCACTAAGACGAGAAAAAGGAAGAGCTGGAAAATGTGTTGGTATCCATATATTTAGGATTAAAACTGTGCGTATTTAAAAAGTTGTCACACCATCAGTTTAATGCTGGATTTCAAACAATTAATTATAGGAATTTGATGTTAGCCTACTGAAAGGCTTTCAAATGGTCAAAAATTCAAATGTAAAGGCAGCCCTGGTGGAGTGCTTTGTGCTCTAAAAAAACCAAACTTTAGCATCAAAATTCGATCCCTGAAATACCGTATATACTCAAGTATAAGCCCACCCAAATATAAGCCGAGTCACCTAATTTTAACACAAAAACTGAGAAAACATATTGACTCAAGCATAAGCCAAAGGTGGGAAATGCAGCAGCTACTGGTAAATTTCAAAATAAAAACAGATAATAAAGCAGTTTTGGTACTTTCTGTGGAGGAGAAAGGTCAGAGAGTGATGCTGCACACGTGTAGAGCTTTGAAAAGTGGGTTTCTGTGCCAAGAATCAGGCAGGCACTTGCTCCGTGAATGTAACATTGTGATTGGTGCTTCTAATCAATGCTATGATTTGTTAAAATACACCCCGTGCCTAGCGTGAGATAACGTAGGCTCAGATTGGTCTAACAGTACAGGATGTGCTATTTGGTGACATTAGTGCCAAAGGGAGAAGAACTGCGCATGTACAGAGGGATTCTGCCCCATCCGTTGCTGGCAAGGAAAGGCAGAAATGAAATGTTGCTAATCGGGTACATGGGAGTCCCGGCCACTGATATGTACTGTGAGAAAGAACTAACTTAGAAATGTTCATTGTTCTAATACATAGGTGGGGTTTTGAGATGTGATGCTAATGAAAATGTTATGTTTTATTGGATCAATGAAATACCATGTAACACCAGCCAATTATGATTGTGTAAAATCCATGAAGGAGGGCGGGCTTTTTGGAGATGCCGCCATGGGGGTATATATGCTTTGTACTGAGAGTGACCGGGGCCGTTTGCCCCTGATTAACAGCTTGTTCTGTTGGCAACCCCACCAGCTGGTGTTATCAATAAACCTCTTTGATTTCACACGAGCAGTGAAGTTGTTGCGTGATTCCTCATCCCTGCTGCCCGCACGTCTGCGCGCCAGTTTGATAAGAGTCAACTAGCCATTTGGAGTTCCATAACTCCCTAATTTGCTGCTTCAATACCAATAAAATTACATTGAGGCATCAGTACATTAAATGTTTTTGAATATTTATATAAAACTGTAATTTAAGATAAGACTGGCCAACTCTGATTAAGCTATTATTGTAACCTTCCTCAATGTAGATGTGTGTACGTATCTGTCCAATAATAATAAAGATAGTAAAATGATAAATTTATTAATAATAGAGTAAAATAATGTAAATGTAATAACAGTAATAATAGAGTAAAATGATAAATGTAATAATAAATAGAGTAAAATATTAAATGTAATAATAATAGTAATCGTAATAGAATAAAATAGTAAATAACCTTGACTCAAGTATAAACTGAGGGGGACTTTTTCAGCCTGAAAAAGGGCTTAAGAACTAGGCTTATACTCGAGTATATAAGTATATATTTTTGATGGAGTCTCAATTAATCAAAGGAGTTGCCACCTTCAACTGAACAGAACTACAGAGCGTATCACATTCAATATACAAAAGTCTCACATACTGCTAGGTCTATGCCAATTTTCAGCAGTGGGACTTGTCCTTTTTTACTATCAACATCCAGGTGCGACAAGCAGAAAGCCGGGTCTCTGTGTAAGATCTATTGTCCCAGCACCCAAAGCTGAAGATTGCTTAACTTGCGTAAAACATGATAAACTTTATTTCACATGACCTTTCATACACACCAATGAAAGTCTGGCAAATTTCCAATGAAAATAACAAATGTTAATAGCAAGAAGGAATTGAAAGCTTATAATATTGAACATATTCTTAAACTAAAAATTAACAAAATGCATGGCTTGGATAGAAAAGTATTGTCTTCTACTGCAGTGTTTATGAACCTTCCTACTGCCGTGAGCCCTTAATACAGTTCCTCATGTTGTGGTGACCCCCAAACACAACATTGTTTTTGTTGCTACTTCATAACCATAATTTTGCTACTGTTATGAATCATAATGTAAATATCTGATATGCAGGACGTATTTTCATTAACTGGACCAAATTTAGCACAAATACCTGACACACCTGTAGGGGTGTCACAAGGATCATTGTTAGGTCATCTTCTTTATTATAGTATACCTTCCCTCATTGATTTCTTATTTCAGAATTGGATTTTTGGTATCACATTCAGGCAGATACCATCCAGATTTTCCAACCAGTGCCTCTGTTGGAAGTCTGTTACAAACTACATGTCATGTGTCTCTTTGTGAATGTCCAACTAGTTTCTTAACTGAATAACAATGAAGTCCTGCACACATTTACTCAGAAATACACCCCATGATTTCAGTACATCTTATTGCAAAGTAAGTGTGTAAAGGTTAGCACCCCCCCCCCTCCCCACACACACACATCTTCTGATTGGTAGCATGTGGCAGCTCCTCTCTTCCCTCTAACCTAGTGTTCCTCAACCTTTTTTTTTGGCCATGCTGCACCTAAGCCTCTCTAAAATCCTACCCCCACCCCGGTAGCATATAATTTTTATTATTCAAAAAGCGAACTCCACATGGAGGAAGCTTAAAAGGCTATTAACTTTGTCTAAACAGAAGCTGGATGGCCATCTGTCAGGGGTGCTTTGAAGGCGATTTTTCTGCATCTTGACAGGGGGGTGGACTGGATAGCCCACGAGGTTTCTTCCAACTCTATGATTCTACGATTCTAATGGGGGAATTTGGAATGAAAGTGGTCTCTCTTTTGTGAGCTCATGTACTCTCTAGTTATCTATACTCTCATCACTCCTTCCTCTCTATTAGTGGGTTTTCTTGTTACTAGCTGGTCGCCAAGTTCATTCTGATTTTATTTTCAAAAATGTGTATGTTACACATACACACACACACATATATGGCCCCTATAATCATAAGAAATGCAAAAAAATCACTGTTGATACCTCATTCTCAAACTGTCCTCCTTAAAAATCAATCCCCCCTCCTGTGGGGTGTGTGCCCCACGTTGGGAACCAGGGCTCTAAACTGAAGAATGTACCACAAGCAACGACAGTGAAGGTCTGCCCTAAAGGACCTCTCACAGGGAAGGGATTGCTAGGCAGGTTTGTCCTAATGTCATCATTGCTTCCCAATTAAAACAGAACAACAGCCTGTATTTTTATACCGACTTTCTGGATATTATGCTAATGTGTAACAATGGAGTTGTGAAAGAAATACCCGATAATATACAGACTATGTGACCCAAGTTGAATAATCGCCTATAGTCCCTAGGTGTGTCAAAACCTCCAAAGAAGAAGATACCACTGAACGAGACCCCAAGGGGCACCTAGCAAACATCACTGTCAACAGTTTTTATTTCCTTAATTAGAAACTGGTCCAATTAAAAAACTCCAGAGAGATTTAACCATTACAGATGTGAAATGCTGGTGCTGTTCACATCAGCCAGGCAGGAAGACACAGTCAAAGCCCTCCTGACAGATGGCCATCCAGCCTCCAATTAAAAAACTCCAGAGAGATTTAACCATTACAGATGTGAAATGCTGGTGCTGTTCACATCAGCCAGGCAGGAAGACACAGTCAAAGCCCTCCTGACAGATGGCCATCCAGCCTCCAATTAAAAAACTCCAGAGAGATTTAACCATTACAGATGTGAAATGCTGGTGCTGTTCAAGTGTAGGTGCTGCTAGAACATTTATAATTTGCACAATTTGTTTATTGACTTGCAGTAATGACCACTAAAATGGACCAATTTCTAATTAAGGAAATAAAAACTGTTGACAGTGATGTTTGTGATTTTTTTCCCTGAGAAACTGCAAGTCGCTTTGGGTGTGAGAGAATTGCCTGTCTGCAAGGATGTTGCCCAGGTGACGCCAGGATGTTTTGACCATCCTCGTGGGAGGCTTCTCTCATGTCCCCGCATGGGGAGCCGGAGCTCACAGAGGGAGCTCATCCGCGCTCTCCCCGGATTTGAACCTGTGACCTGTTAGCACAGGGATTTAACTCAATACGTCACTAGGGGGCTCCTACGTTTGTGATGAAACCCATGGAGTAGCTATAGCGGAAACAACACAAGAAGCACCTCGAAAAAATTCCAAACTTCATTTAAATAGTAAAGATTATATGGATATAAATATGTTATTTATATTGCATGAAACTCTTCTAAGGAGTTAGTTTAATCCCAAATTGTTAGTAAAACTGAATTGCTGTGTTGCAAAAGGATGCCTGTCTAAAAAGCGTGGCACCAACTTAAAAAGTTTGGAAAGCTCTGCTCTTGAATTATCATATTCTCACATTTTGTCTCAACAGGGAAATTTTGGTTCCATGGTCTTGGAAGAAGCCAGGATATGAAACCTAATTTTGAAGGTGGTTCAACAACCTGACTTGTTCTCAAGCTGGTAACAAGTTTCAAATTCAGAGAACGAAGAACAGATGGTTGGAAGTTTCTGATATGTCCCTGCTCATGCAACAAAGGGGCTGCCTAGACAGACAACAGATATATTAAAATTGTGCACGCTGGGCCTTAGACTAAGCTTAGTTCCACATGAATAAGTCTAATCTATCTTGCCTATGCACTGCAAATAATCTAGGGCAGTGAAGCAAGCTTCAATAAGGAAGCAATATCACTTATATAAAATTGATTCCAACAAGCAGTAATTACAACTCATTTTCAGTCACTTTGGATGTAAGATATAATTAAACAAGAGGCAACATGGATGAACAGCTCATGATTAGAATTACCATTGTTACTGCCACTAGAAAGGTCGGTAGTTGTGTACCTTTGGTATATATATGAAATGTTCACTTAGAATTATGGTGGCTACAGAGTATAAAAGTAGTTCTGATCCAAAATTGGGAATAGTGCTAGATCTCACCAAGAGTTATTTCAGTAGACATGTATTATGGCTGTAGCAGTGTTGGAAATAGCAGCCTTCTCCAAGACCTCCACTAGTAGTGTGTGTGTGTAAATATATAATTCTTACTGTATTGTATATGCATGTTTTGGTATACAGCTTTCCCTTTATGTTTCTTGAGGTTGTGGGAGGGACTGCAGACCACATGATCAGATCTGGGACTGCTCAGAGCTAAGACTTCAGACTCCATTAGAATCTCAGAATATAAAGGTATTGCTGTTGATTCTATGAGAGATGCTTGAGACTTTGGACTGTTAAAATTCTAAGAAGGATGCCCTGTGTTATCTGAATAGAGAAACCATTTCAAACCTATCTGTAACTAGATTGACAAGTTAGGTACCTGTATGCTGAATACATGAAGATTGTGAGTAGAGTAAACCAACTATGTTACTTTTAATGAAGACTACCTATTTTTGGTCTCTTGGGAGAATTATTTAAAAGCAATATATTTTATGGAAGAGTAGATGTTTTGGGCACTTAAACACTTTTGAAACTTTGCTGTTTTTCTGCATTGGCATAATCTATGTTCCTAACAGAACAAAAACAACCAGGTTATCAGTCTAACTGCTGAGAAACCCAACTTGCCTTGCATAAGTACATGTGGATCTATACATGTGGAAGATTTTACTCAAATGAGTTTTTAGCTCTTCTCAGGAAGATAACACTTTACAAAAAGGTTATGATTTCCCAAATGGTAGTGAATGCCAATTAGGCTTTGGAGATCTGGTTTTCCAAAAGGTCATGACCTCAAAGGCCATGCCTTTCCAAAATGCAGCCAGTGGCACAAGCAGGCCCACAAATAAATAAATAGATTATCTGTAACCAACATTATCAGTCACTAAGAAATTCCTCATTGCTGAATATCTGGGACACAAGGGTTGGGGTAAATGATATAGTGATGGAGTAAACCAAGAAAATCCAAATGCAGAAAAACATGCCTCATCTCCCCCTTCATAGCTATGAGACCTTTACAGGCAGGTTAACAACACAGGAAAGTTCACACATACTAATACAAAAATTATCAGAAAGATCAGTCCTACAAGTGGACTCTTTCTTTACACATTGTTAACAGCTATTATTATGCTACTAAGACAGACTTCAAAGCCCATCTGCTTGGAAGCAGAGGCCCAAATCGCTATAAAACCTTCTCAAGATAAAAAAAAAGTTCACAATTTTTCCCTTCTTCCATGGAAATGTCTACCGGTATGTAAGAGTTTTTTCTGACAACCTATTCTTCTACTGGAACCCCTGGTGGGGCAGCAGATTGAATCACTGAGCTTCTGAACTTGCTGACCAAAAGGTTGGTGGCACGAATCTGGGGAGCGGGGTGAGTCCCTGCTGTTAGCCCTAGCTTCTGCCAACCTAGCAGTTTGAAAACATTCAAATGTGAGCTCAATAGGTACCGCTTGAGCGGGAAACTAACTGCACTCCATGCTGGCCACATGACCTTGGAGGAATCTATGGACAACACTGGCTCTTCAGTTTAAAAATGGAGATAACCATCACCCCTCAGAGTCAAACACGACTAGACTTAAAGTCAAAGGAAAACATTTACTTTTTTACCAGTTTTGAATTATACTCAGAACGTGGATACTGGAAGCGTGATCCACTTTGTGGCTTCTGTAAAATGAAACTGATAGAAAATTCTACCAATTTAATACACAACCATGTTGAAATAAAACCAAATGAACATGTGACGTAGGGTTATGCATTTCACCTTTTCCCAGTTTCACAGTGCTCTGTTTCCTAGCCTGTCAAATAAATAGAGGATGTTTGTATGTCCAACATAATTTGGGGGGGGGGGCTGCTTAGAACGATTAGATGTTATTATGACTTTACATGAAGTTCACATACTGAGTCTCGTAAAGCCAGCAATTTCAAGCTTTTTGCAGCAATAACCTCATTTTAGTGACATGGGTCTAATGGCCCATCTCCCATTCAAAACAGCAGAGTCCCCATGCCAACCCTGTATCAGTTAATTAGATGGTTATATTATTGCTGAATACCATGGTAATCCAAAATAGCTTTCATCTCCTATGATATTAGACAAAACTGATTTCACGTCTCAACACCTGCACCATCGCACATTAATACTTTATGTCTACTGCTGAAACACAAGGCATTTTTCAACACTTACAGCACTGTTAGTGTAATCCTAACAACCCAAGGAGGTAAATATTCAGTAAATGATTCAAAATAGCAAAGTATGAAGCAATAGGGTAAAGTCTGCAAATATTTAATTCCACAGTCCTAAATTCACAAACCAACAGCCTTCTTCAAAAGCTCTTGCACCTATGTTGAATTTCAAAATTTAATATTGTATTTAAAGCTCATATTTCTAGTCCTTTCTTAATCCCACCATCCGGCAATCAGTCTAGTCAGTGTCTGTATATGGTTATTTTTTTACTGCCTCCCTTTGTAACAAATGTTTTGTTTTGGCTCCAATGGCTACATATCTAAAAACAATTTTAATACTGGCAATCATTCATCACATTACTATAAAGGATGGATGCAGTCACAATGGAGACCACCAGGTAGATAGTTTCTTGGTTGCTCTAATACATTAGCTACAACAGATAAACATAAATAAAATCAGAGAAATGCATTATTATTCAGCTTCCAACCCCCCCCACATCATCCAATTTTTGGCTAACTAAAAACCACTTACACAGCATGACTGATGTCATTAAGGCGATTGTTCTCCTCCTCAAGTTCTGAGCTGGACGGCTCACATCGCTTCCAACCATCTTCTGTTTTAATCCACCTCCACCCTGGAGATCGCCAGTCCTGGCCCAAAAAAGGCATGGTTTCCTTAAGGCGAGAAATAATCAATGCAATTTTATCAATTTTACCATTGTGGCAGTATAATGATCTTCAGCATCTATCAACGCTTGTTGGAAGGAAGGAAGACTAAGACAAGACATTGTCACAAAGATAATAACTATTCAGTGGCTACTGAGCAATGGAATCTTTAATTACAAGGTGTCAGACACAGTGAAGAAAATGAAAGCATGCCTTCAGCATTTTATACTACAGCAGAGCTTCTCAATCTGGGGTCGGGACCCCGGGGGGGGGGGGGTGCGAGGAGGTGTCAGGGAGGTCGCCAAAGACCATCAGGAAACATAGTATTTTCTGTTGGTCATGCGGGTCCGGTGTAGGAAGTTCGGCCCAATTCTATTGTTGGTGGGGTTCGGAATGCTCTTTGATTGTAGATAAGCTATAAATGTCAAGGTCTATTTTCCCCAAACTCCACCAGTGTTTACATTTGGGCATATTGGGTGTTCGTGCCAAGTTTGGTCCAGATCCATCCTTGTTTGAATTCACAGTGCTCTCTGGATGTAGGTGAATTACAACTCCAAAACTCAAGGTCGATGCCCACCAAACCCTTCCAGTATTTTCTGCTGGTCATGGGAGTTGTGTGTGCCTAATTTGGCTCAATCCCATCATTGGTGGAGTTCAGAGTGCTCTTTGATGTAGGTGAACTATAAATCTGAGCAACTACAATTCCCAGATGACAAAATCAATTCCCTCCCCCCCCCAACCCCACCAGTACTCAAATTTGGGCAGATCGGGTATGTGAATTATGACTGCAGCAGTGAATTAAAATGCATCCTGCATACCAGATATTTACATTACAATTCATAACAGTAGAAAACTACATTTATGAAGTTGCAATGAAATTAATGTTATGTTTGGGGGTCACCACAACATGAGGAACTATATTAAGGGGTTGTGGTATTTGGAAGGTTGAGAACCACTGTGCCTCAGCTTATCTCTCTAGTTCTGGCTCTATAGCACAATACTGTGCACATCAAAACTGCGTATTCAAAATAATTTAATCCAGATTAATGTGTCTCTAACATCATTCATAATAATATAGTTGTTATAATCAGCATGTTATAGTCAGCATGCAAAATGGAAAAAATATTCTAACTTTTCAAGGCTTGCTTATAGGAGATTGATGAGTCGTGAGTTTGATCTATCCTTGAATCTCCTATAAGCAAGCCTTAAAAAGTTAGAATATTTTTTTCATTTTGATATTGATATTTCAGAATCTATCATTTTAAATGTAAGGTTTCCTTACATTTAAAAAGATGGGCTCAGTGATTACAAACATGTTAAAGGAGTATAATTTAACTGAAATGGTATAAGTAGTATCACCATATATGGCATTAGGAACATGATAAAGTGGTATAATTTAACTGAAAATTATACATGCAAGAAGTCAAAAGTTGAAGGTAATATCACAAAGAACCTGAGTCCTAACTGATCAGACCAATAACCTATCTAGTCCTGTGTCATCTTATGTCTCCCAAGTGGTCTGCTAAACACTTAAAATAAATCTATCAGCAGGATGTGAGGGGGAAACCCATTTCACTATTGTCCCCTAGGATAGTAGTTCTCCATCTTTGATCTTCTAGATCAGTGGTTCTCCAAATGTTTTGGCCTTCAACTCCCAGAAATCCTAACAACTGGTAAACTGGCTAGGATTTCTGGAAGCTGTAGGCCAAAACATCTGGGGACCTACAGGTTGAAAACTACTGTTCTAGATGTTTGGGACATCTAGGAGATGTCCTCACCGCTGTCCATGCCCACTGGGGCTTCTGGAAGCATAAAATATTTGGAAGACCAAATGTTGAAGACTGGTGCTCTAGTTTGTGGTACTTGATGAAAATGCATTATACCAAAAAGAAAAACACATTTATTGCTGCCGCCACTGTTAACTAATAACTCTAATCTTGCCAACTTCATGATGATCCTCCAAAGCAAGAATGGAAGAAAGGCACGCAATCTACTTTCAATCTACAATATGTCTGATTCTTGTTATTGTAAATTTTTTACTTTTGCCCTCCCTCCAAATCCTGGTTCATCCCCTCTCACTCACCTTTAAGGAAGGGTGATCAGTACTACTCTAGCTACATTTTTGCAATGAGCTTTTATATAGTTTTAAACGAACTCTTATTTATCTGGGCAGACTTTTTTATCACCTAGTTATGTAAATAATATATCTGCCCTTTCATCTAAGGAACTCAAGGTGGCACAGTATGAGATCAATGCTCTAGCACAAGCAGTATCACCATATATGGCATTTAACACATAGGTAAGATTATGTCAATTCACAGTGCATTAGCTTACTCTGCCATGAAGGTGAAACTTGTATATAGTGCCTGAGTGGGAATTTGAACCCAGGTTCCCATAGTCCAATGTTACAACTTCAGAGCATGTAGCAGTATCACCATATATGGCATTTAGCAAGGAAGTAAATATACTTAGGTTATAACTCATCAGTTTAAGCAGCACTGCACTTTATAGAGATTTATACTAAGCATTAAGAAGATACAAGGAGCTGACTGTCTAGTATATCAATGAGTGGAACACAATAAAGGGGACTGGTTGTATATTCTACATTTACAATGGCACATTCACACAACAGAGAACCCTCCACATTTGTTGGGGCTAGGGGCACAAAACCCCTGTGAAAGTAAAAAAACTGCATTTTAAAGAAGTGCTTTTTCTTTTCTGCCCAAGAGAACACTGCATTAGGAAGTTTTAGGTCTTCCAACATGACTTTTTGGTTAACTTCCACGAAAAGTTGACTACAGAATTGCATCAGAGGACCTAGAGATTCCCAGGTCCCTTCTACACTGCCATATAAAATCCAGATTACGGTACCTACTTTGAACTAGATTATATAGCAGTGTAGACTCATATAATCCACTTTGAAGCAGATAATGTGGATTATCTGATGTGATAATCTGGGTTATATGGCAGTGCAGAAGGGGCCTCTGAGAGATGTTCCCTCTAGAAAACATTTCAGTGTTTCCCAAACCTTGGTCCTTCAGCAGTTTTAGACATCTCCAGAATTCCTAGCCAGCTTGGCCACCAGTCAGGAATTCTGAGTACTGAAGTCCAAAAGACCAAAGGTTGGGCAACACTGCTTCAGGTCCTCCAGCAGGACCAAAGGAAGCTGGCATTAGAGTCACGCTGGAAAACCCAGAGAAAACATTTTTCATCAAATCTACTATAGTCAAACTGCAAATGCAGAGGGACAACCCTACTCTTAACTTCATTTTGACGACCCTTCAAAATGTCACGAGAGGACTGACATTTTTTTAAAAATTCTGCAAGCCTTACCTGAGCTGGTTGTTTCATTTCACAGAAGCATATTTCTAATGTTAATAAAAAGTTTGGTGAAATATGTTTAAATGTTTTTCTTTATTTTCTTTATGTGATGTAGGAAATTATTCCTATTACTTTGGTATTAATTCTGCCTCTGGTACCAAAGTTTCTGGTCAAGTAGTAATGTGGAGGGAACCCCCTCTACTTGAGTAACTGAGATATAAGTGCATTAAGATATTTAGTTTTAGCTCAATGTAGGACAACCAAATTCAGTGTTGCAATTAAGCCATCGGCCTACACTTAGGAAGATTTATTTATTTCGTGTCAAAAGGACTGCATAAATAAAACAAGTATAACACTGATAAAATAGAGAAAGCACAAGTGGCGAGATAATTTTAGACCAAAAACAGGCAACAGCAACTGCATTGTCTGTAGCTTTAAACAGTTCCTTCCTCTGTGCATGAGGCAGGGCAAGCATACAGATGCAGAGTTGTTTGTTCTGCTCCACAGTCGCACAAGGTGGAGGATTATTCTAGGTAGCGCCATTTTGCCAGGTTGTCTTTTGATCTGGCTACTCCGCTTCTGAGTCTGTTCAGGGACTTCCAAGTTGCCCATTCTTGGTTTGCCCCTGAAGGAAGACCCTTGTGGGGGGCCATCCAGTTGGGATTTCCTGGTTTAGTTGCCCAGAGGGATATTTGTGCTATAGCTGTTGAAACATTAAAGGAGTGGTTGTTTTTAAGAAACTTTTCCTTGATTTGAGTCTATTGAGAGG
Organism: Anolis apletophallus; assembly: GCA_030556195.1. Lineage (NCBI taxonomy): Eukaryota > Metazoa > Chordata > Lepidosauria > Squamata > Anolidae > Anolis > Anolis apletophallus. The sequence continues at coordinate 90,977,537 of JARBWK010000003.1, forward strand.
ACTTTCTATGGGGACACAGAAAAAGCCTTCTCGAAAACAGAATAAATATAGTCTGGCATTCCCTGGGCAACGAACAGTAAATGGCTTATATTTCCAGCCCAAAAGCATTGCTTTACAGCATTACAATTTAGGGGGATGATATAACTGGACCCCAACCCTGTATCCACGAGCCCTGTATACATGGATTCCAACATCTGTGGCTTGGAAATATTTCGTTTTTTTTAAAGGAAACCTTCATTTTGGCATTTCTAAGGGACACTTTTTACTATACCATTTTGGAATAACTGCATGTACATAATAAAATATCTTAGAGGTGGGACCCAAGACAAAGCAGGAAATTTATCTACATTTCATATACACCTTAATAGCCTGAAGGTCGTTTTCATAGACAACTAATGTATATATCTGGAGTTGCCATAGTTTCAGAGGGACTGTTGACCCCCTGCTTTCATTCCCTCTTCTCATATCTTTTCCCTTTTGCTCCTTTCTTCCTTTTTCTTCCTCCTTCCTCCTTTCCTTTCTTCTCTTTTTCTTTCTTTCCCCTCCTTTGCCTCCGTGGCAACATAGCTCTCTTTGGGGCTCCTTCCTCCCTCCCTCCCTTCCCCTCAAACAGGCTAACTTTTTTTCGCAGTGACACCATAGTGGGCTATTTTGACTATTAGCAGGAAGTCCTTCAACAAGCAACAACTAATACAGTGACATCACAAAGGGCCATTGGATTGTCTCATTGCAACAGCGTTTGTGGTACAGGCAGGCAGGCTTACTATGACTTTTAAACATATAGAGTCGTGTATACACCCAAAGTTGGCCGAGTGGCACTGTAACTGCTCTCCATTTGCTTTCTCCCTTCTGCAGCTCTGAGAAGGTCAACCTCAAATGTCTCCATGGCTACCTCAAGGCAATGGTGGGCAAGCTCTCTTTGTGGGCTTTTCTTTTTTCCTTCCTTCCTTTGCTTCTTTCCCAGATTTTCTCCCTTCTCTCTTCTTTCTATCTGTCATCCCTTGCTTTTCCTCATGCACCTTCCCAGTAACATCACTGAGGATTAGTCACAGCAAAATCCTTCCCCTAGCCGCTTTGGGGAGATGAAAGTGGGTTATAAATAAATAAATATGATAATAATAATAGCAGTGACATCAAAGGAATCACTTCACCTAACAACAACCTTTGTGGTACAAACAAGCAAACACATACATTGACTTATATAGATACATATATTCTAAATAATTCTGTGCATGAAACAAAGTTTGTGTATACTGAATCGCACAAAAGCAAAGGTGTCCCTAACTCAGCCACACACTCTGATGATTTCGGAGTCTTTCAGGCCCCTTCTATGCTGCCATATAATCTAGATCAGTGGTTCCCAAACTTTTTTGGCTTAGGCTACCGTCCCCTTTCCAGAAAAAAATTTCCTCAGCACCCCCCTAGAAATATTTTTTAAAAATTTTAATAGCAATTAAACAGAAAGATATATGTATTAATGTTTCTACCTTTATGTAAAATATAGTAAAGAAAGGGCAACGGATGATGGGATTCGCAGTACCTTCAGCCAATTCAGCTCTGACTTCCACAGACCACTAAGATCCCCATGAATGACAGATCTGGATCAAACGGCAACACCTGCCCGGGGATCGCGCGCTTGCAACTGTGTCCCTGCGAGTTGGAATCCTTGGGCAGGCATTGCCATGGAAACCGCAGTGTGCGCCTCCTTCCTCTCGTCAACCCCACCCACGGCGCAGTCCTGTGTATCGGCCTCTTTTTTCCAACGGGGATGTCCTTGCAAGCGCGCGAACCTGTAAGTGGCAAGCCTGGCTCATGCCACTACTCCTTACAGGGGTTCAGCACCCCCCAAATTCTCCTGAGCCTCCCAGCGCCCCCTTGGATTGCCCCACCACCCACCAGGGGTGGTATCGCCCACTTTAGGAACCACTGATCTAGATTGTCAAAGCAGATAATCCACAGTATCTGCTCTGAACAGGATTAAATGGGTCTGCACAGCCATATAATCCAGTTCAAAGCAGATAATCTGGATTTTGCGTTGTCGAAGGCTTTCATGGCTGGAAACACTGGGTTGCTGTGAGTTTTTCCGGACTGTATGGCTATGTTCCAGAAACATTCTCTCCTGACATTTCACCTACCTCTATGGCAGGCACCCTCAGAGGTTGTGAGGTCTGTTGGAAACAAGGCCAGTGAGGTTTATATGTCGGTGGAATGTCCAACAGACACAGCTCTTGTCGGTTGGAGGCAAGTGTGTCCCACCCTGGACATCATTCCACAGATATATAAACCCCACTTGCCTAGTTTCCAACAGACCTCAAAACCTTGGAGGATGCCTGACAGAGGTAGGTGAAACGTCAGGAGAGAATGCTTCTGGGACATGGCCACACAGCCCGGAAAACTCACAGCAATCTGGATTTTATATGGCAGTGTAGGGGCTTTTCCAGGTGGGCTGCTGTCAGTTAAATGGAGAGGAAGTTCTCAAGCATGTACACCAGGCATGGGCAAACTTGGGCCCTCCAGGGCCCTCCCATAATTCACCTGGTAGGTGGTTAGGAATTATGGGAATTGGAGCCCAAAACACCTGGAGGGCCCAAGTTTGCCCTTGCCTGGTGCACACTATAGAATGAATTCCGTTGAACTGCTATGGAATCATGGGAGCTGCAGTTTGCTGAGGCCGGGCTGACACTGCCATATAATCCGGATTATCTGCTTTGAACCGGATTAAGTGAGTCCACACTGGCACCCAATCCGGTTCAGAGCAGATGACCTGGATTTTTATTTAGAAGTGTAGATAGATACAGACTGAGGCACATGGCAGAGAAGGCTAAAGAAAGACCTTGCCATATAATCCAGATTATCTGCTTTGAACCGGATTAAGTGAGTCTACACTGGCACATAATCAGGTTCAGAGCAGATGATCTGGATTTTTATTTAGAAGTGTAGATAGATACAGACTGAGGCACATGGCAGAGAAGGCTAAAGAAAGACACTGCCATATAATCCAGATTATCTGCTTTGAACTGGATTAAGTGAGTCTACACTGGCACATAATCAGGTTCAGAGCAGATGATCTGGATTTTTATTTAGAAGTGTAGATAGATACAGACTGAGGCACATGGCAGAGAAGGCTAAAGAAAGACCTTGCCATATAATCCAGATTATCTGCTTTGAACCGGATTAAGTGAGTCCACACTGGCACATAATCAGGTTCAGAGCAGATGACCTGGATTTTATTTAGAAGTGTAGATACAGACTGAGGCACATGGCAGAGAAGGGTAAAGGCCTTGCCGATCTGCCAATCTGCACTTTCCCATGTGCCCCTTTGCCTTGAGCCATGGCCATGTCAAGTGGTCTTAAACCGCATCAATTCCACAGTGTGGATGAACCCAGCCTGGAAAGAGGTGGGAGGCAAGACAAGGCTTTTCCTTACCGCAAATAATGGAGAGAAGCCAGGCACGGGTCTTCCTCTCGTCCTCCCTTCCTAAGACACCCAACCCAAGCCGAGAGAGAGGGAGAGTCCTGTTATTGACGGAAGCAACAAGGCGCTTCCATTAGTCCCCGCCCCGCTTTGCATTTCTCCCATTGGTTAAGGCGCAGCCTCGCTTGTTGCCACCCTGAACCCGGCCCGGCCATTGGCTGCTGCGGGCATTGTGACGCTCCCGCCTCACGTGACCAGGAGGAACCTGAGCACGTGTCAATGTTTTGGTGAGGAGGGGCGTTGAGAGAGAGAGAGAGGCACACACACACAAACACACACAGAGGGGCGTGGCTTAGCCCTCTTGGTGGGCGGGGCTTCGCTGGGAAGCGTGAGTTAGGGAGGCAAATCTCTCTTTTTTTGGAAGGGAGTACTATAATATAATGTATATAATAATAATAATAAAATTATAATGTTTATAACATTATAATGTAATACAATATAATGCTAATAATAATAATATGCTATTATAATTATATATTTAATATTACTAAGCTGCAGAGCTGTTTGAGCTGGAAGTCAGCCTGAAGAAAACGGAAGTCCTCTACCAGCCCGCACCACAGGAAGAACACCATCATCCCCACGTCAACATGGGCACATCTGTGCTTAAGTCCGTTCAGCAGTTCACCTACCTGGGAAGCATCATCTCTTCAAACGCCAAGATTGACAAAGAGATAGATAGCTAGACCTGTTAAATCATGCTTCTAAATGTTTCTAAACTACTTACAAAATTAAAATTATGGGGGTGAACACTAGATAGCGCTGGTGCTTTGCTTCTACAGTGTTGCTAAAGTTCTGGTAGTGAACATTTCACCACCAGAACTTTAGCAACACTATAGAAACAAAGCACCAGCGCTGAAGCGGCAATTTGGAGTCCCAAAACTCCTTAGGCAGTAACTTTTACCTCAGGCGACGTCTCCGTGCGAGCACAGGGGCAGATGGATAACGCGACAACCGTTACTATGGTACAATGAAGCCAAACTTTATTTGCAGGACATCAGCTGATGGGTTCGGCCCGCAGAACTAGCTGCTAAAGGGCAAGAGCCCTGAACAATCTCCACACTTTGATTTTATACAAGCAATGGCGACAAACCCCTTTGTCCCGCCCTCTCCTTCATGCCCCGTTACTGGCTGGCATTCATGAACTCATTTCATTATCCAATTAAACAAAGCATTATTCTAGCATCTCACTCCTATTTGTTAAAATGCATGGCGTAGGTATTAATTTTCTTTCCCAGGCTATGTTATCTACTTCTGATGCAGCGTGTTCTCAAAATGTTACAAATCTATGCAGCTTCTCCCTAGCATTCACAGGGGGAGCCTCTAATTGCCATGCGCACAATGTTGTAAACAAACACACGTTGCTAGCTTTCGGCCTATCAGGGCTGCTCTTATCTAGAAGGCACATGATGTTCCCTGGCAAATCACTGCTTGTGCCTTGGTACCAATCAGAGTAGCTTATTCTCGTCATTATTACTTGGCAAGCTACCCCGGTATTCTGAAGCCTATACTGAGCAGCACTCTCTCCTGACATTATTTCTACTAAAAGCATCAATTTCCCCTTTAGCGCCACCTAGTTGTCACCTCCAGAATTTTAGTTTTGTAAGTACTTTAGAAACATTTAGAAGCATGATTTAACAGGCCTAATAGATACTTCTCAAATGTGGCTGGTGGGGACAAGGGATAGGGCCTTCTCGGTGGTGGCTCCCTGCCTGTGGAATGCACTCCCTATCGATGTACGATCCACCTCATCCCTCCTGGCATTCAGGAAAAAAGTAAAATCCTGGCTGTGGGACCAGGCGTTTGCACACCAGCACAAGGCAGCACTTTAGATGGGATTTTAATGGAAAGTGGATGAATAGGGCCAATGCTTTTATGGACAGAACATTGTTTTAATCTGGAATGAATGTGTATGATGCTAATGTAATTGTATTTTAATGTATTTTAATGTATTTTAATTGTTGAAGGGTTCTGGGGTTTTATATTGTTACTGTGTGGGCATCGAATTGTGCCTTACTGTAAGCCGCTCTGAGTCCCCCCTCGGGGGTTGAGAAGAGCGGGGTAAAATCCTGAAATAAATAAATAAATAAATAGATCGTAGATTAGCAAAGGCATATAGTGCATTTGGAAGGCTTCACAAAAGAGTCTGGAGCAACAAGCACCTAAAGCAAAGCACCAAAATCAGTGTGTACAGAGCTATCGTACTGTCTATTCTCCTCTATGGGTCTGAAACATGGGTCACCTATCGCCAGCACCTACGACTCCTCGAACGCTTTCATCAGCGCTGTCTTCGCACAATCCTAAATATACACTGGACCAACTATGTGACTAATGTTGCTGTCCTTGAGCAAGCAGGGATCACCAGCATTGAGGCCATGCTATTGAGAACACAGCTGCGCTGGGCAGGACACGGCTCTAGGATGGAGGACCACCACCTCCCAAAGATACTACTCTATGGTGAACTCGCCACGGTCAGCGCAAGAGAGGCACCCCCAAAAAGAGATATAAGGACTCCCTGAAACAACATCTCAGTCTTGGCCAGATTGATCACCAACAATGGTCCACCCTGGCCTCACATTGGGAGGCATGGAGATGTACTATCCACAATGCTGCGGCCTCTTTTGAGAAGATACGCCGAATGGGTCTCGAAGAGAAACGACAATGCATAAAGAACCGCAACTTGGAAACAACATCACCCAAGGAGACTTTCTGCTGTGCTTTCTGCAACCGGACTTGCCTATTTCGGATTGGTCTTTTTAGTCATCAATGCGCTTGTAAAAATGAGTCCTTCCTAAGAATCTTCGTTTGCGAAGTAATGCCGAGAGATTACAATATAGTGGGATAGTACAATGTAGTAATCCAGTGTTGCCTTGCTACTTTGCAGTTGGCTTTTAACGTACTTGCTGTTTTGCAGTTTTCAATAAATATTAATTTAAAATATATATTGCGGTATTTTTTGCGTTTTTGTGGGGTTTTGCCGCTGCCACCACTCTTCGAGGCGCTTTCCCTTCTCAGTCCTCCCTCCAGCCTTGAAGGGCCTTTCTTTCTTTCCTTCACTTTATTTTAAGTTTATAAAGACTTAAAATAGTGTATAACTACTAAAAGAATGTATAAATATTAAAATAAATAAACGTCCCTACATTGCGGTTTTTCACTTATCGCGGGAGATCCTAGAACGTAACCCCCTCGATAAGTGAGGGAACACTATATAATACTGATATTGTACTATGCCAATAATAAAATATATTGTATGCATATATATCTTGTAAGCCGCTCTGAGTCCCCTTCGGGGTGAGAAGAGCGGCATATAAATGTTGCAAATAAAAAAAAATGAAGGGAAGGCGAAACACAATCAGCAATCCTTTGATTTCTATAGTGCAGATGCTCTCATACTCTGCTTCCCCTTCATGGCAGGATAAGCTGGTGTGTTGTCAGTTTAATTAATAATCAGGTCTATCAGGGAAAATGCCATAAGGTCAAGCATATGAACAGAATTTGAACCTAGGTTGCCATATAGTCCAAAGTTACAACTGTGACCTCAGCTTCCTGGCATACAGCAACAGCACCATATATGGCCTTTGGCAAGGGAATACTTAAGTTTTCAACAGGGCAGCTTAAGCAACACTGCATTTTACAAAGATTTACAGTGAGCCACGGGTCAGCGCAAGAGAGGCGCCCCAAAAAAGAGATATAAGGACTCCCTGAAACAACATCTCAGGCTCAGCCAGATTGATCACCAACAATGGTCCACCCTAGCCTCACATCGGGAGGCTTGGAGACACACTATCCACAATGCTGCAGCCTTTTTCGAGAAGACATGCCGAACGGGTCTTGAAGAGAAACGGCAACGCAGAAAGAACCGCAACTTGGAAACAACATCACCCAAGGAGACTTTCCGCTGTGCTTTCTGCAACCGGACTTGCCTATCTCGGATTGGCCTTTTTAGTCATCAACACGCTTGTAAAAAGCGTGGGACGAGTCCTTCCTAAGAATCTTCATTTGCGAAGTAATGCCACACACACACACACACACACACACACACAGTGAACACAACACAAGATACAAGGACCTTGCAATCTAAAATGTCAATGAGAACGCTACAAAAGGGATACTTAATCCTGAATACATATGTAACAAAATATGTAGAATGTTCTGCTCCTGGTTTGAAAGTGTTACTCTTTTTTAATTGTGCAGTACTTACTTTGAAAGTAGTTGTTAATACTCCTGAAACTTGATTGTTATTATTTATTTATTGATTCATTCATTTATTTACTCCATTTATACCCCACCTTTCTCACCTCGCAGGGGGCTCAAGGTGGCTTACAGACGTCGGCAAAATTCAATACCACATAAGAACACAACAATAAAAACATATCCCATCAACTATAAACAATTAAAACACATGAGCAAATAAACTCATAGAACAATAAAAAGGTAAAGGTTTCCCCTAACATTAAGGCTAGTCATGTCAGACTCTGGGGGTGGTGCTCAGCTCTGTTTCTAAGTTGAAGAGCCGGCGTTGTCCATAGATGCCTCTAAGGTCATGTGGCCATCATGATTGCATGGAATGCCGTTACCTTCCCGTTGCAGCTGTACTTATTGATCTATTCACATTTTCATGTTTTCGAACTGCTAGGCTGGCAGAAGCTGGGCCTAACAGTGGGAACTCACCCCACTTCTTGGATGTGAATCGCCAACCTTTCAGTCAGCAAGTTCAGCCACTCAGAGGTTTAACCCTCTGCGCCACCAGAGGCCCCCTCATAGAACAATAAAATCAGATTAAAACATATAAAGTGCTTGATTCTATTAATCCATCATCATTGTCCATAATCCTGGTTCAGTCCGTGTCAAAATCTGTAATGTCTTATTCTCCAAATGCCTGTGTACACAGCCAGATCTTTAGCTTTTTTTTCTGAACACCAGAAGGGGTGGGGCCTGCCTGATGTCACTGGGGAAGGAGTTCCACAGCTGAGGGGCCACCACTGAGGAGGCCTTGTCTCTCATAACCACCAATTGTGCTTGCGAAGAAGGTGTGGCCGAGAGCAGGGCTTCCCCAGCAGATCTTAAAGCTCTAGTTGGCTCATAAGGGGAGATGTGTTCAGACAGGTAAGTTGGACCAGAACCTTTAGGGCTTTATAGGCCAAAGCCAGCACTTTGAAGTGGATTGTTATACTCCAGAAACTCCCAGACATACTCTCTTGGGGATCTCATCATATTTAGGCAGCAACAAGAAGATTGCTGAGTAGAGAGGCTAGTCATATACCAAAAGAACCCTAATCTGTCCCATTTATTAAGCACCAAGTACAGATATTGCAAAGGAGTAAAACTGGAAGCATAAAAAGGAACATATTGTAATCACCAACAATGTCCCCTCCCTGATCCTCTGACGTGTTAAGACAACAGTATTTTTTAAAATGCAGCCATAACCACAAACACCGAAGAGTAGTAAAATACATGTGTGTGCGCAGAATGCTGAAGGTTGAGTTTTGGATACTGTTATGAAGAAAAGCCCTCTACCAGCCCCAGCCCCCAAAATCAAAGGCGCCTTAGGTCTTCTGGTTACAACTCTGGAAAATCCTGGAAAATCCAATTAAATCCTCTTTCCTACACCTTGCCCATTTACAAGTTAAGTGTACACACTCATTGCACATTTTCTGACTCGCAACAAGCTGGCACTGTCACCACACAAGGACTGGGGGCCCTTCCACACAGCTCTATATCAAGGCAGAAAATCCCACATTATCTGGGTGTAGACTCAGATAACCCAGTTTAAAGCAGATATTGTGGGATTTTCTGTCATGATATTCTGGGATATAGGGCTGTGTGGAAGGGCCCTCAGACATGACCTAAGGTGTGAGCTCATCAAAGTGCACCCATCATCCTTTTGATCTAATATTGAAACCCATCAGGGCACCCAGCCGCCCATTGTCCAACATCTGGGAATCCCTTTAAACCAACATCACTAGGAGTAAGCCCACCAACTATCCTTTGTCCCAAAAAACCCCTCCCACATTTCTTCCCAATCTCCAGAGAGCAGACATAAGAGATACAACCAATGCCAGTTTATCAAAATTCCCGCCAGACTGCTCGGCCAATCAATGGTGGAGATTCACAGACCTTTACACTTTTGGCCAATCGTCAATCAGGAAGGGACGAGTCTCTTCGCCCAATGAAACTATCATCAATTTCTACTGGAAACTGGCCATAGAACCGCTTCTCTCTATAAACATCTAGGCCTTGTATGAGTATGTTGGAGGACGTTGACCATAGTGTCACACTAGAGGACCTCAAGGTTCCCAGATATATTTTAATTACATATGTGAATAATCAAATCTGCAAAAGTCAAGACTTCAAATGTGGAGAGCTGACTATATTTTGAAGGTATGTGGAACAACGCTACCATTAGACAAAATGTGATTTTGGACATATTTTAACAAAGAGCTCACCATATGTTATTTTTATACACTTGTGGTATTTTCTGTTTTGTGTGCCAGATATTATGCCTTGATATAAAAAGGGGGCTATTTCTACTAATCTATCGCAGGTAGCAAGATGTTTCGGATGAACTCTGCACTGCTGTTTCCAAATCACCATGAATTCTATTTAGCCATGGAAACAGAGGGTGTTTGATTTTTAAAAAAATGTCTACAGAAGATTAGAAGTAGACTTCAAATTAGCTTGAAGGTCTTATTTCTGCCTATATTTAAATCTCACATTTTACAGAATGTGTTCATGGATGATCAAGCATTAATTATCACTTTTAACCTCTCTCATCAGATTAATTCTTTGGCTTTGAAAGGATGTTTGAATTACATATTGATCAATAGATTCATCCCCATCTTTGTGATTTGCACCTTGGCAAGATGTCGTGCATTTGACAGAATATCTAATGGCAAATTAGAAATCAAGGCCCGTTTTCTTGAATTAATTTGAATTAAAGAGATAATTTCCACTTTACTGAGATTTCTTAAACTTTAATGAATCATACACCAGCCATCTTAAGCATAAGGCGTGTGCGTGTGTGTATCCACCTTTAATTAATCAGTATCTCTACTGGCCAAACTTGACACAACTGTGGCATATACATTCTACATGAATTGGAGGTGGGATGTGTTGTGTATTTATGACGAATAGCAAAAGAAGCACATGAGCAAGATGCGGATCCTTTTTTTCCATAATACATCTTTTTTCTCTTTAGTCAGCTGATGTACCTGTTATTCTCTGTATACTTTACCATTTCTGTATCAGAGGAAAACAGGAAAAGACCCAGAGGCTCTTGCGTAAGTCCATTGTGTGCCTTATGTGTCTTCCAGGGACATTGTGGGGATGATGATGATAATGAAGTTACATCCTGAGGTCCAGGGTGTAATAAGGCAACATTTCAAGTGAAATTCATGAAGAAAAAGTAAAAAGTCAATGTAGACTTGCTGTATGACTCAATGGAGCTGCAGACCATAATTCATAATTTTGGGATCTATTTTTCGATAACAAAGGCACAGAGAAATGTAGAGGTAGCTGGTGCTGAACATCTGTTTCTTCTCCCCCTTTTCCTTTTCTTCATATATTTTGCTTTTTTCCAAATGTGGGATTCAATTCACCTTACAAATTAAATCACAATATAGTTGAAATGTAGAAAAAGTTTATGTTAAAATGTAATTAAACTACCAGAGTCTGACTCCAGGAGTACACCCAACTAGCAAGCCTACATCTGCAGGGAGATTGGAATCCAGTTCAGCACACACCGAATTCCTATCCCCAGATCTGCCTCACAATCAGCCAAGAGGACTCCTGTCTTGTCAAGATCGAGCTTCAATTTGTTCATCCTCACCCAGTCCAATCTGCCAGCAATGCTAAATCATTGTTTTAGAACTGAAACATCAGAATATGGGCAACACCAATCCCAGTACTTCTGAACAATCTTTCTTAGACATTTCAATGTAGAGACCTTGATAGGCATGGGGGACAAAACAGAGCCCTGGGAGTCTGCTGACCAGCAGGCAAAGATTTGAGCAGGAGTATCCTAGCACTATCTTCTTGCCCCTCTAGAAATGAATGGAGCCACTGTAAGACAGTGTCATCCCAGCAATGCAGTCAAGAAGGATACCATAACTGTTGGTGTCAAAATCTGCTAAGAGGTCCAGCAGAACCAACTGAGGTACACTTCCTCTTCTACCATCCATTTCAAAGTTCCTTTGGAAATGCACTATATATTTGGAATGCCACCAGTGATAATGCCAAAGATGTTTTGTTCATGTGAGCAAAGAATAAAATTGTCCCTCTCTGCATCTTTCAGTATATGGAAGCAAAACTGATAGATGGTTGAATATTACCTCATTACTGATAATGGGAGGGAGTCAACATGGTTTAGTGCAGTGGTTCTCAACCTGTGGGTCCCCTGATATTTTGGCCTTCAACCCCCAGAAATCCTAATCACTGTTAAACTGGCTGGGATTTCTGGGAGTTGTAGGCCAAAACATCTGGGGAACCACAGGTTGAGAACCATTGGTTTAGTGGTTTGGAGTATAAATATCAGCAATAGGCTACTTCAGAGACAGAGGGCATACTATGTGACCATATTATGTTGCTCTGAGGCTCAGGAAAAGTCACCAGAAGGCTGCAATTTCCTTGCTTTATTGGCCACTGGAGGAACTTGTCTTATTCTATCTAATAGCACAGTGCTGTCCAACTTCTGGCGGGTCCAGGGCCGGATAAGAGGTCACTGATGACCTGCGGGGCCGCTCGGCCCGCCCCCAGGCCCCGCCCCCAGGCCCCGCCCCAGGCCCCGCCCCCAGGCCCCGCCCCAGGCCCCGCCCCTCCTAAAGCCGCCGAAAAGGTAGGCGGCGCCAAGAGCAGCGCGTCACAGGCATGGCGTGACGCGCTGCTCTTGGCACCGCTACTCCTCCTTTTCGTGCCCCTCCTTCCTAGGCTGGGGAGCCGCCGAAAGGAGGAGTAGGCGGTGCCAGAGCAGCGCGTCACGCCAGGCCTGTGACGCGCTGCTCTTGGCGCCGCCTTCTGCCCTTTTCGGCGGCCCCCTGCCCTAGGAAGGGGGGGGCCGGGCAGAAGGCGGCGCCAATGGCAGCGCGTCACAGGCCTGCCGTGACGCTGCTCTTGGCACCGCCTACTCCTCCTTTTCGGCGCCCCCTCCTTCCTAGGCCGGGCCGCCGAAAGGAGGAGTAGGCGGGCACCAAGAGCAGTGTGTCACGCCAGGCCTGTGACGCGCTGCTCTTGGCGCCGCCTTCTGCCCTTTTCGGCGGCTCCCGCGCCTCTAGGTAGGGAGGGGGGCGCCGAAAAGGAGGAGCTAGCTCTCTTCCTCCTCCCTGCCCCGCCTCCCCCTCCCCCCCGGCCGCCATTTTTTAAAATTTAAAAATGGCGGCTGAGGGCATAGGTGGGGCCGTGTCCAACAGGCTACGGGGCCGGATGCGGCCCCGGGGCCGCCAGTTGAACAGCCCTGTAATAGCACATTAGCACGATACAGCACTTTAGATTGGATTGAAATGGCAAACTGGTGGACATGACCCAATGCTTCTATTATGGACGGAATACTGTTTTTAACTTATGTGAATGTATATGATGTATTTTAATGCTAATTGTATTTTAATATATTTTAATGCTAACTGTATTTTAATGTATTTTAATTTTGACTGTTTTTGGTTTTCTATTATATGTATACTGTGTTTTTGGCATTGAATTGTTGTCGTTAGGCCACTCTGAGTCCCCCCTCGGGGGTTGAGAAGAAGCGGGGTAGAAATGGTGGAAATAAATAAATAAATAAATAAAATAGTTGGAGCCCATGGTGGCACAATATTGGACTGCTGACTGATAGGTCAGTGGTTCGAATCTGGGGAGAGCGGGTTGAGCTCCCTCTGTCAGCTGCAGCTCCCCATACGGGGACATGAGAAAAGCCTCCCACAAAGATAAGACATCAAACATCCAGGCGTCACCTGGGCAACGTCCTTGCAGACTTCCAATTCTCTCACTCCAGAAGCGACTTGCAGCTTCTCAAGTCACTCCTGACATGAAAAAAACCTCCCTAATGCTAAGATCAGCCTTGTTTTCCCAGTAACTAATCCATTCCTCAGATGGTAAGAAACCTCAAAGGAGGGGCACTGATGAGCTTAGTGAAGTCACGGGCATTTTTGGAGACTGGCAGAGTTTGGGGTACTGTCCTCCCTGACTAAAAGGGGTCTCAGCCTTCTAACAGCATTTTGAATAGAATTTAAAAAATAGCATGGGTCAATAGAGCAGCAAATGAAGTTCCAGCAAGGGTTGTAATTCCCAATTATGTGTGATAATGTCCTGTATTATAAAGTGTTAATGAGAGCTGCCATTTGTTTGCTACAAGCACAATGAAAAGTAAATGATCTTTCTCCAAAGGCAAAAATCTGGTTCATCCAAACGTTGAATACCCAAAAATGTTTTTGAGAGATCAGTACAAATAATAAAGTGTTATAAGACAGACTGTAATTTCACGTAATTATGCAAGGCATCATTTTTTATATAAACATAAACTACTCAAATGTTCTTTACTTTATTGAATGATGCATAATTTCAAATGATTTCAACAAGTGTTCTACCAAGTGATTTATGTTAATGCTGCATTCAGAAGCATGTTCCTGTTGTGGGGACCCCCCCACCCCCACCCACCCAAACTAAAAAGAAAGAATCATAGCATACAGCAAAAGAAGACGCTTTGCGAAATCTTTGGGCCAGCAAAGGTGGCTGTAATTCTGTGGCCATAAATCTTTGAGACGGGAGGATGGATGAAAAGGCTTACAAAAGTGGAACATTTAGTCATTCATTCATCCATCAATGGAGAATTTGGCACAGTACTTCTGTTCCTACGATGAAGTCACTTCACTAAAACATCAGGACAAGTGCCCTGGAAAGCAAGACTGAAGTAAACATATGGACGGAAATGTTCCACAGAGGCAGGAGATAAAGTCTCCCCCTTTCCTTTCTCAGCCAGCTTGACTTTTTCATTAGTGTTTAATCATAACAACTAAGCATCACTGTTTTTGCCATATGGGAGCGTTGCCTGAAAGAAATTAAAGGAAGCCCATGTGGGAAAATCATAATGAAATGGATTGTGAGAGCTCGCAAACCATTCAGTCAAAACGTTTCCCTTACAAACACTTTGGGTGAAATGCATGTTAATGAGGAATGTTTCAAAATACCAGCTAATTCAGCTTCCAGCAGTTTCAAAGTACTGGAATTACTTGACCATCTCAAACCATGTCAGTGTACGTGTGTGTACTTGTTTTTAACTTAATAGCAAATGTAGAGAACTTTAGGAGCATAAGGCTACTGTATGTGGTGGGTGGGTGGGGAAAGTCTTCCCTGATACTAGATGTTTTCCTGTATCGGGTAGAGGAGGAAAAGCAATAGACTCAGTGTAGTGGTATCTGGAGGATGAGAGAGGCTTTTACTTACACGCACACACACAAAATAAATGGCAGCTTGAGCATTTTGTGTCATGAATGCAGAGAATCCACTATCATTTTCATTCTCCACTGGTTAAGTACCTGGCAATGTCCGATTTTGGTAATTTGTAACATTATTTATTAGGGGGGAAATGTTTGTTTTTTGAATTTGTGAATTGTCTCATTAGAAAATGCTTAAGTATGTGGGTAAACTACAACTCCCATCATCCTATGCCACCATCCAACTCCCATCATCCTCTCCAAACCCTGCCTGTATTTAAGGTTGGTCCATTATGTTTAAGTGTGACAAGTTTGGTCCATTTATGGGCTGTGGGGTTCACAGTGCTCTCTGGATATGACTGGATTGCATCCCCCATCATGCCCATCCCCCATCATGCCCAAAAGCCCACCAGTAAATTTAACTGATTTCTGGAATGTTAAATTGCCTCTATGTCTGTCTATATATGTTGTATGTCAATGGCATTGAATGTTTGCCTGTATATGTGCATTGTGATCCGTCCTGAGTCCCCTGCGGGGTGAGAAGAGCGGAATATAAATGACGTTAATTTAATAAATAAATATTTTCTGTTGGTCGGGGGGGGGGCGGGGGTGTGCCAAGTTTGTCAGTGGGAGCTGTCTTGGAAAATACATAGATAGATTCTCTCTCTCTCTCTCTCTCTCTCTCTCTCTCTCTCTCTCTCTCTCTATATATATATATATATATATATGAGAGACATATTTAGATAAGATATAGATTTGAAAGTAGTTATCCAAAGTACTGGGCCTATTTTCGGAGTAGGATTCAGCACTTTGGATAGCACTTCTGAAACAAAAATGGGGGTAAATTCATCATACTCCAGATATGGAAGCCAGATGTCATCATTAATTCCCAAATCTCACTAGACAGGGACTCCAGAGATTTGGTGGACTGGTTTTAAACTGGGCTGTCTGCAGGTTTTCCAATCACCACAAAATGTATGTGCATCCCTGATCTATTCTGACTAGCAGCGGCTCTTCAGGGTCTCAGGTGGAGGCTTTTCACATCAGTTGCTTTTATCTGTCGGACAATCAGGAATCCCAGCTGGGGCTTGTATACAAAGAATGTGCTCAACCACCGAACTGAATCTTCTCTCAAATATCTCAGAAACAGCATTTAAAAGGCAACTATATGAACCCATATCTTCTATGTTAGAGTGTGTTTGGTGGTTAGAGATCTGAATATAAGGTACTGGCTGTTGATGGTTTCCATGTGGATGGTGTGTTGAAGCCATTCCAGTTTTTAGTTCAAACTTTAAAGAGACTATCCAAGGCAATGAGATCTGATCCTCTTATAGGTCAGACTTCTTTATAATTTGTACTATACCCAAAGTGGATTCTCCAGTACACTGACATGGAAACCACAAATTGCTGCATAATGTTGTGGGGTTTTATGCTGTTATGATGTGGCATCGAATTGTGCCGTACTGTAAGCCGCTGTGAGTCCCCCTTCGGGGGTTGAGAAGAGCGGGGTAAAATCCTGAAATAAATAAATAAATAAATAATGAATGAATGAGCACAAAATTGGATTAATTCTGCTGTGATGAAAGGGTTAACTTGCTAAGGGAGGCTGGAGACAAGGAAGCCAGTCCAAGCTTTTAGAATGTACAGGAAAGTTGCATCTTCCACGAAAGCAGAAATCCCAAACTTTGGCTGTCTGGTGTTTTGGATTTACCACCTCATCACATTGAGAGAAGAAAGCATGAGTGACTGTCCGTTTAAGAGTAAAGAATCACCCCTCTTATATCGTCAGCAGTCCGTGTGATGCCTCCTCATCACACTCACATGTGGAAAATTAAGAGCTGACAATACATTCATCTTATATTCATCATAAGGTCAGTTTTGTTTTTAACCAGGAGAAACAACAATATCCGAAAACCAAGATATCCTTTGCCCTGTCCAAAGCCCCTTACATTAAAGGAGACTGACACCAGTGTAAAACCCTTTCTTTCCAAGGGATCCTGTGGTTCTGCATCAAAGTCCATAAGATTCAAAAGACAGTGATCCATATTAAAACCATTTCTTTCCATGGGATCCTATGGTTCTGCATCAAAGCCCATACGATACAAAATATAGCGATCCAGGTTAAAATCCTTGCTGATGGTTCCCATCACACCTGTTTCTCAATTGTAAACACGGAAATAAAGTGTGGTAAGAGGTAGGAGCTCTGAACACAATTTCTGGCCCACATTCAGAGTTCCCTCCTTTCAGGATATTTCAGCCTCTTTCAACCCTGAAACATGTGATGAGCTCTGTGTTTCTCCATGTTAGAAAAGAGGCTGAAATGTCATATCAAGGGGAAATTTCTCAATGTGATGAGGTCAATGGCCAGAGTTCCCTCCTTTCAGGACACTTCTGCCTCTTTTCAACCACGGAAGGCTATGCATGATGGCCGGGAGTATTTTAACCCACGTGATGATCTCAGTGCCTCTCCAAAATTGTCCTATGACTGGGCAATTTCTCAGTTTGTGTAGCAACCCAGTTCCCTTTCATGCCTGGGGGACAGGGGGCGGCACCGGGGGTCCCACTTGCATTAGGGCCAGCTGTGGCTGATGAGGACATGGAGGAAGGGGATGACGAGGTAGCTGGGCCTTCATCTCCCACAGAGAGCTTGGCCTGGGATGATGGCTGGCCTGATGGCTATGATAGCTGGGAAAGTCAGGCTGACACTGAAAGTGCTGATTCCGATAATCAGTATGAGAAACCAGGTGGTTACGGGTCGCAGGAAAGGATCAGGGAAACAGCGGAGGATGAGCCCATGGAAGCTGAAAGGGAGTCAGGCTCTCATGAAGATAGCGACCCAGGTGCTGGGAGGCAAGGACGGAGCTTTGATAGGAGATGGAGCATTGACTCCAGCAGGAGAGAACGGCACCGTAGCCTAGAGCGCCAGAGAAGCACTAGGTCCCGTAGCACAGACTGGCGCCGCAGCCTAGAGCGTCGGGGGCCTCACCAAGGGGATTAAGTATAGGATCCGTGGGAAAGGATTTTCTGCCTTCATATTCTGGGATAAAGGGCTGTGTGGAAGGACCCTTGAGAAAAGAGAGAGAGAGAGAGAGAGAGAGAGAGAGAGAGAGAGAGAGAGAGAGAGAGAGAGGTGAGAATCTGGTATGGTGGGGTTTTAATTAAAGAATTATTTATTTATTTATTTATTATCTACACTTGTCAGGCGCCACTCCCAATATGGCTCGGGGCGACTTACAGAAGTGAAATCACAGAATAAAAACACAGTAAAAACACAGTAATACAGATGTTAACTAGATAAAAAAAACAACTCAACAAGAGTTGTATACAACAGTGGAGAAGCAAGTATCCGGGGAGCTACCCTGTAACCATTATGATTCTTGATGATGCCAGAAGATTTGTGTCTCTTGACTGGATGTGAATGGGTGATTTGCCATCTCTACACCTGAGAGCAATAAATAAAACACACACACACACACACACACACACACACACACACAACCTTCCAAGTCAGTGATCTGGGCTCCTACCTTAATACTCTGGTTGGCATCCAAATAAGGATTGTGTGGTTAAAAAAAAGGCTAGAGTCAGTAGTAATAAATCTAAGGGTTGTATTCCGGGAAATGGCCCTGAAAAGGATGGGGGTTTTTGGTCACTCTTGCGCTTCCCAAATAGTCCTTTTTGTCACACCTTTTTGTCCCTTATGCATTGAAATCATATGAGTTGTCATGCCCGTAACATTACTCATGCTCTGTTTTGTTTGGGAAAAAATCAGTTGCTTCAGAATATACACTGACAATGCCTGCTGGCTCCATATTCTGTTACAAACGTGTGCTTTTGAGCATTGATTTGTTGACGCAGCCAACAGTGGGAGCTGACTGCCAGTTCTGCTGTCTGACTCCAACTGCATCAAAACAATTGCTTTAAAAGGAGTGGTATGTACATAGGAGTTGGCAGGGTTAACCAAAGAAATGAACAGCATTAGCAAAGGTTTATAACCTTTCCTTATAGGAGAAAGAGCTGTTTCCACTTAGGTCAAAACTGTGAAAATTGTATGCGGGCTTCAACTGACAGAGAGCACCGGGTCTTGAAATAATTATGGTATTTGAAATCATTTCATGTCCCTTCAATTGCTGATTAAACGGCGTAACTGTTCTGCAACTTCTGCTGCATTATAAACAAGAGCCTGGCTTCTTGAAATGCTGGAAGGCATCACTCTGGAGAAAACATAAAGGACCCGCCTGGCTTATATGTATTCCCATTCGGGGCTCAGGGTCCCAACTGCCTCCCCAGGTTTTTTAAAAAATGAAACAACCCCCTGCCTGAACTACAGGACACCCTCTGCTCACTTCCCTGTAGATGCTCAAGTCCCATTATATACAGTGGCATAGTAAGATGGCATCCCATATATAAAATGGCAAACAAATCAAACAAGTGCCAGAGAGAGCCCGGTGATCTGTGGAATGGTGATAGACTACAACAGGAAATGTCTACGTGTCATTGTAGTACTTGGTGAGTAGCAAAATTAAGATTTGTTTGGAGAATTTCCCCCCTGAATATTATTAGCCACAACACTCCAAATCTGTTGCCCAAACCGGCTTTCTCAACTCTGTCTAATGGTAGGGCTGCCCCTGTGCAGCAAGGTCTCCCCTCTCAAGCCATTCATCCAGCAGAGGTTCTTAGGAGGAGGAGGAGGATGTGATGCTGCTGCTGCTGTTTTCAGTGTCTGCTACAACATAGAATCATAGAGTTAGAAGAGACCTCATTGGCCAGTCCAACTCCCTACCAAGAAGCAAGAAAATCGCATTCAAAGCACCCTTGTGTGTGCTCTCTCTGTGTGCCTTTGGCTACACAGAGAGAGCATTTCTTTTCTTTCTAAGGAACCAGTGCCAATACCAATGCACTCAAGATTTCAGTTTTAGTTTTGCATACAAAGGCATGAGATCAATTCCCCTCTTAATGACAGCATGAAAGACATTAAGACTGCGGATTTTTTTAAAGTCCCTAGAACTCACTCTTGCAGCCAGTCCAATTTTTGTGTATATTTTGTGAGTGAGCCTCATCCTAGAATAATAGAACCATAGAGTTGGAAGAGACCTTGTGGGCCATCCAGTCCAACCCCCTGCCAAGAAGCTGGAAAATCACATTTAAAGCACCCCCGACAGATAGTCATCCAGCCTCTATTTAAAAGCTCCAAAGAAGGAGCCTCCACCACACTCTGGGGCAGAGAGTTCCACTGCTGAACAGCTCTCATAGTCAGGAAGTTCTTCCTAATGTTCAGGTGGAATCTCCTTTCCTGTAGTTTGAAGCCATTGTTAATGTCCTAGTCCAGCTGCCATCCCTCACACATTTCAGGGAAGCCTTCAAACCTTTTGGAGCATGTATGGATAGGTGGAACATGACTGTTACAAAAGGAGGAGGAGGAAATCATTTATCTTTTCCTTCCCACAGATGGAGCGACCTAAAACTCCTCTGTCCACTCCTTCTGAGTTTCAACAGAATTGTTTAAATGGACTTTAATGAACACCAACAAGATATTTCTTTAATATGTAACCAAAAACAAAAACAAAAACCCTACACAACTGTATAAGTTCTTGAATAGAAGATGTATCTACACCAGGAATGAGAATCACATAGTCAGTCTTCCAAATGTTTTTGGCATTGCGGTCTCCAGTTTTCCCCACCATTTGATATGCTGTTCAAGACTGCTGGGAGTTACAATCCAACAGTATTTAGACATCTCTACAATTTATATGTAATGTTCTGCTACATTACTTTCAGAGTATTCAATACTTTTAAGTCTTCATTGAAAGTATCCTGTGAATAATATTTCGGTGAGATTTCTGAGAACTATTGTTCCTTTGGGAAAGATAATAACTTTCTTTTAGGTTTGAATGTGGGCGTAGAGAAAACAGCTTTAGGCAAATTGCTTGTGCTTAACACTAGATGGCAACAGACCACATTGAAAATAAGGGGTCCTCCCCATACAAATGCAAAAGATGGGTGATAATTTCAGTGCCTGCGATGCAATTTTGCAGGAACAAGGAATCAAATTTAAATAAGAACAGAGAAATGTGTTTCTTTGCTAGATTTTCCTGTCTTACTAGGTTTTCCCGTCTGATTTGTCAGTATGATTTTTGAATTTGTACATTTCCCCATAGACCTAGCTTGCCTATTTATTCTTCATTACAGACTGAAATATAATAAAATCAATTAATGGAAAAATACACCTAAATACATCTCATCTTCTTAGAAGTCACTTTGCAGGAACAACAGGGAATAAATATGGAACATTTCAGTAATGGACAACAGTGAAAGGAGATGGTTATTGAAAAATGTTCACAATGATATTAGGATTAAAGATGACAATGTGTAATGTAGAAAAAGGCAAGAATTAACTGGAACCAGACCTCACCATCATTATAGAAGGACCATTAAGATCAACTGGATTTAATGTATTGTTGAAGGATTTCATGGCCGAAATCACCGGGTTGTTGTAAATTTCTCGGGCTGTATGGCCATGTTCCAGAAGCATTCTCTCCTGACGTTTCACTTGCATCTATGGCAGGCATCTTCAGAGGTTGTGAGGACCTCACAACCTCCGAGGATGCCTGCCACAGATGCAGGCGAAACGTCAGGAGAGAATGCTTCTGGAACATAGCTATAGAGCCTGAAAAACTTACAACAACCCAACTGGATTTAAATTAGGGATCACATTTTAACCACTCTCTTCAGTGCATGTATAGGAGCCCCTGGTGGCGCAATGGGTGAAACCCTTGTGCTGGAAGGACTGAAGATCGACAGGTCACAGGTTCGAATCCGGGGAGAGCGCGAATGATGAGCACCATCTGTCAGCTCCGGCCTCCCATACAGAGACATGAGAGAAGCCTCCCACAAGGATGGTAAAACATCAAAACATCTGGGCGACCCCTGGGCAACGTCCTTGCAGATGGCCAATTCTCTCACACCAGACGTGACTTGCAGTTTCTCAAGTAACTCCTGACACGAAAAAAGTGCATGTATATTCTGTATACCAGTGCACATAAAGTGCTGATCTTCTACACTTCTACACTGTACACTTGCAGAGTTGAGGGGCATTCATACAATACTCAGAATAGGCATCCACATTGTATATGCAGATGGTTGTAAAAGCCTATCTTACAGCAAATCCCATTGAGTTCAGTGGGGCTACTTTAAGCAAGAAGGATTGCTTGAGCTAATACATTCTGATTCCTAATTGTGTACTTCATTAGTGCTCAAGCATATTCAAAATTTCCATTTTCATGATAGTTTCTAAGATAACAAACTCTTATAGAATAAGCACAGCAGTATGGCATGGATAGTGGAAGGCAACATCATGGAGATTAGAAAAGCCACAGCCTTGTTTATCTCTCCTGCAATAGTAACCTTCCATGTCCTGAGTCCTTGAAAACCTGATCTGATTAAGCCTCTGCATTTGCAAACTCTTCTCTCTTTCAAGGTCTCCTGCTGAATTTCTGCAATGCTTTCTAACTGTTACTGAACAAAAGATTGGTTTCTTAGGATTATTTTGGAAAGAATGCTTTTTGTATGCCTGTCACCTGCACACATGCACACAAAAAAATATTAACGAGATTTTGTTTACGCTTCTTAACATTAGGGAACGGAACTGCTGCTTTCAAATTGCTAAGGAAGATTCTCTTTCCTTCTTTTCTCTCTCTTGATCTCTGGCTACTTTTTCTTCTTCTGCCTGAGCAATATAATAGTTTTTCTCTAGGGCTCAGATAGGAACAATGTGATACTCCAACGGCAAAAAATGGCATGTGCTTCATCCTGTTTCCTTTCTGCACTGAATGGTAGCAAAAGACATAGGTCTTACACATCTTCTGTTCTGAAAAATGGAAAGAATAAGCAGAGGTGAGAGAGGAAACCATGTGATTTCTGAACGTTATACTGCAAGTTTGCAGTCTGTGAATCAAAATATAGATGGATAGGGAGAAGAAAAAGCTGGGATTTTGGCCTCCATGACAGGGAACAGCCTTTGTGGACAGCTGTCTGATGTGAGATAGTGTAAACAGCCAAGATCCACTTGGGTGTCATTTAGAGAAACATTTTAATGAGGTAGTTTATAGATCCAGCCACACAATTTTCGGTTACTGTGTTTGTCTGTCATACAACTCTTTAATTTACAGGCCACTTGAAAGTCAGTGCTTGGGGAAAGTGTGTGTTATTTTGAACCAAAATTCCCAGAATGTCCCATCTACCTTGACATGGTGTTCCAACCAAAGGCATACGCAGCAGTGAGTCTTACTACCTGGTAAGGCTCCTTGCTGGATATGCCTTTAGCTAGAGCCCAGGAAAACATGGGCAAATCTCTGACTTTTGATGACAGAAAAGATGAAAACGACCCAGCTTTTAAGAGACGAAAATTGATTTAATTGCAAAAGTTGCTCAAGGCTCCATCTTACTTATGTTGGTTCGGATTCTTTGGTGTGCCCAGCCCGTTCTTTCTCATTCCAGGGATGCAAAAACGCGGTGACACCATTGGACACATGGCATTGATCTATTTTGTGTATCCACTTTTATAGAAAGCATCCAGACAGTAAAGAAGATGCCTGGTGTATTCAACATTTTGATGCATCCAGATATATTAAGAATCATCATAACAGCATAGTTCGGTTTATACTGCATTGTTTCACACAATTTAACAATTGTTATATCAAGTCGGGTGACTTATTTGGATCAAGATAATCCGTAATGGTCAATGATAGATTTCTGTAAAGAAAGTGTATTAAAATGAATTGCTCAGAGATCCAGTATGATGATTCAATTATGGATACCTATCTTTGCCTCCTTTGCTGCAAAAACAAGGAAGGGTGTTTTTTTTTAAAAAACCCAAAACAAACCCCTCTGTTGTGACTGAGGTGTAACTCATTTCAGACATGAGCTCCTAAAAATACATAACCGGAGTATCTATGCAGACATTTGTATGAAAGAAGCTTCAAGACTCTTTGGATTGCATTACACATTGTGTATTCACAATTTGAAATAGGAACTTTTTTGGATTTTATTCCTGCCCCCCACATAACTTCAAAATACCTGTATTTGCATAAACATATACAGTAGACTCCCGGTTATCCGAGCTCCACTCATCCGACACTGTATTATCCGATGCCATCATGTGGGCAATTGGAAACATTGCACCCTTCGATATGTGCTCATGTGAGTGGGTGGCTTTCTTTCCCATGCGCAAAAACTGGGAGGAAGAGGAGGATAGCACATCTCCAAAGGGAAGGGAGGGAAGCAGGGTGAATCAAAAGAGAAAGAGGGATGGGAGGGGGGAAACCAGGGAGACCACGATGGTTCTCTCTCTCTCTCTCTCTCTCTCTCTCTCTCTCTCTCTCTCTCTCTCTCTCTCTCTATCTCTGTTCTTGGTGCACACAGAGAGCCTCATAGACCTTATTGTTTCCTCAAGGGGGAGGAAGAGCTAGCTTAGAAACCCCTTTCTTCCTGTACATGCATTCCTCTCCCCCCTCTTCCTCCTTTCTTTGGAATAAAGCTCTTCAGCTTATTTTAAATATCTTTTAATGTCAAGGGGGAACCTTTACCTTTGCCTTTATATAATGAGAAATCTTGGACATTGGGCCAAAGGCTAAACATGAAACAAAATGTATGTATATTGGACCATCAAAAAGTAAAGATTTCAATATCTTAGCCACTCATATGAACAGTTTTGAAATTTTGGAGTTTTTTGGATTTCAGAATTCTGTGTTAATATAATGACTTTTAACAAAAATACAAGTTCTGTTTGTAATGGGTTTCTTTTTCCTGGGCATATTATTTCTTCTTAATACAGTCAATAAATAAATAAAGTTTACATACTTTTTATTCCCAAAGCTATGCTCATCTATTTGGGAGCAGAGTTTCCAAGTAATATTAGTAACCAGTTACTTTCTAGGAAATGTGAGTGTGACATTACTTATTACAACCAAAGAGTATAACTAACAGCAAAATTGTTTTCCTGGAGTAACACATAAGAATGTCTAGCTCCTTCCCACAACATAAATATGGGTATTTTAATTTTGACAAGATATTTTCAAAGTTTAATGAAATCCCTTTCTCAAAGAAAAAGAAAGTAATTGAAAGGTAATAAACACTACAACGTGAACTAAAACAAGTTAACTCTGACTTCTTGTCATTGTAGCAAGATTACTTACAACTCAACATAGAGTAACAGAAGAGACTACCTTTCTAAACTCTGCTTGAGAGTAGATTTCTCTCTCTCTCTCTCTCTCTCTCTCTCTCTCTCTCTCTCTCTCTCTCTCTGTGGGTCTAGGATTGATTTATTAATAGTGACATTTCAAAATGTTCCTTTTCTCTTTTGGTTTGAGATGACTATAAAGAACCGCTATGTAATTAGATTAAATCAGCTGTGAAACTGGAATGTCACATGGACATTTTCACCTCATACCATTATTTTGTGCTATAAAATGTGCTAATAGTGACCCCCATCTATGTG
The DNA here is from genome assembly GCA_030556195.1 of Anolis apletophallus. Lineage (NCBI taxonomy): Eukaryota > Metazoa > Chordata > Lepidosauria > Squamata > Anolidae > Anolis > Anolis apletophallus. Next base: position 91,002,924 of record JARBWK010000003.1, read on the forward strand.
AAAAATAACATGATGACTATTTGGGGAGATCAGGCAGTTCAGGTCCCTTATCTGTCTTTCTTCAAGGTCTCCCCAATGAATCATGTAGCTTTTGCTATAAGTGAACTGGGCCTATGTGTTCAGGAAGTGGGTATTCAGTGCAACCAACTGGCCACAGCTTTCCAAGAGGGCATCTGCACTGTAGAATGAATACAGTTCGACACCACTGTAACTGCCATGGTGCAATGCTATGGAATCATGGGAGCTGTAGTTTTGCAAGCCTTTAACCTCTTTTGCCAAATAGTGGTGCTTCACCAAACGGTAACTCCTATGATTCCACAGCTTTGAGCCATGGCCACTGTCTCAACATCTGTGTTGGAAAAAAGTTCAGCTGCTTGTTGAGTGATCTTTTGTAAATGAAACAGGAAGGATCACAATTTTGTTGCTTGCCTCAGGCTGCAAAACAACATTGGACAGCATTGCTGTTCCCTTCTGCCCAGTCATCAGGTTGGCCTTGTTAGTGTTCTCTCTCTCTCTTCTCTTCCAGCAGTCTGTCCGTCCCTGACACTCTGCCTGTACAAAACCGATCAGCTGTCAACGTTTGGATAAACAGGCCCAAATTTGTTCAAGCTGTGGCTCAGGGGAAGATGGCTGCCTGCAGCTACTAGAAACATCAAAGCGTTCCTTGGCAATTTGCAGAAAATGTCGGGGAAAATAATAAGGTTATCTTGCAATGGCAAATGAAGGAGAGCTGCTGTGAGACGAGAAAGAGGCATCCGGGGACACAATACTTGCTAGTATACAGCTACCACCGTGCATACACATATGGAGCCAGTGCTCTTAGCTTATAATGGTGGAGCCTGAAGGGCCCTTTTACAACATGAAGCAAAGAAACAGCTGGAATGACTTTTGCTGGGGTATTTCATGCCATTTGGGATATTTTTTGTACTGCATGTTCTGTACTGAGATTGTAAGAGACATGCCATCATTTTGAAAATTAGCCACGCTTAGGTCCTCTATGAAAAATGAGCAATAAAATAAATCGCCAAAGCGAGGTAAATTGCATAACATGAGCACATTTTAATCTGTAAGGTATTTGACCACTGGAAAATAATTTTCTTATCTTGGTACCATGAGAATTAGTTACCTTGAGTTGTGGAAAGCGGGGAAAGCACAGGAGGAATTGTTCTAATTGCAGCCATTTTGCGGGGGGAAATGTCCAGACTCTGTAAGGACACACACAGTGAAGACGTTTATATCTCTTTTCATTTTTTTTAAAAAAGTTGCCAAGTAGCTCAAAATGAAGGCAACACAGCAGCCGGAGTCTAACTGGATCCTTGAATTGAAGCAGACGGTTATGAAATCTTAGAGGAAGTAGATTCAACAAAATCCCTCCCATACAAACACACAACTTGTCCTTAATATTTGTTCCAGAGGGCTGTAAAATTCAGTCCAGTAGAGATTTGAATAATAAGGCAGCTCGTGTGGGGTTGCAGGAAGAGAAGGAGAACATCCCATCCCAGAATCCTGGGGCTGTGGTAGAGGCAGAAGGAAATTGTCTCCTCCAAGATGAACTGATAGCTTCTGCCTTTAGCATAAGCACTCCTCCGGATCCTGGCCAATAAAACCAATTGATAAAACAGTAAAACAACAATAAAATAAGAATATAAAACATTTCATTCAGGTCACTAAGGACAACCGATTACATTCTTATTTATTTATTTACATCATTTATATTCCGCCCTTCTCACCCCGCAGGGGACTCAGGGGGGATCACAATGCACATATACAGGCAAACATTCAATGCCATAGACAAACAACATATATAGACAGACAACGAGCTACACAATTGGTCAAGAGATCACCCCAACCCGGGCAGGCCTTGAACTCATGACCTTCTGGTCAGTGGAGATTTTATGCAGCTGACTCCCAGCCAGCTGTGCCACATTCCCAGTGCATTCTGTATACATTACTAATAAAAAGTCTATTCTAGTTCTACGCATACATTATAATGCAGTTTGAAACTGGTTTAAGAGTAGGGTGTCCAATGGGCATTGCAGAAACAGCCAGAAGCAGCACATTAAAAATATTCTTGCAGAAGTTCTTTAATAAGACAGTTAATATGCTGCATCTGATCAGAGTATATCCCATGCAGGGCTCAAAACTGGAACTGGAAAATGCGGAGTGCTTGTCAGGATACCACTCACAATGAAGCTTTTTTTTTAAAAAAAAAACAACCAACATTGAAACACAGCTAGCCAGAAGGTAAACCATTACTTCCTTGTGAGCGAAAACTACATCATTCCTGTGGGAACATTGGATTTCCACCCTTCTCATTTCCTGTCCCTTGTCATGGTCCAGCACAGTCTCAAAAGGACACAGATATGTGCATCAATGAATCTCGGTGCAGTGTTTAAGCAACAAACAAAACAAAAACAAAAAAACACCAAAATCCTGAGCAGCTGTCTAGCTGTTGGGGCTCAGCAGCAAGACTCAGTGGACAAGGGAAATTATGGGTTTCCCACTGAGGAATCTGTGTGTGATCAGGGTGATTTGTAGACCTTAGGTCAGAGAGAAGTGCAAGAGACAGAGGTTGTTTGGAAATCTGAGGAAAAGTCAGTTTCTCATGGGAATTATCCTCCAGAAGAAGATTCAGCAGATGGGGAGGTTTCCCACAATATCAGATTAGGCCTCTGCATGGAGGGAGTGAAGGATAGATTAATTAGGTGTTCAGAAAGACTCATTGAGAAATCCTTAAAATGCAGGTGTCAAAGAGGTGACCCCATTGCTTCTTGGTCAGGTTTGTGCTTAAATCAAGTAATGTTTACTTGGTGTCTCCAGAGCAGACAACATTGTCATAGAATCAAGTTCCTGTTTCAGCTCTCAAGTTCATGAATCAAGTCTCCTGTGTTTGCCTATGTTCCTGATAGAGTTTTTCCTCAGAAAAGTTCCTGTTTTCATGCTTGTGGATTTATGTGTATGCTCTTGACTTCCTGGATTTCATGTACCTTGCTATTTTGGACTATTGATCTTATATGGACTACTGCTATTTCATAGCACCTTTCTATTGCTTTTTGTAAATAAACTGCTGTTGTTAGTTACTACTGTACTCTGTGTGGTACTGGGTGAAAAGGTGTCCCAAGGCTAGAGTACAACACTAGCCATGGCGACCACAGTTTTCAGATCCAGTTCCCAATCAATGAATATTGTGGCCACTGTCTCTGCCCCAAACCGGTTCCTGGGGTGTTTGTGTAGGTGCTGCATAGTGAAACCAGTTCGTTTTGATCCACTTCCAAGTTAGATAATACATATTTGTGTAGAACTATCTCTAGAGCCACAGCTACGTTGGAAGAATGTTACCATAACCAATAGAAACACCAAAAATCGATTGGATTTTCCTTATACATGCTGCCCTAAGTTTGCATTCTAGACGCAACCCTGGAGTCCATTCATTCTCCACAGTTATAGCCCTATGACTTTGAATTAGCTGCCATGTTTGTGCACTATAAAATCCTGAGGCTTGCAGCTTAGTAAGGCATGCTGGAGGAAGTCTTCAGCTCAAGACTGTAAATATCCCTCTCTTAGCTGCAAATCCCAAGATTCCATAAGGTGTTGCCGTGGTAGTCAAAATGGAGTCATAGTGCTATAAACGTGGAATGGGATAACACCTATGGATCTAGGTTCCTTAACAGAGAGATTCTGCCATTAAACAATTTGGAGGGGTTACTTGCCCAACATCAGCAGCTCAGCTATTTTTAATCCTTACTCCACCACTGATATATGCAGTAAACTACACTGTCGCTTGCCATGAGATACCTTTCATATTTATTTTCACCAGAGGTTTTGCTTTCAAAGCAATTTGGCTCCTGCAAGATAAAAAGATTTGTCAGGTGCGAGACACTTTCATTATGATAGCTTGATGCTAAACGTGATGGAAGAACAGAGCAGAAATGGTGATGATGAAACAAAGCAAAGATCAGTTTTGATGTCCATCTTCTTTGTGATTGCATTGTCTCTGAAGCACCATACACCAGGTGTTTTGCCACCACATGCCATCAATTTCTTAATATAAACATACATTTTCACATTATTTTCAGATTACACCCTATTTTAAAAAATACAATACTTAAAATATTACAAATTATCCTGGGAATATGGAAATCACAGTCTTACCAAACTGTCTTCATGGCAAACTTATCTGCAAACTTTTCTTTGATTGAACAGGAAAGAGCAGTTGACCCAAGTCTCACTGGATCTATCTCACAAGAGTATATGTGATATATCACAGGTGGTTGCTGATATAAAGTAAAAAAAAACCCCTATAACCAACAAACTAGTTATTGTTAAGTAAACAACCTAATGTAAATAGTTATGGAGAATTCTAGAACTAGTAATAAAAAAACCTTTCCAAACTGTACTAATTTCCCATTATGTCAGAGGCCTGCCTTTTGAGCCATGAAGATACAATCAACCTAAGACAAGGGGACAACTAATACACATTCCAAGTGTTGAACAGTAGACTAAACAGAAACATAACATTTTATGAGTTTGATGACTAGACACAGATAGACAGACTGTGTTCTTCATCAATGCTAAATTATAAAACATGTCTAGTAAAAATAGCAATGAGATGATTCAGTGACAGCTGGAAAAACAGTAATTCCCTGTTCCAAATTTCAGCTAATAATATTTGAAATGAACAATTTGGTGCCAACATGTTTCACCATTTCTCAAGAATTATCTTAGCCATTTATCCTAAACAGAAATATACAGAGATGTTGGACACTTCATAATGGATCTGAAGAAGAGACTGAGTTAAACAGCTATTTCTCTGCATCTTGTCTTTCTCCCTGGAAATCAGTAGTCAAGACCTGGGATGGCCCCCGTATGTGCTGCATGGAAGAATTTGGGCCACAGATCTGGTATACAATCCCAGAAAAGATAATTTTATTGGTTTCTATTGGGTGTGTATCACTTTCAGAGCAAAGCCATGCTGAGAGTTGATCAATACACCTTTAACCAACCAAACAATCTAAGAAAAAATATATTCCAGCTTTCATGGCCAGAATTACTGGCTTGTTGTGAGTTTTCCGGACTGTCTGGCCATGTTCCAGAAGCATTCTCTCCTGACATTTCACCCACATCTATGGCAGGCATCCTCAGAGGTTGGGGGGGTCTGTTGAAAACTAGGCAAGTGGGGTTTATATATCTGTGAAATGTCCAAGGTGGGAGAAAGAACTCTTGTCTGCTTGAGGCAAGTGTGAATGTTGCAATTGTTAATCAAGGTGGCCAGTTGTAACATCCACACAAGAGCTGGGCAAAACGTCAGGAGAGAATGCTTCTGGAACGTGGCCATACAGCCGGGAAAACTCACAGCAACCAAAGAATAAAAATGATTGTCAGCAGAAGAATTAAAAAGCTAATTTTTAAAAAATAAAAAGTCACTGTAGCTGTAAAGAAGATGGATAAAATACACAAATGCCCAGGGGATAAAACAATTATGTATATTTAGCTTGTCCAAAGCCCAACCAAAGAACTTTGTGGTTTGCATTTGGGAAACTGCTGAATGGCTGTTTGTTGATAAAGGTGTGATGAAGTGACATGTTGCCGGCTGAGGAGTAATGCTCTGCGTGGTGATGATATCTTCCAATTACTGCCCAATAGGGCAAGTAGACCTTAACCCAGGCCTGGGCAAACTTCAGCCCTCCAGGTGTTTTGGACTCCAACTCCCATAATTCCTAACAGCCGGTAGGCTGTTAGGAATTGTGGGAGTTGGAGTCCAAAACACCTGGAGGGCCGAAGTTTGCCTAGGTCTGCCTTAACCCCTCAGCCTCTCCAGAACATCATTTATTCTATAGCAACTCCAACAGTGACCCACTTTTGAGGAGCCGGGCTCAGTCTCTGATGCAGTGAGTTGCATAAGATAACCACCCAACACTTTTGATCATACCTATGTAGGCACTGGAAACAAGTTCTCACATTGTTAAGTGATGGCCTTTTCCTCCAGCTTCTTCTTCTTCCACCCTCATTTTCTTTACCATATAGTTTTTTGTGATCCAGCAGTTTTGAAAGCTTTCCACGGCTTTTAGATATATGATAATTCATTTGGGATTTCGACAGCAGGCAAGAGAATTATAGTTTTAAGTTTTCGTTTAATAGGCTTCTCTTCCTTTTCATCACACCCAGTGTCAGTAAAATTATGTACTAAGGAGCACATTTACATCAAACATGACTCACTATTTTTAATTAGAAATGTTGGCAAAAATAATAGGGAACATGTCTAGTGGTAACATTCATTTCACAAATTACATCTATTGGCTGCCGGATTAAAAATAAATAAATCCCAGTTTACTGCAAATCCTCCTAGGGGCCTTTGGTTTACCACATTTTACGGATTGCTGTTGCTATTGGCACAGTGTTTTTAATTTTATCTTTATCTTTGAGTCAAATAGGAGGATCCCTACTCCATTGGTATATTCAAACATTGGTCCCAGTTAGAAGATATAGCAAGTCTATGGTCCACACTTCAGTACAAATTCATGCATAAGAATCTCATTAATCCAAAGCTCAGAAAATATTTATGGGTACGCCTGTTCCAACAAAGAGGTCTAGAATCACCTTTCTGACTTGTATCTGTCTTGAGCAGACCATGCACTTTAGTAGTTGGAGAGAGCCAAAGAGGGATTGAGAAAGAGAACTAAACTAAACTGGGAAAACTTTTTCATAATTTTAACTCAGCCATAGGGAGCTGCTGTGGTGCAATGGATTAAACCCTTGTGTCGGCTGAACTGATGACCAGAAAACCTGAAGGTCAGCAGTTCAAATTCATGAGATGGGGTGAGCTCCCATCAGCCAGCCCCAGCTTCCCATGTGGGGACATGAGAGAAGCCTCCCACAGGGTGGTAACACATCTGGGCATCCCCTGGGCAACGTCCTTGCAGATGGCCAAGGCTCTCACACCAGAAGTGACTCCAATTTGCTTCCGACATGATAAAAAAACCTCAGACATGAACATGAACTAATAGCCTTGGATAGGTACACTCTTTTTCAGGAGTATGGCTCAGCTGCAAGATAAATACTTAAATAGAAAAATGGTATGTACTGTAATTACAGATAAAAAATAAACATGTGGAAAATTTAAATTAAAATGCTTTCTCTTCAATGGTTATGGAAGGTAGTACTGCTCTGTAACTTGCTTAGGATGTTGCCCTCTTCTGTAAAATAAATTAAGATAAAATCCATTTAAGATGAAGAATTAGTTTCTTTCACAACAGTTCAACAGCATTTCCATTGAAGATATCTGCAGAATAACAAGTCAGTTGAATGGCACTAAATTCACATAAAATGTCGTGAAAGACTTAGTAGGGCCTGTGGCTTGAAAAAAGTGTGCAGGACTTTTGCTGTTTGTCCTTTTCTTTTCACCAACATTTACACACAGAGTTGCTTTTGGAGCCCTTCCAGTAATACACAGCCATGAATCTTGGGAATTGTAACATGGTCGTTCAGGATGTCCAAAGATAGAAAGGAGAGTAGAAAATGACAAATGGATAGATCCAAGAAGATTAATATCTTGGCTTCAATGGATTTGATGCTAAATTGTGCCGTGTATAGGCTTGAAAAACAAGAAAGCAATATGCTCTATTAGTCAAAGCAGGATCTAATGAGGACTTTCCACCTACAGGTGAATAAGTAAAGGACAGATATTGAACATGATGAAGAGCAGAAGACAGGGGGATTGGGCTGTGCCTTGAATGTATGAATTATGAGCATAGGAAATGTCAAAATAACCTTGACTCTACAAGAATGATGTGGAGGATGTCAACGGCATCACTCGATTTGTCAGAAGAAATTATGGGAATAAATTAAGATTGATGCAGGTATCAAGGAGGCCATTAAACTGCCTAGTATTTAGTATTGAAAATGGCAGCTGTTAAATGAAAATTGTGGAGCGTGTTCTGAGTAGGCACTGGGCCAAACAAAATCAAACACAGCAAGAAGATATTAGAGAGATTAAAACTGCATGAAACAATTATTTCATTAGGAGCGACAAACAGATAGATGTTACACTGCTAACTGCAATAGCAAAGAGCTATATATAAATGGGGAGAAATTATACACCTGCTGGTTGTGGAGTAATGAAAATTAGTAAAGTTAATGTTCTTAATTAACCACATTTAATAGGGATGATACCAAATTATAATGAAACACCAGTAAGCCTTGAAATATCCTTTGTAGTTCAATGCTTTCTTCTTTCAATGATTACTTCAATTTCAGACAAGAAAGATATAGGGATACTCTATTTATTTTAATATTTATACATTATTTTACTAGTTATACTAAAGTCTTTATAAACTTAAAATAAAGTGAATGAAGAAAAGGCCCTTCAAGGCTGGGAGAAGGGAGGGAGGACTGAGGAGAGAAAGGGCCTTGGAGAGCAGCAGTGGCAAAACCCCACAAAACAGCAAAATACCATGATATATACATTATTTTCAATTAATATTTTTTTGAAATTTGCGAAACAGCGAATCCGCAATAAGCAAACCACGAAGTAGCGAGGTAACAATGTACACCCAGGGCTGTACATTACCTGTCCCGCAATTCTATGTAGGTCTGCTTAATATCTCAATTCTATATATTGATTTAAGACTCAGCTCAGTTGAGACAGCTTGCAGGTATGCAGAGCATGCATATAAACTTGTAGGCAACTGCTCTTCTGCCTGAAAATACAGATCAGTTGAACATGATGACTCTCTTGCTGCAAACGACAACTCTTTGTTTTATGTAGAGTTTTAATATGCCCTCTTGTCTTTGGTTAATGATTGGAGATAAGAGTAGAAGAAACATGGGACAAAGCAGAAATGCTTTATGCATATTCATGCATCTCAGCATTAGATCCCATGATAATACTGACATGACACATCTCTTCTTCTCTGGTGACTATACAGTCATCCTTTCAATGCTGTTTTCTTTGGATCACACCCAAGTATTTAATTCCTAAAATTTGAGAACACTAAAACCATATCATGACTAGATAGTCACCTTTCCCCTCTACTGTTGGAAGTAATTGCTGTTATTTGGCAGCACGTTATATCCTCATAAGCAGGCTACTTTATTATTCAGCTGGCTGAGCCTTCACATCCAAAACAGCTTCCAAGGCTTAGCACTGAAGATAACTCGAAATATTATGTGATGCTGTTTTGCTTTGCTGCATTTACCCATACAATATACACTGAATGGGTTTATTGGATAATATTGCCGGGTAGAATTAAAATATCAGATCTACCATATCCTCCTAGGAGGAACATGAAGCTAGGATGAGCCCTGAACCTGAACAGAAAGGCAAACTGACAGCAAACTATAACTTTGATCAAAGGCTCCACCAATTCACCAGTACAGTGTTCCCTCGCTACTTCGTGGTTTGCTTATTGCGGACTCGCTGTTTCGCGGATTTCAAAAAAATATTAATTTAAAATACTGTATCTATCATGGTATTTTCGCTGTTTTGTGGGGTTTTGCTGCTGCTGCTCTCCAAGGCCCTTTCCCTCCTCAGTCCTCCCTCCCTTCCCCCAGCCTTGAAGGGCCTTTCCTTCCTTCACTTTATTTTAAGTTTATAAATACTTAAAATAGTGTATAACTACTAAAATAATGTATAAATATAAAATAAATAGAGTATCCCTATATCATGGTTTTTCACTTATTGCGGGAGGTCCTTGAACCTAACCCCAGCAGTAAGTGAGGGAACACTATATGTGCTTTCCGTCCTTGACTTACTCATCTGACTGGGTGAGACAGATAAAGTTTATTCCAAGCACCAGTAAAGTGTGCAGGAGTAATATCACATGAATATGTGGTGTCTTTTCTAAGGTCTGTGTGACCCATACAGAATGCAGACAGATATCTTAGTGTTGTTTACGAAGATGTTCTCAGGGTTTGGCACTGTAGTCATAAGATCAGGCTGTTGGCGCCCTGGGTCCTTAATACCATTGCTGAATCCCTCCAGTCCCTCCTTCCCTCTGCCTTAAACTTCCTCTGGCTTTCTCAGTAAATTTCCATTCTCTTCACCATGGCTACAGCATTTCTAGCATAGCACAAATGACTGAGTTTGGCAAATACAATACAGGCCATCAGTGAGATATCAGCTAATGTCCATAAACACCTCCAAGGTCATGTGGCCAGCATGACTGCTTAGAGCAGGGGTGGGCAATTACCGGCCCTCCAGGAGTTTTGGACTTCAGCTCCCAGAAATCTTAGCCAGTTTACCAGCTGTTAGGATTTCTGGGAGCTGAAGTCCAAAACACCTGGAGGGCCGGTAATTGCCCACCCCTGGCTTAGAGCATCATTACCTTCCCACAGAAGTGGTTCCTATTGATCTACTCACATTTGCATGTTTTTGAACTACTAGATTGGTAGAAGCCGGGACTAACAGCTGGAGCTCACCCCGCTTCCCAGATTCAAATTGCCAACCTTTTGGTCAGCCAGTTCAGCATCTCAGTGGTTAAACTGCTCATAAAGACTTGTCCATAATCAACACAGACTCATCTTCTTAATCAAAGATAAGAAAAAAGTATACTATATAGCAGCTGAAGTGTTTTGAGCAGCTCACCCAGAGAGAGCACCTATTAAACATTCAATGGATAAAGGGGAGAGAGCGGAAGTGAAACTCTTGAGTATTTGAGACCCCAGAGACATGCAATCAGATTGCCAGCGAGTATAGGCATGCGACAGATTTAATGAAAAGAACATTAGGAAGATATTCGATTCCTCGGCTTGTTAGGGTTACTTATTTTTATTGAAGCTCATGTTACAACCAGTTATCAGCCCAACTCAGGATGAGAAGAGAGTAAGATGACATCTCATCATAACTCATTCATGTGGGCATACTTTGCAAGAGAAAGAGCCACCGTGCCCACAATCAAATAAAATGATGTTTGTTGTTGTTTACTTGTTCAGTCGCTTCCGACTCTCCATGACCTCATGGACCAGCCCACATCAGAGCTCCCTGTGGGTAGTCACCACCCCCAGCTCAAGATCAAGCCAGTCACTTCAAGGATACCATCCATCCATCTTGCCCTTTGTTGGTCCCCTCTTTCTAGTTCCTTCTATTTTCCTCATCATCATTATCTTCTCCAAGCTTTCTTGTCTTCTCATTATGTGGCCAAAGAACTTTATCTTCATAAAATGTTACACATGCTCCAAGACTTTGGTGGCTGGGAAGTGGACACAACATGAGGGTTGTCTCATGAGGTGATAGGGCAGCAGATGCCAGGGCCAGTACTAGGCTCTTGGATCCCATTTCATGGATCCGCAACATGCATTTCCTACGCAGCAACCAGAAGTGAAGCATTCTCCTCCCACAATGCCTCTGGTTGCATATTTAATGACAAAACAAAGCTTTCAGAGAGTGCAGGGTTTGTTTTAGAGGAGAATTGAGTTTCTTGTAGGCATCCAGGAATGTGATTCTCCTCTAAAGTGTGTGTGTGGGATGGGGAAATGGCCCTGATTTATATAATTTTCCTTTAAGTATTAAGTGCTGACTGGCTGTCAGTTAAATACATGAACTGTCTGCTTTTAAAGCTATTGTGTTAAGGTTAACCATAGGTCATGGTTGCCATTCTTTTTGATGATTTGGTGGCATGTTTGCAGGTGCAAATCATCACAATGGGGAGAGTAAACAAATAAAGAGCCTGCAACAGGTATGGACTGGCACTGAGATGAGCATCACTCCTACTTATTCTACACCTTGAAGTTTCCCAGCTGATAATGTGCTTTGTGATTGTGATAGTCAAATAACAGAGCTGAATACAAAAGACAATATTGTTTCCTTTTCTTATGTTCTTCTTTTTAGTTTTTTTCCTAAGATAACTAAGAAAGGGGGTTAGACAAACAATAGTGGAGAAAAAACCCAGTAGCTACTAGTCTAGGGATGAATCTACACAGTAGAATGAATGCAGTTTAACACTACTTACCTCCATTGCTCAATGCTATGGGATCATAGGAGTTGCAGTTTTATAAAGTCTTCAGCTTTCTCTGTCAAATAGTGCTGGTGCCTCACTAAACTACAAATCCCATGATTCTATAGTATTGAGCTATGGCACATATTATCTCTATAGTGTAGATTTTTTTCATGACAGGAGCAACTTGAGAAACTGCAAGTTGCTCCTGATGTGAGAGAATGGGCCGTCTGCAATTATTTTGCCCAGGTGACACTCGGATGTTTGATGTTTTACCAAGGGTTTAACCCATTATGCCACCGGGGGCTCCTATAGTGTAGATGCACAATGGCAATAGGTCCCCGAGTCAGAACTTGAAAAAGATATTTCTGGATAACATCATTGAGAATCTTCCTCCACTAGCTTGGGCAGTTGCCATGAAAACTAGGTGAAAATTGGTTTTCCAAACACTGGCGCTCGATTATCTATTGCTGTAGCTCTTAATATCATTTCTTGCTTTTGGACTTCCTGAAGGCATGTCTTACACTGCTGTAGGAAGCTGGATGCTGGACTAAGGTTTAGATGCAAAAGAACATGGAACATGGCCATTCTGAAACATGGCATACAGCCCAAAAAAACTTACAGTGACCCAGATCCATAAGAGCTCATCTTTTCCCCTCAGTTTCCAAGAAAACTCATTTGATGTAAATTAATTTCTCTCTCCCCCCATAGTTCTGTTGTCTCATTAATTGTTCCGTTGAGGTGTTGGTTTTATCTTTGGCTGAAACGCCACAATAAGAAAATCTTAATTGTTTGTTTTAGAGAATTACAATTCTGACTGCAAAGCAGAAACACCCTGGGGATTTTGGCAACTGGGGCAGAAGATGAGAAGCAAAGCCGTGGAAGAGAAAGGAGACGGCTGGAATTGAAACATTTTAAGGCAGCTTTCTCATTATGAAATCCGAGATGTTACTTAGAAGTTTGGAGAAAAAGACTGTAGGGCATCTAAAAATGCCAACATGTTTCAAGTTTTATGATCCAGGCTATTATTGTATAAAGAGAGAGTTTGTCCAACTTTGTCCACAATACCAGGGATAGGGATATAATTCAGCTTGTGGGAAATGGTGCTATGATTCACTAGCTGTTACTTTGCTCTACACATATCTTGATAATTGTGATCTTTAGACAGAAACAATATATTGAAAGCTTTCGTATTTTATTCCTTTGAAGGCTGCAAAGGTTTTTCGGGCCACACTTTCTCCTTTCAAAACGAAAAGGCTTCTCCAGATCTGTTGAACATCTGCTCCTGCTTTTCTTTCTCCAGTTTGAAGCATTTTGCTTAGCAGTTCTGGCATCAATCAGACTATGGTTACATTATCTTGAAATGCTAATAGCAATCAAGCAATCATGTATATATTCTGATGTCACCTTTGTTTTGAATGACAAACACAGAAAGTCACTGCCTGAGATTTAAGTCAGTGTCATTCAGAGAGGAATTGTTTGCACCTGTAGCATGTTCCAGGGTGAGTCCAACCCATAAGACAAAAATGCCAGCACACACAATATACATGGGGAAAGAAGGCTATAATCCCATTGGTTACCTTTTTGAACAGGATTGGCTCACCACACATGAGTCTTGGATCTAGGCACTAAACAACCTGACTCTAGATCAATGTGCCCATACTCCAGCTGTTGCCAAAAGACCTTTGAAATGACAGGCAAGGAAACCACATGAGCCAAAGCCCTACCCACATCCCACTGACAGGAGTATGGTGGAAAGGTGTCTGCCACACCCTCCCCAAGTGGGACTCCCATCTATTACCAAGGCTGGAGTGGCACTGGTAATGGATCCAACCACAGTTGGGGTACACCAGTGGCTCCCAACCTTTTTTTGACCAGGGACCACTTGACCAGGGACCACTTAACCAGGGACTACTTTGACCAGGCATCACTCTCCAATATTAGTACCAAAAGAGTTACAAATCAGTTTTTGGTCAACTTTAGATTCGGTTTGGTTCTTTGTGGTGCTGATTCAGAAAATTGCATTGGATAGACCACATCAACTCTAGTTTCTGATACAGAACATATGCCATCCTGTAGTCACCATCTGCTTACCCACATAAAACCATATTTAATAAGCTTTGGCACTATAAGAGGGTTTTGCGAGACCAGTCTATCTCATTGCAACTGTGTAGTAATGGTGAAGCAGTAAAGGTAACACTACAAGGTCAATTCAGTATAAAAAGCCTTTCATCAAATGACTATTTGAGGAGCTATTCCTGCCTCCTATAGTCCTATTCTTTGTCGGACTTATTATAACAAGAGCCCTAATTTTGGGACTAATTGGACTACTGGACTGTGTTGAATGCGAATTTTATTGTGTTGATGCTTTTACATTTGTGAAGCTGCGATATATTGTGAAGCTGCGATTAATCCGGATTATCTGTGTAGACACTTTGATTCGCCTCGACCCCCATAAATGTATATGGGCTCTGGTATGTCTTGATATATTGTATATCTTTGCTCTAGTTCTGCATATAAATGAATGCTTTTATACTGAATTGACCTTGGAGTGTTACCCTTACTGTCTTTATAACCCATACTCTGTGATATTGTGTAGTAATGGTGAGGCCACAGACCATATTTTAGTACTTGTGGACCACAGACCATATTGGAAACCACTGGGCTACATGGTAAGTTGTGCAGTTGATTTTTAAAGGATAGTTTAGAAGACAGACCATTGAAGCAAAGATCGGTCAAGATCAAATTCTTCCCTTTCAATAGATATAGAACCGTTCCTTCATACGTTACTGTATTCTCTTCTGTGAGGTGAGAAATAGTTGGCATACACTGTGAGTAATCCCCACTGCATGCCCCTCTCGCAAAACTCAATGTGAATATTAAATTGTCATGGGTCTATGTCTTATGAGAGGAGGAGGAGGAGACACAAAGAGAGGAAGTCCACATGTTTGGGCATCAGGGCTATCAAAGATATTTTGCTGATTGGGGCAGAGCAGTACATAACATTCACTCTCATCCCTAAAGTCAAGATGTATAACAGAAATCTCCCTATGCCTGGCTGCATATTGTAGTAATAAATCAAATAGCTTTTCTGTCCTGGCATGATGAGCACAAGTTATCTGCTGCTTAAAGCAAGCACCTGACTTTGCTCAGTGATGGGAGCAGAGTTGTCAATCAACAAGTGAGAAGCTTGTGAAAATTGCTTTTTTGAAAAGCTCTGGCATGGCTATAATTTCTTTTTAATATTTGAAATCACAACACATCCTCAAATGCATTTGCTTTAAAGTGGTCCATAAGTAAGGTATACAATAGGATGGGCAAACTTAGGCCCCTCAGGTATTTTGGACTTCAACTCCCACATTTTCTAACAGCTTACTACCTGTTAGGAATTGTGGGAGTTGAAATCTTAAACACCTGAAGGGCCTAAGTTTGCCCATACCTGATATGCAACATGATAAAGGATATAGATGCCACTTGGACCCAGGCAGCAATGGATGGCAAAAGAATTCCTTTGATTAGATAGGCCCCTTCTACACTGCCAAATAATCCAGATTATGAAAACAGATAATCCACATTATCTGATTCGAACTGGATTATATGAATCTATGCTGCCGTATACTCCAGTTCAAAGCAGATAATTTGGATTTTATATGGCAATGTAGAAGGAGCCCCATAGGAAAAATACAATTAAATCTCTCTTGCAAGGAGGGTCCTACAATTGGAGTGTGACTATTAAGCAGGCTGCCAATTAGATGTTTTACAGTAGAGTCTCTCTTATCCAACCTTTGCTTATCCAACATTCTGTATTACGCAATGCAGCCTGCCTCCGACCAAGATCCTCAGCTGTTTCAACATATTGCAGTGTTTTGGTGCTAAATTCGTAAATATAGCAATTACTACATAACATTACTACGTATTGAACTGCTTTTTCTGCTGATTTGTAGTAAAACATGATGTTTTGGTGCTTAATTTGTAAAATCCTAAGGTAATTTAACGTTATGGGCTTTTCCTTAAGCCCTCCTGATTATCCAACATTTTTGCTCATCCAACATTCTGCCATCCTGTTTATGTTAGATAAGCGAGACTCTACTGTATATGTTTTAACTCCCAAAAGCCACAGACAGCATGGTCACTTGTAACAGGCAATGGGAGTTACAGTCCAAAACATCAGAAGAACAAAATGTTTTCTGCTTTAGATGCTGTACCCAAATACAACCTACACATGTTCAAACAGGTGGGTTGTAGTTTCATCAGTAATTTCTTCTGCGCCTGAATCCTGCTTCATACAATTTTGTCTACATATTTGGGAGAGAAGAAATATATACCAATTACTGTACAACACAGTCCTTTGCTTCCCCTAATGCCAAATGTTGCCCAAAGAGATACTTGACATTGTTGGCTTCTTCCTGCCTTGGCTCTTATTCAAACAGCTTTTAAACCAAGGTCAGAAAGGTAGTCCAAGAATGCCTGCTCGAAAAGCAGCCACAGGAGAGACAGCCTAGTTATCTCAGATTCATGATTAATGAGAATGGTAAAGGCTGACCGGAGAACTGTGGGAGGTTGGCTGCGGCTTAATTAACTGTGACATCACCTGTAAAAATGCGTAGAGGGAGCTGACATTCAAAAACTTCAGCTCAGTTGGGAAATTGATTCAGTTCTACCTTGGAGTGGGCAATGCATGTGCTTCCAGATCATAGCTTCCAGATGTTACATTTGGATTCCCAATCCCATGACCATGCTGACTGGGGATTATGGGAGCAATAGTCCAAAAAGACAATTTCAAAGCTTTTTCCTAAATGTTGACAGATTGCAATCCCCGCAATCCCCACACTATTGGCTATGCTGGTTTAAGATAGTGGAAGTGGCAACTAACGTCTGGAGAGCCAAACTGTCTCCATTCCTGCCATATGTTCAGGATAATCTCCTCCCAGGGTGGGGTTATAGGAAGCAGTCTGAGGCTTCTTCCACACAGCTGAATAAAATCCCACATTATCTTCTTTGAACACAGATATATGGCAGTGTGGAAGCAGATATTGTGGGATTTCATGCCTTGGTATTCTGGGATATAGGGCTGTGAGGAAAGGTCCTGAGATGAACTAGAAACCAGTACCAGAATCCATGGGATTTATCCAGTAGGCAAGAATAAAGATTAAATCAGACACACATAACAAACTAGGGGCCCCTTCCAGACAGGCCCTATATCCCAGCATCAGATCCTAGGTTTTTTGCCTTAAACTGGATTATATGAGTCCACACTGCCAGATAATCTGGGATAAACAGAAAATCTAGACTCAGATCCTGGGATATAGGAGGGCCCTTTGAAGCAGGAATGAGAGGCAGGCTAGAAATCAAAGTCATAAAAAGGCTGGTTCTAGACATTTGCTCCCTGAGATGAAGAGGAGCAAGGTGGACGTTCCATGGGTAGAAATTGGCTGAACCAGTATTTGAGTCTCACTTCATCATTGATAACACAGCCCAACAAGAACACATTTTCTTGTTGTCTCAATTTTAAGCCTGTTCTTGGAATTTATTTGGAGCACTGATTCAGAAATTACATTGGATAGACCACTTCACCGCTAGTTGTTTAGGTATGATTACCATGATTTTCTATATGTGAGCAGATGGTGACTGGTAGGTGCCAGATCTTCTGTATCTCAAAAACTAGAGTTGATGGGGGAAAACCGGTGTCATTTTTGGAATCAGCAGGTCAAATATACCTGGAAGCAGGGCTATCATTTCAGGCATCAAAATATGAGTTGACTTTTATAATATCCTCTGATAGACTTGAGGTCAACACGCTAACGGAAGTTGCAGGATAGGATAATCAAGACAACACATACAAGTCTATTCCCCAACGTCTTACCATTGCTTGCTTGAGACAATGCCTCACCAGACCTAATGGTATGGCAGTCCCCCATGAGGAACACACTAGGGCTCAGGAAGGTCTTGGTGCCTGATGCCAACCATCTTATAGAATAATTTAATGGCCTGCCAATCCTTGCCTAGGTCAAAGCTGCAGTGTGAGACAAGCAAGCCTCCAGGTTTGAGCCCAGGCAATTGCTCATGCCTTGCAATAATTCAAGAGATTCCTATTTTTTGCGTCTCCAGCAGCTGTAAAAGAAGCAGAATCTTTTGCATTTCGGACTAATGCAAATCTCAAAGACCCAGCAGTTCTGTAGAGATAAAACAGACAAACCCAACACTATGAGGTGAGACGGGATCTTACTCCTTTCAGAGCAGCCCAGCACTGTGACAGCTTTGCTGCTGGCTGAATCATTATTGGAGTGCATCTACACTAAAGAATAAATGCATGCAGTTTGACACTACTTTATTTGTCATGGTCCAATTCATTGGTCTCCTAGATTTGTGAAACACCAGCACTCCTTAGCAGAAAGGACTGAAGACCTTGCAAAATGTAATGCTGATGTCAAACTGCATTATTTTTATAAGGTGGATGTACCTTTGGACATACCTATATATACTTGAGTATAAGTCAACCCAAATATAAGCCGAGACACCGAATTTTGCCACAAAAAACTGGGAAAATGTATTGACTCAAATATAAGCTGAGGGTGGGAAATGCAGCCGCTCCTGGTCAATTTCAAAAATAAAAATAGATACCAATAAAATTACATTAATTGAGGCATCAGTAAGTTTAATTTTTTTGTATAAACTGTAAGTTAAGACTTTCCAACTCTGATTAAACCATTACTCTAACCTTCTTCAATGTAAATGTGCTTATGTATACTTCCAATAGAAATAAAGAGAGTAAAATAATAAATGGAATAAAAATAAAGAGTAAATAATGCAAATGTAATAATAATAGAGTAAAATACTAAATATAATAGAGTAAAATAATAAATATAATAACAATACAAATAGAGAAAATAATAAACGTTATCATTATTAGAGTAAAATAGTAAATTTAATAATAATATTTATTTATTATATAATAATAAATAACTTTGACTCGAGTATAAGGCAAGGAGGGCTTTTAGAGCCTAAAAAAGGGCTGAAAAACTTATACTCAAGTATATACGGTACATACAAATGATCTGAACAAGGGGAAAGTTGACCTAGTGCTGGTTCTATACTGCCCTATATTCCAGGATTTGATCTCAGATTATTTGTTTTGAATAGGTATATGTGTATATGATTCTACACTGACTTATAGTCTGGGATAAGCAGAAAATCTGTGATCAGACCTTGGAATATAGGGCAGTGTAGAAGGGGCTTAATTCTTAAACTAGACTGTATGAGAGCTGTTTGCCTCTCACCTTTGGTTTATATGGTGCCTGGAAGCCATGTGGTGATGGCTCAATGGGATTGTTGTAATCAGCCACAGCATGATGAAGTCTCTACATCACTGCCAGGAAATCTTGGAAGCAGCTGAGAGAAGCATTATAGGAGATAAGAACAGAGGGAGCCGCTTTATACTAAATCCAGCAATTGGTCCATTCAGCCTAGTCCTGTCAACTCTGATTCACAGGATTTCAGACAGGATACTTTCTTAGCATTATTGGAAATTATTTCCTGGTAGTCTCCAGCCAAGTGCTGACATGGCCCAGTTTACTTTTCAAAGTCAGATAAAACTTAGGGCTTATTTACACTACAACACTATTATTGCTCTTTGAGTGCTATGATTCCATTTAATGAAATCCTGAAATTTGCAGTTTACAGTGTTCCCTCACTCATCGCGGAGGTTCCATTTCATGACCAGCCACAGCAAGTGAAAATCCGCAAAGTAGGGAAGTGATATTAATTTTAATATTTATACATTATTTTATATATTTTATATATTATTTTCTTACCTGTGCTTCCTTACCCGCCTCCCAGCCCATCCCGAGGGCGCCTGCCTGCCTCCCTGGCCTTCGCAGACCCTGGCAGAGCCTCTGGAGCCACGCAGGCAGCAGCGGATTAGGGTGGCAGGCCTTCCCAGATGTGCCTCAGGCCACCGCACTTCCAGGGTCTGTGGAGGCCAGGGAGGCAGGCCTTCCCTGCTGAACCTCAGGCTGCTGCACTTCCGGGATCCCTGGCCTCCACTAGACCTAAATATTTTATATTTTATAATTTTTATTAATATTTTCAAAAATCTGCAAAACAGTGAGTTCACGTAAAGCAAACATAAAGCAAACTGTGAAGTAGCAAAGGAACACTGTAGAGAGGGGCATTTACAATGATTAGTGAGAAAGCTCCTCTAATTTTGGTAAAACTACAGACTCTAAGATTCCACAGGATAGAACTACAAAGATTTCATAGGATAGTTAAAGTGGAATAATAGTGTTATAATTCTGTTGTGTGAATGGGCCCCTGGTGAGTTATAAAATGGTAGAGTGGTATTCATGGTCTTGTGATCACCATGTAAAATCACCCTAAGACATTATTGAGCT
Organism: Anolis apletophallus; assembly: GCA_030556195.1. Lineage (NCBI taxonomy): Eukaryota > Metazoa > Chordata > Lepidosauria > Squamata > Anolidae > Anolis > Anolis apletophallus. The sequence goes on from JARBWK010000003.1 coordinate 91,023,244, forward strand.
GCAGAACTGAATACATATGAGTTGAGCACTTTTGATATCTTACCTCCCTTCAATAAATAATAATATTAATAATAATATAACAACTTTATTTATAGCCCATCCCATCTCCATGAACAGACTCAGGTCAGCCAATCAATCAAGTAATTGCACCAGTTCAACAATTCACTGTCTCTCAGTCATACTTCTCCATGCCTTCATAACCCTGTCTTCTCTCACTACTATGGTTCATAATTTTTAAACTTTTATTTCTATTTCAGAGCAATTTTGCAATTACATTTTAAAAAACACAAACAAACAAACAAAATATAACTAAAAATATAAAATAAATAGGAATGGAATAAATTTGGAATAGTGGGGAGATGGGGAGAGGAGAATTCTGCTCCCTGGCACCACTTTGCTGCCGGCTTGCTGGCACAGAAGTGGAAGGAATCCTTTGTACTCAAGTAGGTGACACTGATGAATTTTATCTGTCATTAGTAAAGGCCAAAATAACCATTGGGAGAAGGCAGACTGGAAACCAGATGTACACAGTGTCATGCAGGCCTTTGGTGATGGCCCAGCTGCAATATCTCTTTGCCTGCCTCATATAATAAAAGTCCTATGAAGGGCGTTCATTAAAGCTTTCCCCACTTCTATTTATCACAGGATGCTGAAACTGCACATGTGTAATAATATAAGTCTATAGGTTCCATGCCAATTTACAACTCAGAACTGATGATGGTCTTGATTTTACAGGTGAAGTGGAATATAAAGCAGTCATCAAGTTCCTTTACTTGAATAGCCACACATCAAAGGAGACATTCGATGAGATGAAAGAGGTTTATGATGATAATTCCCCATCATATGATGTAGTCAAGAACTGGCATCGCAATTCAAATGTGGTTGGACTTCAGTGGAAACAGCTCCAATTCCAGGGCGACCCCAGTCTGCTATTGATAAACACGCCATCCAGCAAGTGGAGGTTGCCATTTCGGAAAATCACAGCGTAACCATTTGCCACCTCGCCCAAAATGTCAAGATTAGTGTGGGGTCTGTGGGGAAAAAAATCCAAGACCATCTTCACATACATACGGTATCGCTGGGTCCCCTGGCTTTTCACACCTTTCCAGAAGCAGGAAGAAGACTGTAGTGCAGCTGGGCGAGAGTCAGTTGCATAAGATCTCTACTGACCAGAAGGTCATGAGTTTGAGGCCTGCCCGGGTCAGGATGAGCTCTCGACCAAATTGTGTAGCTTGTTGTCAACCTTTGCAACTTGAAAGACAGCTGCATCTGTCAAGTAGGAAATTTAGGTACTACTTTGTCTATATATGTTGTGTGTCTATGGCGTTGAATGTTTGCCTGTATATGTGCATTGTGATCTTCTAGGATGTTTTAAGGTAGAATAGCCATCTGAGAGCCATTAACAGAGGCCTTCATTAAAATAATTTTGCCCAAGTGCTCTTTTTGTGTATTTTTATGTATTTATCGTGTCAGAAATGAGTTGAGGGTACAATTAAAATGCATTTAAAAACACAACGTTTTTTTTAAAAAAAGAACTTGGCATTATGCTAAATGTCCTTTGACTAGAAGCTGGCCACTTGGAGTGCCTCTGGTGTCACTGTGAGAAGGTCCTCCATTGTGCATGTGGCAGGGCTCAGGCTGCATTGTAGCAAGTAGTCTGTGGTTTGCTCTTCTTCACACTCACATGTTGTGGACTCCACTTTGTAGACCCATTTCTTAAGGTTGGCTCTGCATCTTGTGGTGCCAGAGCAGTCTGTTCAGTGCCTTCCAGGTTGTCCACTCTTCTGGAAGGAGTTTCTCATACGTTCTCAGCCACTGAGTGAAGTGCTGGGTTTTAACTTGCCACTTTTGGACTCTTGCTTGCTGAGGTGCTCCTGCGAGTATCTCTGTAGATCTTAGGAAGTTTTTTCTTGATTTAAGGCATTGGCATGCTGGCTGATATCCGAACAGAGGATGGGTTGAAGATGTCAATGCCTTGTTCCTTTCATTGCTGGCTGCTACATCCTGGTGGATGTCAGGTGGTGCAATACCAGCTAAACAGTCTAATTTCTCCAGTGGTGTAGGGCGTATAATGTGTCGTGTCTCATTAGAAGCCACGTCCACTGTTTTAACATAGTAAAATGTTTTCCACACTGGGTATGCGTATTCAGCAGCAGAGTAGCAAAGCACAAGGGCAGATGTCTTCACTGTGTAAGGAGAATGGCAACAAGTCCCACTGATGTATTAACATCAGGCATAAATTATTGCTTAGAATTTACTTATGATGTTGACAGCAAGCCTCCAAAGCTTTCCTTTTTAAAAAGTTATGCTTATTTTTCATAAATGGGTGTGAAACAATATGAAAGTTTATGCAGAAACAGACCCAGAAATCAAACTGTATGTGGACACAATTCTTTCCCCCACAAATTCTCCATATTCATAAGAAATATCAGAGTAAAGGAAACCAAAGGGATACAAATATCAGGACTATGTGAAACACAGATATCTTTTAATTAACATTAACTAATGAGAATTATTTCAAACACCTTTTAAACATAATTAACATCTGCATTACCTATACAGATTATTTTTGTCACTACGATACTGAATGATTTTTGAACCCTATCAGTTGTCTTGTACCAAAATGTTATGGCCATCCAGCATGGAAGCTAGAGCAGGTTTCACAACCAGCAGTTGGATTGAAGAACAAATGAAATCATAGAGTTAAATCCATGTAGATGGTTTAAACCAAGGGTATAGGCTTTGATGTTCTGGTACATTTTGAGGTGGTTTTCTTTTTTTTACTTGCAACTGAAGTGCAAACCCTGATCAGAAATGCAGTCCAATTTGCTGTTTGTGGAGATGATAAATGGCTTCTTTGACATCTGTTGGATTAGGTGATTTTTAGAAACTATTTTTCAAGATCAAAGGTGAGGAATAAAGAAGGGGAGGAAGCTTGTTTTCTGTAGGCTGTAAAGGAGGAAGATCACACAGAGAAGAAAATTATGATGCATAGTCCCTTCACAGAGGAAAAGTATCTAAGAGCTTCCTGCATTCATCAGTCATTAGTCAAACTAATCCATTTCAAAGAGGGATGAGAAATGCGTATCAGTTTATTTTGGATCAGAAATTCTCAAAATTCTCAAAATTAAGGTGTAGGAGAAAAGGGAACAAAGTTTGACCATTCCATTGAGCAGTCGTTGTGATGCAATGGGTTCAACCCTTGTGCTGCTGAACTGCTGACCTGAAAGTTGGCTGAACTGCTGATCTGAAGGTTGGCAGTTCAAATCCATGTGACGGGGTGAGCTCTTGTCTGTCAGCTCCAGTTCCTGCCAACCTACCAGTTCAAAAACATGCCAATGTGAGTAGATAAATAGGTATCACTTTGGCGGGAAAAAGTAAAGAGATGCTCCAAGCAATCTTGCCGGCCACACAAACAGGAGGTGACAATGCAGATTCCTCAACTTGAAAATGGAGAAAGCACCTCCCCAGAGATTGAGATGAGCACCACCTCTAGAAGCTGGAAATGAAAGGAGAAGCCTCTGCTTTTGTTTGTGTGTGTCTCATTGAATATGATTGTAAAGGCATTGCATGTTTGCCAATGTATGTAAATGCTCTAATCTGCTCTGAGTCCCCTAGAGGAGAAGGGCGGAATATACATAAAGTATATTAAGAACATAAGAACATAAGAACATAAGAAGAGCCATGCTGAATCGGACCTCAGCCCATCTAGTCCAGCATTCTGTATCACACAGTGGCCCACCAGTTGTACACGGGGATCTCGAGCAGAAGGGAGGCAAACCCTGACCTGCTCCCGACCCCCCACAACCAGTACCCAGGGAAATCCTGCCTACCTCAACCACTCCGAGGTGGCACTTGAATGTCCTTTTCAGTAACTACCGATACACTTGGTATCCATGAATCTGTCTAATCCTGCCTTGAAGTTGTTCAGGCTGACCGCTGTCACAACCTCCTCTGGAAGTGAGTTCCATAACCCAATGACCCTCTGGGTGAAGAAATATTTCCCTTTATTAGTCCTAATTTTCCTACCTTGGAGCTTCAGGGAGTGCCCTCTAGTCCTAGTGTTTTGTGACAAAGAAAATAATTTTTCTTTATTCACCTTTTCTATCCCATGCATGATTTTATACACTTCGATCAAGTCACCTCTTAGACGCCGTCTTTCAAGGCTGAAAAGACCAACCTGGTTTCATAAGGGAGCCGCTCCATCCCTTGGATCATTCTTGTTGCCCTTTTCTGTACCTTTTCCAGTTCCGTTATATCCTTCTTAAGGTGCGGAGACCAGAATTGTACACAGTACTCCAAATGTGGCCTTACCATAGATTTGTAGAGAGGTAATACAACATTTGCTGACCTATTTTCGATTCCCTTTCTGATCATGCCTAGCATAGAATTTGCTTTTTCACTGCTGCAGCGCACTGGGTTGACATCTTCATTGAGCTGTCCACAAGACCCCAAGATCCCTTTCCTGGTTTGTCTCGAAAGCTTTGACCCCATCAGTTGATAAGTGTAGTTGGGGTTCTTTGCCCCGATGTGCATGACTTTACACTTGTTTAGGTTAAAATGCATTTGCCACTTTGTTGCCCATTCACTCAATTTCGAGAGATCTTTCTGGAGCTCTTTACAATCAGTTTCATTTTTAACTACCCTGAACAATTTAGTGTCGTCTGCAAACTTTGCTACCTCAGAATTCACTCCTACATCCAGATCATTAATGAATAAATTAAAAGTAACGGACCCAAAACTGAACCTTGGGGTACGCCACTTCCCACCTCTTTCCACCCAGAGAAGTGTCCATTTATTACCACCCTTTGTTTCCTACAGTTTAGCCAGGTTCCAATCCAGGACAAGACCTGTCCTCTGATTCCGTGGCTGAAGAGCTTATTTAGGAGCCTTTGGTGAGGGACTTTGTCAAAAGCCTTTTGAAAGTCAAGGTAAACAATATCAATTGGGTCCCCTTTATCTATGTGTTTATTTACACCCTCAAAGAATTCTAACAAGTTAGTAAGACATGATTTGCCTTTGCAGAAACCATGTTGATTTTCTTTCAGCAATGCCTGTTCTTCTATGTGCCTAGTAATTTTTTCTTTAATAATGGTTTCCATCATTTTGCCTGGAACTGAGGTTAAACTGACTGGTCTATAATTTCCTGGATCACCTCTGGATCCTTTCTTGAAGATTGGTGTTACATTTGCCTCCCTCCAGTCCTCGGGTACAGTGCCTGATCTTAGAGAAAGGTTATATATCTTAGCTAGAAGTTCAGCAATTTCACACTTGAGTTCCTTAAGAACTCTGGGGTGGATGCCGTCTGGACCTGGTGATTTGTTGACATTTAGTTTAGTAAGGCATATGAGAACATCCTCCTTGTTTATCTCTATCTGTTTTAATTCTTTTAATTCCCTCCCTGAAAAAACTGACTCAGCTGAAGGCATATGTTGTCTGTCCTCCTGTGTGAAAACGGAGGCAAAGAAGTCATTTAGCCGCTCAGCAATCTCTTTGTCTTCGCTGATTTTCCCTTTCTGGCCATTGTCGTCGAGTGGCCCAACTGCTTTTCTAGTTGGGTTCCTGCTTCTGATGTACTTAAAGAAGTTTTTTTTTTTTAATATTCTTTGCTATGTGTGCCTCAAAATCTCTCTTGGCTTTCCTGACTGTTGCTTTGCATTTAGTTTGCCAGAGCTTGTGTTCCTTTGTTGTTGTTGTTTTCATCATCATCATCATCATAATTCCTAAAACTATTTCCCAAGCCCTTTCAAAAATAATAATGGTTTATGATCCTTATCCACCCTTAACTTATTTCTGGAAAACCACCTCCCTTGCTCCATTGACAGCTATGCAATATACAGGCCAGACAAATCTCTGTAGGAAAAGCCTACAACCTCGGATAGAGGAATAGTTATAGTCAGGGGCGGATTTACCATTAGGCAAAGTAAGCACCCGCTTAGGGCGCCACGTAGTCAGGGGCGCATCTGGCCGCCAGGTTCCACGCATGTGCCATTGCTGCAAAGGGACTCCAGCTGGACTGAGACGCCAATCGCCCAAAATGCCCCAGCTCCGTCCCGGCTGCAAAAAGTTCCTCCTTTTCGGCCTCACTTAGGGCGATTGGTATCTCAGTCCATCTGGAGTCCCTCCGCAGCAATGGCGCATGCACAGAACTAGCTGGCCCAGCGCATGCGCGCCCGGCGTGCATGCGCACGCTCCACGAGGCTGGAGAGCGAGGGGGCGCCAAAATAATGTTTGCTTACCATTTTAAATTACCTTAGTCCGGCCCTGGTTATAGTACATGTATTCTTTTGTCTCAGCAGTGACTAGTAAAAGCCCATAGAAGAAAGGTGTCAAAATGGGAGGAAAAGTATAATTCGATGCTTTTAGAAGTGTTGCTGAGTCTAGGCCTGGATCACCCCTTTGATCATTTATTTTTCCAGATATCTCTGTGATTTTTTTCTAGAGCTAGTCTAGGAAGAGAGAGAGAAAAAACTTTTGCAATAGCAAAATTGTTATTTCTCTATGCACTACTATCTGCATTTTGCTGTAAAATGATTTTCATGATTCCTCATCACTATTCCCCCAACCTCTAATTTCTTGAAACTGTAACTGTTTATGAAACTTCAGAAGCTTCTTTTTCAAACACAGGTTACAAATTGAAAGAAGAAGGGCTTTCAAATTCATTCCAAAACATGGTCCTAATCCTGTTCTCCCTTAGATCCCCTCTACTGGTTTTTAATGTAATGTTTTTTAAAATGTTTTTAATGCTTTTTAATGATGTTGATTATATGGTGTATTTTAAAATTGTACTGTGGTGTTGCGGCCTGTAGTGCTGCAAATGTAAGCCGTGCTGAGTCCCCCTGCGGGGGTGAGAAGCTACGGGGTACAAATACCATAAATAAATAAATAAATAAAACTGCTTTTCTCATGGATTTATAACAGTAGTTCCCAGGCTGTGGTCTCTGGACCACCAATGGTCCACAAGAACTACAATATTGCCCGTGGCCTCACAGTTACTACACCGTTGCAACGAGAGTGACTGGTCTCACCAAACCCTCTTATAGTGCAAAGGCTTATTAAATATGGTTTTCTGTGGGCAAGCAGATGGCAACTACTGGATGGCAAATGGTCTGTATCAGAAACTAAAGCTGATGCGGTCTATCCAATGCAATTTTCTGAATCAGCACCCCAAATAACCAAACTGAATCTGAAGTTGACAGAACTGATTTGTAACTCTTTTGGTTCTAATGTTGGAGAGTGGTCCCTGGTCAAATGGTCCCTGGACAAGTGGTCAAAAAAGATTGGGAATCACTGATTTATAAGGAATATGGTTATGTCAGGATGTTGATTTTAATATTATTTCTATATAAAGCAAACATTGCCAGCAGAAAATATCTTTGGACATCACAAACATATGAGTATTGCCAATTGCATGGCAAAATCTAAGAAGTGGAGCACAGATCCATCTTTAGAAGATTAGTATCTGATTGTTACCAGGCTGGCAGCACAGATAGCAGTGCCTTTTGGGTGATAGCGGCTTCTCAGCCTGAAAAATTCCTACAGGTTTCCAGAGGCAAAAAATAATTATATACTGGCCATCTTTTGTGATATCTGTTTGGTTGATGAAACCATTAACTCTGAGAATTCCTGCACCAAGAAAACCCTGTGAAATTCATAGAATTGCCACCAGCTGAGAAGTGACTTGAAAGCTTGTGTATGAACACACACAGGGACATTTTTGTGACATCATCAGTGTATTTAATTCTTATTGGTCCTAGTGCTACTATATTATACTCCTGCTAGTGATTTTCCTGACAAATGTATATTAAATAATATAGCAGTTTTTATTAGTGGCTTATGACTTGTTGTTAGTCACCCTGAGAGCTTCCTTATGAAGTAATATAAATGTTGATACAGAAATAAGCAACCAATTTAATGCTGAAAACGGATGATTTATTTAACTGCATGTCACTCATTAAGACATTTGAGTTGCACATGAAGAGAGGATTATACATCAGGATATGTCTATCATACATTCTTCTGTAATGAGGCCCATTCCATCTGGTGACAAATAAGTCTTTACATTATTGTCACAAAATCCCTGATGCAGTTGTTTACTTCCTCCGGGGCTTAGAAAGATGATGTTTATTTAGAACCCGCAGTGGCCATGCTAAGTAAGATGATTCACAAAGTAATGCCTTTGTGTGAAGTGGAGCACAGTTGGTTTAAACCCCCAAAATCCAGGATACTAATCGGAAATAGCTGTGCACCGTGAATACAGCCAACCTTCTATTCAAGGTGAGCCCAGGCTTAAAATTTTTTTAAAGTAGGCAAGCTTTGTGAAAAACATATTTCGATGTTGTTAGTTAAAAACCAATATAAATCTTGCAATTGTGTGAAATTTAATGAGAAGTGACAAAGCAAAATTCCTGAGAAGACACCTTTGATTCTGTAAGTAATTGGAACAGGGAAAGCACAGAAACTGCTGGTATTAGCAGTGGCACATTTGGCTTTATTTATCTGAAAATACCACAAAAGGGCTCACATGCTTGATCATACCAGGTGACGTTGTGAATATACTTTAGTTTGGAGAGCACCTGGATGAACACTGCAATAGAAGCACATGCACAGAATGAGATCATGTGCTCTCCAACTCTCTCTTGGGTATTTCGCTAGAAATATGTATAATATTTGGGTAGCTGTGGTTCACCACTTGTGAATGAGGTATATTTAAAGGAGCCAGATGACGTTCTGAATGTACTTTAGTTTGGAGAGCACCTGAATGAACACTGCAAAAGAAGCACATGCACATGCACAGAATGAGATCATGTGCTCTCCAACTGTCTCTTGGGTATTTCGCTAGAAATATGTTTAATATTTGGGTAGCTGTGGTTCGCCACTTGTGAATGAGGTATATTTAAAGGAGCGGGAATGAAGGTGAGTCCTAACTGGCTTAAGGGCAACAATACAAGTTTGGGACTTTCTGAAGCTTTGCTGCACCATAGACATCTTCTTTGCTGGTGTGCAAGGCCATTCTCATTAGGACTTTGTAAGGAGCACCAGCAAGTTTTGCGATTCCCTACGCCTTCACTGCAGGGCATGCAGCGAATACTAAACAGGGGAAAATCTAAACTTAGAAAGTGACTGGTTTCCTCTCCATGGAGATATGGATCACACAGCTAAGTAGGAGGAAGACAAAATGCCACATTAGGTGATTTCGGCAATGGCTCCTGGAAAGGCTGCTACTGCACTCTGCTGGTCTAATACATATCAGCCAAGAGCTGCAAGGAGAGAGAACGAAGGCACAGTATGGACTTTTATCATCACTGATGATGGGCAGGGAGCATAGTTGAAGTAAACACGGGGCTTCTATTCAAGGCCACAAAAATGAATTTGAGAGATCAAGGAAAGGTTACTTTTGCAGATTCCACCCCCCCCCCCCCCCCCTCACACTCAGAAGTGTCTTCTGATCTCCAGCTACCAGAATCAGTTATCCACCATGGTTACAGGTATCTGTCATCCACGAATCTCAAAATTTCCTAGCTTTGGCATTGTCCGTGCAATATGTCTGATGGGGTTCAATGTTGGGAACTGGAATGGCATTTCTTTGCAAAGAACACATGATTACATGGTATCCTTTCATTTACTCAATATCAAGGCAAGCCCCCTGTTATTTCCTAGTTCAAAGTTCTGATTAGAAACTCTTTCATTTTTCTTCCTGTATGAATCACATTTTCCTGCATCTTCCTTCAATTTGTTTAGGGGAGCCTGAATATATTTTTCTGCAATTAAGCCTCATATCAAACTTTTGATATGTCTCTTTTGGGGATTGTCCAAGAGCCCCAAGGAACACCTTGTTAGGAAGGATATCCACTTTTGAATGTAGTCTGAATACTTCAATGTAGGATCTGGAACTCAGGTGTCTAACACAGAGATTGCATTGACTTTTGCCTGGTATAGTCTTTTCTAGATTCCCAAATGTCAGATTATTTATTGAGTAGAAATTATGGATTTCCTCCCAAAGCGACTTTTCCCATTTCTACTGTCTAGCCCAGCATTTTCTACTTTGATAGATGAACATGTCTCCCGGAAAGAACTTTCACATTAGCGATTTTATCCTTCTCATTGTAGGTCTTCCATTGGTGTCTTGTCTTCAGCTTTTGAGCTACCATCCTTCCACTTAATAGGAGAGCAATACCACAGAAGGGAAACAAGGAGTAACACTGTTACCCGCATTTAGATTTTTGGCTTTTGTAAAGATGGCACAATTCAGAGAAAATGTGTGTATTATGACTGCTGGATGGGGGAAGAGAAAATATAACAAGAAAAACCCTTTTGATTCCCCAGAAGTTTCAGGGGGGTTTTCCCCCATGTCAGGAGCAACTTGAGAAACTGCAAGTTGCTTCTGGTGTGAGAGAATTGGCCGTCTGCAAGGATGTTACTCAGGAGACACTCAGATGTTTTTGATATTTTATCATCCTTGTGGGTGGCTTCTCTCATGTCCCTGCATGGGAAGCTGGAGCTGAGAGAGGGAGCTCAACCCACTCTCCCCGGATTTGAACCACTGACCTATTGGCCATTAGTCCTGCCGGCACAAGGATTTAACCTATTGCATCACTGGGGGCTCCTTTCAGGGTGAAAGAACTGCCTTGAAAACTGTGTGTACAATCAGCCCCTCCACCCCATATCCATGAATTCTTATGCACAGATTCAACCACTCATAGTTTGAAAATATGTGCCCCCAAGAAAAATCCAAATAGTAAGCATTGATTTTGCCATTTCATATAAGTGACACCATTTTACTATGCGGTTCTATATAATGAACTTGAGCATACACACATTTTGATATTATAGGGGACCCTCAAACCAAATCCCAGATGATACCAAAAATCTATATATTCTCCTCTGTGGGTTTTTTCAAAATCTAAATGCTATAAATTGAGCAACTATGGTTGATGTTTAATATAGCATGGGTAGTGACATCACTGATGTTATCACTTGCTCTCTGGACCTAGGCTGGTACTAAACTAGAAACCCTAAATATGTTCTCAAAGTTATTTTTAAAACCGAATTTTAAGCACATTTTGGGAGGATTTTTTCAACATATTTTATGCCACTTTCTTTTAAGCAATCCATGATATTTGAAAGATGCTGCTGTGGCCCAGGCAGATGTCGGAAGAAGATAAGAGATGCAGTACACCAGCGACAACATTTCCTTGCAGCACTTGTTAGATAACATGGTTTAAGGACAGCCCTCCCCAGCCTGACACTTCTCATCATCTCCAATTGGCAAACAGACTGCAGGAAAAAAAACCCTGCATATACATGGGAAGCAAGTTAGAACACTGCCCTACCTCACCAAGATTATTCAGAGGAGAAGCTGCGTTGAATGCAAACTATTCCCAATCTAGGGATGTTGGGAATTGCCAAAGCCTTAGTCCTGTGGTTCTCAACCTGTGAGTCCCCAGATGTTTTGGCCTTCAACTCCCAGAAATCCTAACAGCTGGTAAACTGGCTGGGAAAAGTTATAGACCAAAACACCTGGGGAGAACCACTGCCCTAGAGACCTGGTTGAGAACCACTGCCCTAAACTGACTTTGTGAAGGCATGATATATCTATGTTTCTGAGTTGGCATGTGTGGATCTGGTATAAATCCTCCTTTTTGCCCCTTTTTGATTCTTCTAAACAGAGCTGGGAGAGGGTTGTGCTGGCAGCTCCTTCTTCTTGCTGATCTTGAAAATCAGCAGGCAGTTCAGTTGGCATAAGAAACAAGGAGCCTCTGCCTTTCCTAATCCTCTTCAAACCAGCACCTCTTTGCTTTAGGATCACACTGTTATATTGCCAAAAAGAGTACTTCTGATGGAGCCCAAAACACCATGGGTCACTCATGGATGAGCCATCTATATTATGGCTTCTAAAAATACTGCTAGCAGCAGAAATGCCAACAATTTAACATGTTAAAAATCCCTCTATCCAGTGTTAAATGGATTAGACTCCCAAGCTTGCCAACAATTAATGCAACACATTAAGCCTTTCCTACTAAGGTTCTTATCTCTGCTGCTTACAGGAGTGATGCAGAAGAGGTTAAGTGTGCTGGGAAGCAAAAGTGCTTCTTCTCCAATATAAATGGTCTCCTCCCCCCCTCCCACATTACAGCTGGCATTCTTTTAGTGGCATATACAAGCTAAGTCACAGTATCCATGTAGGACAAATTGCTGACCATATTGAAATGGATGTGTTCTGCTGACAGAGTTGGCAGCAGAATTGTACATATATCAACATTGTGCACTGCGGCTGTGCATTATATATTAAAGATTGTGCATTGATGTTTTCGATTGTGCCTTGTAAGCACTGCACAATAGCCCCTGATCATTAACATGTGTTGTCCTGTGTTTTTATTCTGCGTGTGAGATCTTTAGTGCTGGCATTGCATATTCCTGCATACAGATATTTATGGTATGCTAAGAGGATGCTGGGAGCCCCCAGTGGTGCAGCAGATTAAACCACTGAGCTGCTGAACTTGCTGACTGGTTGGCAGTTCAGATCAGGGGAGTGGGGTGAGCTCCTGCTGTTAGCCCCAGCTTCTGTTTATGTTTTACGCGTTTGAAAGACCATTTTAATTGATATGTCTATATTTTTACAGCTTTATAATATTGTGTTTTACTGATATTGTTGTTGTCTGAATCTGGCATTGAATTACTGCCATAGTTTGTAAGCTGTCCTGAGTACCTCTTCGGGGATGAGAAGGCTGGGGTATAAGTACAGTAAATCAATCAATCAATCCCCTATTTTCTAAGGTGCCATTACAATGTGGGAATTAACACTGGATTTATACTTCCACAGAGTTAGCATACAGCAATAGTGTCACTGTTTGATTTTGATTCTGGAGACTAGGGTTCAAATCCTGGCTCGGAAAATGGAAACCTGCTGGGTGACCTTGGCCAAGTCACAGTATCTCAACATCAGAGGAAGGTAAAGACAAATCTTCTGAAGGAGTCTCACCAAGAAAGCCCTTGTGATAGGTTAACCTTAGGTTTACCATGAGTTGGGAATGACTTGAGGGTACACAATAAAAACAATGTATTAAAAAATGAGGGTAATGTCTCTCTTAGGAGTCCTGGTGGCGCAGCGGGTTAAGTCACTGAGCTGCTGAACTTACTCACTGAAAGGTTGGCAGTTCAAATCCAGGGAGCGGGGTGAGCTCCTGCTGTTTGCCCCAGCTTCTGCTAACCTAGCAGTTAGAAAACATGCAAATGTGAGTAGATCAATAGGTACAGCTTTGGGGGGAAGGTAACTGCCCTCCATACAGTCATTCCGGCCACATGACCTTGGAGGTCTCTATGGGCAATGCCGGCTCTTTGGCTTAGAAATGGAGATGAGTACCACACCCCCCAGAACTGGACACGACTAGACTTAATGTCAAGGGGAAACCTTTACTTTACCTTAACATTTCTCTTATAATTGATGAGCATCTATTCACCACTCTAATTGGAGCTTCCGAGTTGAAGTCCAAAGAATCTTGAATTATATAACACACACAGTGTGTGAGAAAGAGCAGGGGAGACAGATCCATCCGGTCTCTTACTCTTCATCATTTTCAAAAAAAAAACACCAATTATCAAAGCCAATTTAGTGAAGGCCAAAATACAGCATCCCAAGCTAATAAGAAATGCAGGTGGCTGGGGGTGAGTGGGAGGAATAAGGCATTTCTTCTTCTAATAATAATAATAATAATTAATGCTTCACTCCAAAGTTTTTCATTTTTGTTGATAATTCCGGAAAGACAGTGCTTTTTTGCAAAAGGAAAAAAAGGAGAAGAAAAGGAAGTATCACCTATGAGGGAAGTAAGGGGGAGATGCTCTTTGGCAGATGATTCACCCTATCTTTAGTCTCTAGAATACAGCACTGGATTTGAGCTTCCTAATCAGCCCCACTCCTGGCTGTCCTGCCTTTGCTGTAAAGGAATTTTTCTAATCTCTCTAAAGCACATGATGTAATTACACCTAACTGAAAGATACCAGCAGCCAAATATTTCAGACTAATCTCTTATTCTAACCAAGTAGAAATCTCTCTCTCTCTCTCTCTCTCTCTCTCTCTCTCTCTCTCTCTCTCTCTCTCTCTTCTTATTCTTCTTCCTTTTTATTTTGTTTTATTGTAATTTTTTTTCAAAACATTCTGTAGCATTTTAAAGTGCCTTGGACATTTGCAAAACAAGAGCATTTCAAGACCAGAAAAATATGCCAGGCACAGTTCCCTGGGCAGCTCATTTGCGCTTATCTGCAGGGAATTCTTGACAATGAAAATTTATCTGTAGCTGCCAGAATTAGCATAGAGCAGCTTCCCAGCTTTTGCTCTTCTGTGGCATCCAAGTCTAGAAGACTATCTCGGACCACAGTGGGACCTTGTGGTCAAAGACATCTAAATCCTAAGGAATAAAAAAAACAGGCTCGCTCAAGCTACTAAAGCCATTATTCTGTGGGAGAAGCTGTTCTTCAAAATGAAAAGAAGCATATCTGGAAAACCAGGTGCTTCATTTTGACATCTTGGGGAATGCATCTTGTTCTCAAAATCATGCCCAAAGGTTGTATTGCTAAGGAGAGAATGGCATGCTGTGTTAGCAACCCATGTTTCTTAGAAATAGACTTGCTGGTTATGGCAATGTAAGGGCCATGGAGGGACATTTTCGGGATGTCTAGTGGAGATGGGCATCTATACTTCTTCCACAAATTTTCTCTCCCTCCACCTATTTATTCAACATATTGGGATGGTGGAAGAGAGGGAAACACACACACACGAAGGGAAACAACTATTTGGAAAATAATAATAATAATAATAACTTTATTTTTGTATCCCGCCAACAGCTCCCTGGATGGACTCAGGGTGGCTTACATGGAGACGAGCCCAGTCAACATAGTTAAAATAACATAACTAAAAAACATAAACAACAGAATAAAACAGCAACATTATAACAAAATGTAAGACCAAACCATCGGACCAACAACCAATGAACCTAATAATTAGTTTCTGGGAATGGGTGGGCGGACTGGTGCCAATCCATTGTTGAGGGAAGATTGAAAAACCCAAATGTGTAGACATGTATTAGATCAGGGTTGCCCAGGAAGTCGATTGCGATCGACCAGTTGATCGCGGGACCGAAGGAGGTGGATCGCAGCCAGATGGGGCACTTCTGCACTGCACGCGCGCACCTTCTGCCAGCCCGCACCTTCCACGCTGCACACCATCCACGTTTGCTTCCGGAGAGAGAATCAGGGTGCTCCTCTCACCAGCAGCCATCCTCAAGCCTGGAGAAGCTTCTGGTAGAGCTGAAGCCAGAGGGGGGCAGCCTTGAGGAGGGCAGGGCCAAGCCAGCCTTGTGCTAGCTATGCCACCAATGGCTTGGCACTGCCATCCTCAAGCCTGGAGAAGCTGCTGGTAGAGCTGAAGCCAGAGGGGGGTGGAGCCAGGCCGCACCAAGCCCTGCCCCCTCTTCAGCTTCAGCTCTACCAGCAGCTTCTCCAGCCTTGAGGAGGTAGGTAGATCTTTCTGACTTGGTTTTATTATAAGTAGTTCACATGCTGAAAAAGTGTGGGCACCCCTGTATTAGATCATGAATTTCACAGGGTTGTCATGGGCAATAAATAGAGGTAGTTGTGCTTGTTCCTTCACCTGCAGTAAAGTCTACAGTGTCTTGTATTCATGAGCCAGTGTAATGAGTAGGATTATCACCAGGGTTCAAATTCTCTCATTGCCATGAAATGCACTGAGTGACCTTGGACGAGTCACATGTTCTCAGTCCCTAAGAGGACATTGGCAGACCCCTCCTGAACAAATCTTGCCAAGAAACCCTGTGATAAGACCACCTCAGGATTGCCAAAAGTTCGAAATGACATGAAGGCACATAAATATAACAAAACAGTATCATTGATGAGTTCTCATCCAAATACTAACCAGACTTAGCTTCCGCGATTAGATTGAATGTTTAGGACCGTTGAAGCCCTAATGACCTTTATGTTGACTACTAATTCCCATCACTATTGCTCTAACCATCTTCAGTTGCAGTTATTGGCACCCATGTCTGTGAGGTGGCAAATTCACTTTGAATTTTAATTTGTTAAAGGAGACATTCTAGGATAGGGTCTAGCACCGTGGATAGGTCTTTAAAGTCACATAAAAAGAACACAGGATATTCAACCTCTGACTGAACCATCAGCCACCACTGATCCCCCCATTTCCACTAAGAAAGGAGCAGGAGGTTGGGAATCTGGCGTTTCTTCATAATTTGGCCACAGTTCTATTTGACTAAGAGTTGCTCCTGATTGCACTTACTCAAGGGAAGCAACCAGCTCAATCACAAGTTTTCACATGCATTTATTCTACTTTAACTACTTAATCTATAATTCAAGAGTTGCACTTGAATTTTACCTGCAGCAGGGGTAGGCACCTGGAGTGCCCAGATGTTTTTGCCTGCAGCTGCTATCAGCTAAACATAGTATATTCAATGATAAGAGAGTATGGGTGTTGTAGTATAAAAACATTTGGAGGGCCATGGCTGACCACCCTTTACCTGAAGTAATATTGGGCACCCACTGGCAATGGAGCTTCAATGGGATTGGAAAGCTAAAGTTTTCCTAAATGGGTGCTATGTATTGGAGAGAGGTTCTTAGCATGACTATCATGTAAGCATTGTGTGGCTATACTGTCTTTTCCTTTGTAGTGCATTGTAAGCATTGTAAGCAAAAATGATGGAAGTGGTGACAGGACAATATGGGAAGGCTCCAATAAAAGATAATAGCTGTCAGAAATATCATACCGTTTCTATCTTTGAGGCAGGTTGATCGCAGGATAATAGTACTGTTGGGAAGTTCTCTATTCCATCATTTGATGGTGTGCAGATTGTTCAAATGCCCAAGAAGGAAAAACAGCCATATATACCAGGCGCAATTCTGAGAGAAGGGAAATGTGTTTTCTTAAGGATAGAGAAATTTCCCAGGGCAGGCTGCCACATAGCCCTACTGTCCCTAGAGTTTAGCTAAAGTGAATTTCAAAGCTAAGACGGTGGTTTTTGCAATGAGCATTCTACTGCTAAGTTAGCTAAAAACTCAAAAGAAAAGAAAAAGACCTGTGCACAAATATGAGAGAGAGAGAGAGAGAGAGAGAGAGAGTGTACACACACACACACACACACACACACACACACACACTATTGCAAACTATAAAACCAAATGATATCAGTACAAGATTTACAAATATGCTTAATTTTCCGATTTCCAACCTGAGTTCCAGGGCCCCATGTGGGCTTTCCCTGGGCGTCCAAGACACACTGATATTGAGCAATTTCGATACAGCCTGGCCCAGAGGGGGCAGAGACCCGAAAGCACCCCTAAAGCGAGGATTTTAAAAGGGACTCTGGTGAGTAAGAAATAACAATCCCTTGCCCAAATAATCTCACCAAAGAAGTCCGGAAGAAGATGCCACTGAGGTCTTTAATTCTCATCAGCTGAAAAGGATGACAGCTACAATATCCTTGCTGAAAAGCAGTTACATTTACATTTAAAATACATGCTATACTTATAGTTATACAGAGCTGTCAAAATTCAAATCGCCCGCCCACTCGCGCCAGCCGGCCGGCCAGTCTCCACACTGATTGGATGGAACGTTGGAACCAGCTGGGAGGCAAACGCTGAGAAGGGCAGTATAAAAATGTCGTAAATAAATAAATAGACACACAAGTCCAGAGAAAGAAAGAAAATTACCTGATGGAATGGAAGGGCTGGCATAAAAAAGTAACAGTTAGGTTGAATCCAAACAGAAAACAGGAATATAACATCGATTATGTAGGCTTTTATGTTACACTCCCCAGCAACGTTTGCACCATTTGTTGTGATTCTGGCATCTTCAACCAAACTTGTCTAGCAAGTTGTACAGATCTAAACAAACTTAAGTTGTGGTCACAGTGTTATGGTTTTGCATCTTTGCTATGTCTCCAAGACATGGAGAATGTCTTGCTCACCAATGAACCCTTAAGAGGATATTACAAGTGTGTCAGTAAATACACATTGGAAGAGATAGTCAGGGTCTCTTACAATTTCAGCATTAGGCAAATTGGTTCTCTGAACAAATGTACCTCTCTGAAAATGTAGAAAATCCGTCACTTTGTGGGGTTCCAGGCTTTAACCAATAGAATTTCAATTTAGGGATTTATTCCCAGCCCAGCTCATATTTACTTACTAGTATTGAAGGACCAGTCAGTCTTCCTCTTTGCAGATTCAACAATTTATTGGAACTCTAGCTGCTGTTAAGAGGGAAGGGACAGATCTCTCACCTATCCTAATTGGGGCTTTCTGATGCTGAGCTGAACTCTGGGAAATGTACTTCAGGTTGGGCCCTTTGAATTCTCTGCCATAGGTCTCCTCTCCTTTCCAAACTACATTTCCCAGAATTCTGTGCTCTCTCATTCTCTTTCCCAGCTCACTCCGCTCCTCCCGCCTGCTGCTTTCCTGTCCTCATGGCGAGAGGCAACCTATCTCTTCTTAATTTAAAGAGGAATGGCAGCCTTTTTGGCTTTGCCTCGCTTGCACTGAAAATGAAACTGACTTGAAATGAAAAAGTATTGGGTGAGTTTTGATTCTTAAGTTTGTGCTTGGGTTCTCCTCGTTTATATATATAACTTACAAATTAGACACAACTTATGATTTAAAAATTTTGCACACCCCTACTGGATATCCAGAGCCTTGACTGCCTTTTCAAAACGCATATGCATTCATCTTTGTTTATCCTTCTCTTATCGGAACTATAAGCCTCTGGACACATCTGGTCAAGTAAATAGTATAAAACACAGTCTTGGTGATAAAGGGATTATCTGTCTTTCACATATATACAAAGGAGATTATATTATCAGGTCTGGGAAATCGCTGGAGGGGCATTGCCTGATGGCTCAGCGATCTCTGTTCTCAGGGGTTTATGCTAATAGGGGGCATTGGGGAAATGTGTGCCTTCATAATACACGTGATTTTAACTTATACACTATGAATTACTACAACATACAATCAATACAACATACACCAAATAATTATTCAGTGTGTTTATTAAAGGATTTAATTTGATAGAGTTCGGGGTCCTTCTGATGTTCTCAGCAGCTTCAGAACAGCAGAACATGGATGGAATGGAATGGAAAAGGGTTTTTAAAAATAAAAATAAAATCATGTATTTTGCACGAAGTCTTATAAATGTCTAAATTAATTTGGGAGGCCAGGGGTGCGGGCAGGGCCGGCCTGACCTTTTCCGGGGGAGTACGCGAAGAAAATTTTGGTGCCCCCCCTGGCGCCGCATCATATTGTCCCTGCCGCCGCCAAGACAGCCGCCCCACGGGCCGGCTGCACTACACCTCCCGAAGCACGGACATTTCCGCGCATGCCCAGAAGCAACGACAGGCGCTGTAGCGCCTGTAGACGTTTCTGCGCATGCGCGAATGTCCGCGCATGTACACTGCGGCCTGAGCGCGCCTGCGCGCTGGCTCCAAAGCCGCAGGCGCGCTCGGGACTCAGTGCCCATGCGCGATTTTCGCAGATGCCCAGAAGCAACTACAGGCGCTGTAGTGCCTGTAGTTGCTTCTGGACATGCGCGGAAATGTCCGTGCTTCGAGGCGTGCTGCAGCCGGCCCGGGGCTGGCTGTGTGGCGGCTGCGGCGCGGCAGGGCGGGGCGCGAGCGAGGTGGCGCCGCGCCGCCCTCCCAGCCGGTGACGCCCGCCCAGCCGGTGGCGCTCTACGCGACCGCTACATGGCGGAATCGCTGAGGCCGCCTCTGGGTGCGGTGGCACAATAACACAAGTAGATGCTGAATTTGAGAACATAGCTACAGTGCTAAAGGCATATAAATATTGAAACATCCGGAAGTAATAGAGACTGGTTGGCTTTCCGACTATAACAGCTTGTGGAAACAGTACACGTTAGTTGTTAAACAAGAATTGTTGCAAACGCACCATATTGCGAGTGTTTATGTCCGACTGTGCATAATAGTTTTACTGCCAAAGTAAGCAGCAGGGCTAGAATAGTCTATGAGCATGGAGGAACTCTGAAAGTCTGCTAGATCATCTGTAAACAGCAATCTCTAAAAAGAGAGAAGACTTGGAAATCAGGAGAATAAATCTGACGTGAATAAACATTGTGTACTGCCATGTTATTTAATTATCAAAATACAGATGCTTAATTTTACCATTATTCAAGCAAAACACTATTTTAGTTTTAATTTTATTTTTTTAAGAGACACTTCATTACACTAACGATCCACATGTCAAGAGGTGGATGTAAATCTACAAGACTTAATGACTTAAGTCTAGTTTCATCTAGATTTAGTGAAGCAGGCCAAAAAGGATGTTTGAATACCTGCCATTAGAGAAAGATGGGCTGTTTGTCTGCCACTGTTGATACTCATGTAAGCTGGAGGTAGAGGTCATATTCAGGTAAGTTGAAAGGAAGGCCTAAAAATGAAGAGAGAATGGTGAAGGGCATTGGCAATGTAAAAAATGAACTCTCTATGTCAAGCAGTGGGCTTATTTAGTTATTGCCTTTGTGTGCCACATTTCTCCCAGAGTAGAACTTTAAAAAGTTTCCAAAAATTAAGAGGATTTTAAAAAATGCAGAACAAAAAAAATCCTCTTCACCAGATATATTTAAGAAGCTGTTAAATAGTTGTTCCTTTAGTTGAACATTTCCTGCACTGCGTAGGAGTTGAGTAGACTAGTGCTGCTCAAACGGTGGACCCCAGGACTGGAACTGCTAGCCTGTAATTGTGAAATTTGCTGGGAATTTTGGTGATACATGAGATTTGTAATGTCAGTGGAGTTCCAGGAGTCCATGACAAGCCTTCTTCTTGTGAGATTTGGGGGATAGATGGGGCTTCCTGCCTGACCTAATTTTCATGATTTGGTGAAATCCCACCACCAGTTCAATTTGGATAATGAAGGGTATGTGTACCAAATCTGGTCCAGCTCCATCAAACCACGTAAGATCATTTTTACTGGGGTGTCAATGCTCACTGGAGATTCGAGGACTTGTAGTTCAACAAATAACTTTTCAAAGCTCAAGATGTTTTCAGAAGCTGTGGAGACTGGGCAAATAAGGTGATCCACAGACATCCCTTCTGATAAGCTCCTGGGGGAGAACTCACCAGCTGAGAGAACTTAGACCAGTTCTGGCATTTTTTCAGGCAAGAAAAAAGCTAAGACATGTCATGTGCAATGAACTCCAAGGAGGGTTCTGCACAAGAATCAACTGTAGTACATAAGAAATATAAAATTTATAAACCTCTTTTATATTATACAATAAAGATCATATGGAACGTGTGTGTGTGTGTGTGTGTGAGAGAGAGAGAGAGAGAGAGAGAGAGGGAGGGAGGGAGAGAGAGAGAGAGAGAGAGAGAGAGAGAGTATATATGTGTGGGTATGTATATGTATATTTAGTTACTTAGGCAATCCCTTATTGTCCAAGTAAGATTGTCCTCCAATAGTGGTTTCCTGGTGCTGGGTACGTAGGTGACTATGGAGCACTATTCTTGACCTGCATGTTTTCCTGCAGTGAGGGCATCGGTTTCCAAGTGGAAAGTGGTCCCGGTTGGGGTTGGCTTGACATGCTTTCCTCTTGGCACATTTCTCCCTTTTGCCCTCCATTCGTGCCTCTTCAAGTTCCACAGCACTGCTGGTCATAGCTGACCTCTGGCTAGAGTGCTCAAGGCCAGGGCTTCCCAGTTCTTGGTGTCTATGCCACAGTATTTTCAAACTGCTAGGTTGTCAGAAGCTGGGGCTGAAAGTGGGAGCTCACACCGCTCCCTGGATTCGAACCTGCGACCTTTCGATCAACAAGTTTAGCAGCTCAGTGGTTTAACCCACTGCGCTATGGGGGGATATATATATATATATATATATATATATATATATTAGGCATGAGAAAAAAGTTATGAAAATTAAAAGAAATCGTAAGTGATTCGTATGTAATGGGACTTTCTAGTTTATACGCATCACGGCAGCTAACCAGGAAGTAGACTTTCTTTTACGGTCCTTGAGGCCAACAATTTGCGTTATGATCGTAATTAATTCTTAATTATTGTACTACGTACTCACTTCTCCCTGTCTTCTCCCCCTCATTTCCTTCCCGCCTTCATTCATCTTCTTCTTTTTCCCGCATTTCTATGGGGAACTGGAAGTGACGCTGCTGCTAGGCATTCTGGAAAGTGTAGTCCTCCACGCTTCTCCCCCCTCCCTTCTCTTCCCCGTTGCTCTGTCTTGCCCCACCGCAGGGGCCAACTTCACACACACACACACACTTCTCCTCCTTTCTCTCTCTGCACGCTCTCACATGCTTCTCCCCCCTCCCTTCTCTTCCCCGTTGCTCTGTCTTGCCCCACCGCAGGGGCCAACTTCACACACACACACACACACACGCTTCTCCTCCTTTCTCTCTCTCTCTAATATTAAAAAGGCTTCAGAGCAGCTTTTAAACTGATTCCTAGGGGAAAGTCGACAGGAGCTGGGCAGCTTCCGGTTCGAGAGGGTGAAACGCCAAGTATGGAGGATGAAATTTACGCACAAATGGCTGATTCAACAGAAAAGATAGAAAGTAGTCAAGAGGTAGGACATGGTAGGCCTTCTACAAATTCTCATAAACAGCCAAAGTTGAAAGGGCACCAGAGCAATAAATATAAATGTCTGTACGCAAACGCTAGAAGCCTTCGAACAAAAATAGGGGGTTGGAATGTTTGGCAAAAGAAAAATATTGATATTATTGGCATAACAGAAACCTGGTGGACAGAGGAAAACAATTGGGACACAAAAAATTCCAGGTTATAAACTGTACAGGAAAGACAGGAGAGGGAAAACGGTGGCGGTGTGGCCTTGTACATAAATGAAGAGCTAGAATCTCATGAATTAGAATTTCAAGAAAATTCAAACTCACTTACAGAAACATTGTGGATAAAAGTCCCAGGACAAAAACTAATCTAGCATTAGGGATCTGCTATCGCCCTCCCAACCAAACTCCAGAGGCAGACTGCTATCTGGAAAATGAAATTAAACAGGCCTCAAAAAGCAATAAATTAGTCATAATGGGGGACTTCAACTATCCCCGAATAGATTGGCTAAATTCTTGTTCTACGCATGAAAGAGAGACAAGGTTCCTCGACATGCTAGCTGATTATTCCCTTGAGCAGATGGTCATGGAACCAACCAGGGAAAGGGATCCTGGACTTGGTGCTAACTAATGAACAAGATCTCGTTCAAGATGTCCTTGTAACTGAGCCCATAGGTACCAGTGACCACAACACAATAACCTTCAACTTAAGTTTGATAGCAAACTGTCAGTGAAAACTAACACAGAGACCTTAAATTTTCACAAAGGGAATTTCACCAAAATGAGAAAAATAGTAAAGAACAAACTAAAAGGAACAGTAAAAAAAAATCAAATCCCTCCAAAATGCTTGGAAACTGTTTAAAAATACTATAAAACAAGCCGAACTAAAATGCATTCCTAAAATAAGAAAGAGGCCGGGAAAGTCCAAGAGGACATCAGTATGGCTTACAAATGAAGTAAAAGATGTGATTGGAAAGAAGAAAAACTCATTTAAGAAATGGAAGGCTCTTCCTACTGAGGAGAACAGAAAGGAACACAAGCTCTGGCAAACTAAATGCAAAGCAACCGTCAGGAAAGCCAAGAGAGATTTTGAGGCACATATAGCTAAGAACATTAAAAAAATAGCAAAAACTTCTTTAAGTACATCAGAAGCAGGAACCCAACTAGAAAAGCAGTTGGGCCACTTGACGAAAAATGGTAAGAAAGGGACGATAAGTGAAGACAAGGAGATTGCTGAGAGGCTAAACGACTTCTTTGCCTCCGTTTTCACACAGGAGGACAGACAACATATGCCTGCAGCTGAGTCAGTTTTTTCAGGGAGGAATTAAATGAATTAAACCAGATAGAGATAAACAAGGAAGATGTTCTCACATGCCTTACTAAACTAAATGTCAACAAATCACCAGGGCCAGATGGCATCCACCCCAGAGTTCTTAAGGAACTCAAGTGTGAAATTGCTGAAATTCTAGCCAAAATATATAACCTTTCTCTAAGATCAGGCACTGTACCCGAGGACTGGAGGGAGGCAAATGTAACTCCGATCTTCAAGAAAGGATCCAGGGGTGATCCAGGAAATTATAGGCCAGTTAGTCTAACCTCAGTTCCAGGCAAAGTGATGGAAACCATTATTAAAGAAAAAAATTACTAAGCACATAGAAGAACAGGCATTGCTGAAGGAAAATCAACATGGTTTCTGCAAAGGCAAATCATGTCTTACTAACTTGTTAGAATTCTTTGAGGGTGTAAATAAACACATAGATAAAGGGGACCCAGTCGATATTGTTTACCTTGACTTTCAAAAGGCTTTTGACAAAGTCCCTCACCAAAGGCTCCTAAATAAGCTCTTCAGCCATGGAATCAGGGGACAGGTCTTGTCCTGGATTGGAACCTGGCTAAACTGTAGGAAACAAAGGGTGGTAATAGATGGACACTTCTCTGGGTGGAAAGAGGTGAGAAGTGGCGTACCCCAAGGTTCAGTTTTAGGACCGTTACTTTTTAATTTATTCATAAACGATCTGGATGTAGATGTAAATTGTGAGGTAGCAAAGTTTGCAGATGACACTAAACTGTTCAGGGTAGTTAAAAATGAAACTGACTGTAAAGAGCTCCAGAAAGATCTCTCGAAATTGAGTGAATGGGCAACAAAGTGGCAAATGCATTTTAACCTAAACAAGTGTAAAGTCATGCACATCGGGGAAAAGAACCCCAAATACACTTATCAACTGATGGGATCAAAGCTTTCTGAGACAAACCAGGAAAGGGATCTTGGGGTTTTGGTGGACAGCTCAATGAAGATGTCAACCCAGTGCGCTGCAGCAGTGAAAAAGCAAATTCTATGCTTGGCATGATCAGGAAGGGAATCGAAAATAGGTCGGCAAATGTTGTATTGCCTCTCTACAAATCTATGGTGAGGCCACATCTGGAGTACTGTGTACAATTCTGGTCTCCGCACCTCAAGAAGGATATAACGGAACTGGAAAAGGTACAAAGAAGGGCAACAAATATGATCCAAGGGATGGAGCAGCTCCCTTATGAAATCAGGTTGCAACGCCTTGGTCTTTTCAGCCTTGAAAGACGGCGTTTAAGAGGTGACTTGATCGAAGTGTATAAAATCATGCATGGGATAGAAAAGGTGAACAAAGAAAAAATATTTTCTCTGTCACACAACACTAGGACTAGGGGGCACTCCCTGAAGCTCCAAGGTAGGAAAGTTAGGACTAATAAAGGGAAATATTTCTTCACCCAGAGGGTCATTGGGTTATGGAACTCACTTCCAGAGGAGGTTGTGACAGCTGTCAGCCTGGACAGCTTCAAGGCAGGATTAGACAGATTCATGGATACCAAGGGAATCAGTAGCTACTGAAATGGACATCCAAGTGCCACCTCTGTGTTGATGGAGGCAGGCAGGATTTTCCCCGGGTACTGGTTGTGGGGGGTCGGGAGCAGGTGAGGGTTTTGCCCTCCTTTCTGCTAGAGATCCCTGTGTACAACTAGTGGGCCACTGTGTGACACAGAATGCTGGACTAGATGGGCCGAGGCCCGATTCAGCATGGCTCTTCTTATGTTCTTATGTTCTTATGCACTCTCTCACATGCTTCTCCCCCCTCCCTTCTCTTCCCCGTTGCTCTGTCTTGCCCCACCGCAGGGGCCAACTTCACACACACACACACACACACACACACACACACACTTCTCCTTTCTCTCTCTGCACTCTCTCACATGCTTCTCCCCCTCCCTTCTCTTCCCCGTTGCTCTGTCTTGCCCCACCGCAGGGGCCAACTTCACACACACACACACACACGCCTCCTTTCTCTCTCTGCACTCTCTCAGATGCTTCTCCCCCCCTCCCTTCTCTTCCCCGTTGCTCTGTCTTGCCCCATCGCACGGGCCAACTTCACACACACACACACACACACACACGCTTCTCCTCCTTTCTCTCTCTGCACTCTCTCAGATGCTTCTCCCCCCCTCCCTTCTCTTCCCCGTTGCTCTGTCTTGCCCCACCGCAGGGGCCAACTTCACACACACACACACACACACACTTCTCCTCCTTTCTCTCTCTGCACTCTCTCACATGCTTCTCCCCCTCCCTTCTCTTCCCGTTGCTCTGTCTTGCCCCACCGCAGGGGCCAACTTCACACACACACACACACTTCTCCTTTCTCTCTCTGCACTCTCTCATGCTTCTCCCCCCTCCCTTCTCTTCCCCGTTGCTCTGTCTTGCCCCATCGCACGGGCCAACTTCAGCCCTCCAGGTGTTTTGGACTTCAACTCACACCATTCCTCACAGCCTCAGGCCTCTTCCTTTTCCTCTCAGCCTGGGCAAACTTGGGCCCTTGCTCTCCCAGGATCGGGGTGAGAGAGAGGCAGCGAGGAGCGAGGGGGCACCTCCTCCTTTTTTGCTGCTTCCAAGAATAGAATATCCCCTCTCTCCCCCTCCCTCCTTCCTATTTGGAGAGTCCCATCTAGAATTCAGTGTGATTTATTCAAGTTTTGGCCTACAACTCCCAGAAATCCCAGCCAATTTACCAGCTGTTAGGATTTCTGGGAGTTGTAGGCCAAAACCATCTGGAATGCGCATGCGCTGGCATACGAACTACTAACGAATTTCGTTAGTAATTAAGTTACATTTTAGAAATTTTTGGAAATTTTTTTGTAAGTCTTTATATTACTAATTTTAACCCCCCCATTAGATTTCCGATTTCCTATTTTTGGGTTCTAAACCATGCCTAATATATATATATACATACACAGAGAGAGAGAGAGAGAGAGAGAGAGAGAGAGAGAGAGAGAGAGAGAACGCTTGGTTTGCTAATAAAAAGGAATTACCGTGCCACAAAAGGATGCATCTCTAAAAAGCACGTTACCAATGTGAAATGTTTGGAAAACTCATATCTAAGCAATGTTGCCTAAATACCTGATCTTGAAAGGTACGCAGGTTAGGATGGGATTTGACCCATTTTTAGGAGATGAGATTTCAGATTCCCTTTCATGCATGGACATCCACTGGGTGTTGGTGGCCACGTTACATTAACTCAGGTTCAAAGGAAGGCAAAGGCAGCCCTCCCCCCCAGAACAAATTTTACCAAGAAAACCCCATGAGAGAATTGAATCAACTCTGGTTTCCCAAGACATCATTCCCATTGAGGCTTTGACTCACAATGTAGCCTGCCCAATTTGTCTGGTTCCCAATTTTTGACACTTGTTCTATTAATGATCTCTTCCTTCAGAATAAATGCATATAGGAGGGTTTTTTTTATCTCTCTCAGTGCTAGAACTCAGATAGCATTTCCATCCAAGTGGCTCATTTTCTAGTTGCAGCCACAAGAGACCTTATGACTGATGCACCCAATTTGCTGCAGAAGTGAATTTCCGGCCAATTATTTCCTGAGCAAAAACGGGAACAGCCAACAACTAAATAAATACTCCTTGCATATGGAGATTCGCTCTGCTATTGCAAAGGCAGGGTAGTGATTTCCAAACAATACATTACTTTTGCCACAAAGGTTACAGTGCATTGCTTTGCCCTTTGGAAATAAAGTACCTGCATTTTCTTGAAAGCCATTGATATTTACCATAGCAATGTAACTCACTGCCTTGGTTGCCCACATTAAAGAATGTGCCTAGACAATAAAGCGCTCTCAAAGAATAAAAGGTTTAGCTTAAGGCTGCGCATGAGTTGGCCAAACAATACATAGTCTCAATGACGGTATGAGAATAAAAACAAACAAAGTCTCCTGTTCATTTCACTTTATATAAATTGGATGTTGTCCCCTGATGTTTCAAGGAAGAGGAGGAAAAATTAAATCTCTTAAAATTAAATGTCTTTACCTGCCACAACAGGTTTTTCTACGAGTCAGGTTTTTTATTTATCCCTATTGCAAATTTAGCTTGTGTTTATATTTCAGTCATCAATTACAAAAAAAAGGATATTGAATGTAAGATGTATTGATAAAGAAACATGTCTTTTTTGGGTTGTTGTGAGTTTTCCGGGCTGTATGGCCATGTTCCAGAAGCATTTCCTCCTGATGTTTCGCCTGCATCTATGGCAGGCATCCTCAGAGGTTGTGAGGTCTGTTGGAAACTAGACAAAAGAAGTTTGCATTATGTATCTGTGGAATGTCCAGGGTGGGAGGAAAAAAACTCTTCCCTGCTTGAGACAAGTGTGAATGTTGCAACTTGCCACCTTGATTGGCATTTAATGGCCTAGCAGTTTCAAGGTCTGGCTTTTTACTGCCTGGGATAATGCTTTGTTAGAAAGTGATTAGCTGGCCCTGACTATTTCTTATCTGGAATTTCCCTATTTTTGAGTGTTGCTCTTTATTTACTGTTATGATTTTAGAATTTTTAAAATACTGGTAGCCAGGTTTTGTTTATTTTCATGGTTTCTTCCTTTCTGTTGAAATTGTCCACATGCTTGTGGATTTCAATGGCTACTTTGTGTAGTCTGACATGGTGGTTATTAGAGTGGTCTATCATTTCTGTGTTCTCAAATAATATGCTGTGTCCAGGTTGGTTCATCAAGTGCTCGTCTATGGATGACTTCTCTGGTTGACTACTCTGCAAAGGATTCCTCCAGGCGGTATGAAGCCAGAAACTGCTAGGCCATGTTGCTAATCAAAGTGGCCAATTGAAACATTCACACCTACCTCAAACAAGAGTTTTTTCTCCCACCCTGGACATTCCACAGATACATAAACCTCACTTGTCTAGTTTCCAACAGACCTCACAACCTCTGAGGATGCTTGCCATAGAAGCAGGCGAAACATCAGGAGAGAATGCTTCTGGAACATGGCCATACAGCCCGGAAAACTCACAACAACCCAGGGATTCTGGCCATGAAAGCATTCAACAATACATGTCTTTTCTGACATATGCCTTTCACCATTAGAGGAATTCCTCTTCTAAGCAGATGACAAACGTGTCACATAGGATGCATTCGCACTGAAGAATTAATGCAATTCGACACCACTTTCTTCATTATGGGCTCTATGCTAAAGTTGCTAAGCAGTGGTTCTCAATCTGTGATTCCCCAGATGTTTTGGCCTTCAACTCCCAGGAAATCCTAATGGCTGGTAAACTGGTTGGGATTTCTGGGAGTTGTAGGCCAAAACACCTGGGGACCCACAGGTTGAGAATCAATGTGCTAAAGAGTGCTGGTGCTTCACCATACTACAGCCCATGATTCCTAAGCATTGAGCCATGGTGGTTAAAATGGTATCAGTTTTCGTTCTATAGTGTAGCTGTACCCATAGATTGATCCATAGATTTAAGTTTCCCTTCCATCACTTAATACTAAATCCCTCCCTTTCCTTGATAAGCCCAACTGAACACAGGAATTTACTGTTAACATGTGCAGCACACTATTGAGAAACAAAGGTGCTGAACTTTGACAAGACTTTTAATTCTAAACAGATGTCTTATTTTATGATCCATGGCTAACCGTTTTGCTCCATCTCCCTCCTCATGACAAATTAGCCGCCCCCTCCTATTTCTGTTGTTGTTCTATGCTTTCCAATGACTTCTAATGAATAGTGATCTTATAGCAGTGTTATCTAGGCAAGATTTATTTGGAGGGAGGTTGCCATTGCCTCTCTCTAAAGCAGGGCGCATGAAACTCCCCAAAGGTCATCCAGTGGGTTTCCATGACTGGAGAGGGATTCAAACCTTAGCCTCCTGGAGTCTTTGCATCACGCTCATCACATTGCACCATGCTGGCTGTTCCTAATCCCTTGCTCGGAAATTGCAAATGTTGCTTGAGTGCATTTTAGTACGTTCATCTTCCAGAAGTCTCAGCATGAAGCATCAAAAGGACTGACTTTGATGATCCGGTGCACAATATATCAGGGGCAAATGTTTCCACAGTTCAGTATTACATCTTTTGGGATGCAAATGGCTTCATTATCATAGAAATTGTGTTGTCTTTAAGCTCCATATTACTTTTGAGAATAAACATGAATCTTCCTGATTACATGAAATGCTGGCATGAAATGATGGTGACTGACTATACATTCAGCATAAATGCATAAGATGGTATAATGAAAAGAGGCTGTTGACACAGAGTAGTGACGATGATGGTAGCGCTGGGCTTTAGCACAGCTGGTTAATCACCAGCAGCAATACATCTTACCAGTCAAAAGGTTGGGAGTTCAAAGCTTGGGTTGGTGTAAGCACCCAACCTTCAGCCCAGCTTACTGTCCACCTAAGCAGTTCGAAAACAGTTGTGAGCTGTGAGTAGAGAAATTAGGCACCACTTAAGCAGGGAGGTATTTTACGGCTAACTCAAAAGACATTGGATCCCCAAAATCACGAAGACATAAATCAACTACAAGCAGTAGTACATAAATCACAGAGGTAAATGTTTTTTGGCAACTTATATAATACAACATTGAATGTATATAAACTTACATAATACAGCATTGAGCAATATACAGAGAACATAAGACTGTTATATACACAGTGATTTTTACACCAGTCACAAAGTAGAACATTTCTTGCTTTAAAGCAGACTTCTCCTAAGGGCATTAGATCCCTTACTCTCTTGTGAGCAGAAGTTTATAAGCCAAAATGTATGTGAAAGGATGATTCTGTAATAATACTTTTGAGTGGAGCTTCCAGTCCCTTGTAGGAGGATATCTACGTAGAGGATTTCCAGACCGGTTTTGCCTGTCTTAAGTCTTCCTCAGGTGGAAAAAAAATATGAAGAGTACAATGAAACGGATATCAAGTTCTCCAAAATATCAAGTCTTCCTCAGGTGGTTAAGTATGAGAATACAATGAAGAAGTGGACCTAAAGGGTGGCTAGAACATGCCCTAAAAGAATAAATATTTCCATGTGTTGCCAAAAAAGAGAGATAAGCATAAATAATAAAAGAGGCATAGATACTCACATCAGGTTCTCCTAAACAGTGCTCTGCATTTCTTTGATTCCATAGCAAGCACATGGTATTTTATGGCACCATAAAAGAAATACCAGAAAATACCAGCAATCAAAGGAAGGAGGAAGTCTGTGGTCAAGGGTTCTTCGTCATAGAGGATGGAGCGACAGCACCCCACTGTGGCCAGAATCAAGCACAACCTCCAGGACACAGAAACTGGGAAAAAATGCCAATATAATACCTCTATCTGTTGTCAGTCCTGTATGTTTAACGGCATCGAATGTTTGTCGTGTATGTGTGCTGTGATCTGCCTTGAGTCCTTTTTGGGGTGAGAAGGGCAGAATATAAATACTATAAATAGATAGATAGATGATAGACAGATAGACCGAAGGCTTCACTGGCATATCAGAAAAACTGGTAAAAGCAAAGAACTTAAGCAAAAGGTAAAGTGTGTGTGTGTGTGTGTGTAAAATGAGTTTTTAATTAATTTTCTTCCTATCAGCTTTCTTCACTGTCTAGCTTTTACAACTATACATAGAGTGAGAATGAATATACTTATGGAATCTGAGTCCATTAAAAGCCAATCCCTATGCACTGAGCGACTGTTTTATCCAATTGCGAAATAAATCATTTTCTAATGTCCATGCCTAGCCAGCCCATCGGAAAATTATTAAATGGCTAGACCCACCTCCCTACCAATTTTGAACTTGTATTATAAAAAACGAGCTAGCTAGTTCAGGCCAGTTTCATTTTTAAAGCAGGGAGAAAGATCAGCTTTTTGGATGTTTACTCAGAAACAAACTAGAGACTCGCTGCTTCTTCAAGGTTCGCCGTAGGGGTTTGAAATTCCAGTCACATTAGGAGGCACTGTTGAGCTACAGCAAGATATAGAGAAATTTGCTATTAAAGTTTTAATTGGTTGTAGTCTGGCTTTAGGGGTACCCCAGGCAATTTGTCAACAATGTCCTTGCTGGTGGTCCACTTCCACTTATTTGGTGGTGGATTTGGGCTCATCTCCCAACCTAGAACTCCTCTCAGAAAGTTATCCTCATAAATGGAAATCAGCAACAGAAGTGCTAACTAGGGATGCATCTTCCCCAATGGTTCTCAATCTTCCTGATGTCGCGGTCCCTTAATTCAGTTCCTCACGTTGTAGTGACCTCCAACCATAGCATTATTTTCACAGCTACTTTTTAAGTATAATTTTGCTACTGTTATGAATTGTAATGTAAATATCTGATATGCAGGATGTATTTTCATTCACTAGACCAAATTTGGCACAAATACCCAATACACCCAAATTTGAATACTGGTGGGGTTGGAGGGGGAGGAATTGATTTTGTCATTTAGGAGTTTTGGGAACTATAGTTCACAAACAATCAAAGACCATTCTGAACTCCACCAATGATGGAACTGGCACACAGAACTCCCATGATCAACAGACAATACTGGAAGGGTTTGGTGGGCACTGACCTTGATTTTTGGAGTTGTAGTTCACCTATATCCAGAGAGCACTGCAGACTCAAACAATGATGAATCTGGACCACATTGGCACAAATACTCATTATGCCCAAATGTGAACACTGGCGGAGTTTGGGGAAAACAGACCTTGACATTTAGGAGTTGTAGTTGCTGTGATTAACATAAATCAAAGAGCATTCTGAACCCCACCAACGATAGAATTGGGCCAAACTTCCCACACTGAACCCCCGTGACCAACAGAAAATACTGAGCTTTCTGATAGTCTTTGGTGACTCTTCTGACAACCCCTCGTGACCCCGGTTACTAAATGCTGATCTACACTGTAAAATTAATACAGTTTGACACCCATTCCACTGCCATGGCTCAATGAAATCTTGTGAGTTGTAGTTTTATAAGGTCTTTCATTTTCTCTGACAGAGAGTGTTGTTGCAATGCAATGGAATTCCAAGAAGGTGGTGTCAAATTGCATGAATTATATACTGTAGTGCACCCTATGACAATTCAACAGTTATTGGCCTTAGATATTGCTGGAATCCACATATTTGCCTCTCTGAGATCTGGAGCCCTGAAATGTTCTCTGCTCTCAACAAGGTAATCAAATATTACATTTTATTACAGTAATTACAAGTATCCTCAACAAGATAGTCAAATATTACATTTGATTACAGTGTGATGGCACGCCCAGGCTTGTGGGAAAACAATAATGACTGGCTATCTGTATACCTTCTGTTAAGATTAAGACCCTTTTACCACACAGAGACACTTTAGGCAAGGTGAAAAGATAACTATCTACTGCAAACAAGATGAATAAAGGGTTAATTCCACCTGGGACTATCATAAGGTAACTTAAAACAAAACATTACAAAAAGAGCCTTTGCTGGCTGCAGTCATCTATCAGGGCTGTCCAACTTCTACCGGCCCAAGGGCCGGAATTCCAGTCACTGATCACCTGGGGGGGGGGGGCGCTCCATCCCAGCCCCACCCCCTATTTTTTGCAGAAGGGTAGGAGGGCCGGATCCAAGGGGCTGGCGGGCCGTGTGCGGACAGCGGGCCGCCTGTTGGACAGGCCCGATCTATCTGGAGTCTTCTGCCTTTGGTGCAAAGCGATTATTATAAACTGTCTCAATCTTTTTTCTTGTGAAGCATAAGCTGGTCATAAGCTTCTGTTAGCCTTTGGACTGGTGGTATAAAATACTGCTGAATGCAGGTGCTAAGGATGCCTTTTTTGGATTGCTAGGCCTAGGGTTACCAGACAATCCTAAGCCTAAATCACAGTTGCTGTGCTATAGAAAGAGGATGAGTCCAGCAAGAGAGCTCTATACAGTGAAATGAAATAGACCAACTAAGGCTGGCATCTGGGGGGATTTTTAGCTCCACCCAAAACTAATACAAAGGAAGATATCTACACTATTGGGAAAACCTATGAATGGTGGGAACTAAAGCAGAGGAGAGGAAAAGGCAGAGCTAAAACTTCACATACAGATTATAGCATTTTGGGAGGGGTGTGTTAAATCTCATAGTCACAACCCCATTTCTGTCAGCTGCAGTTCAAAGTGCTATGAGACTCTGGATTCTTTCTAATGGTTTCTGTGCAGAGTCCCATAAAAAGTAAATCAGATTTGTGTCATTAAATCAAATTGCAGTTCTGAGTTGTGGGATTCTGTTTTTTTGACTTCTATGTCCCAAATATATATTCTGAATAAATGTTTTCGAGTCCATATTCTGCCCATGCCTGGCAGGTTGAGATAAGTTGAAGAGGACCCACATTTTTTAAACACAGGGATACAAAATCAGGATAGTGAGAGAGCACGGTTTCCTAAAAGGGAACTGGCAGGAGAGGGAAGGGATAAGCAATGTATATATGTCACAGTCTAAGTATGTTTATCTTCTTCTGTGATAACAGATAAAAACCTTTTTGTTGTTGTTGTGATAGATTCCACTTATTTTGTCTTGACCTCGATTCATTGCCACCCATTTGCTGTCCAGAAACCTATGTTGAACACAGAGCTACCTAAAGTGGAACTTTAAAAGTGTGCCATTTTTGTGCATTAGTCCTTGGCTTGTTTTGGGACCTCCGTCTCACAGGAAAAAAATGACCTCAGAGGGAAGAGATAAAAAGAAGTGTCTCACAAGAATATGGCTTGCAGAGACAATCCTAAGCCATGCTGAAAGAAAGAGGGGATACAAGTTGCACCTACAAAGAAGCTACTGGATCCATGCTCGTCAAATGTCCTGAATTGAAAAAATCAGCCCTGATTAATCTTCTGCTGTCCCACTTTTTCAGCTGCTCTTAAAATTTCCCTGTTTGTCACTTCTCCTCCCTTGGACCACAGTTTGGTTCAATTGCTGCAATGTTCAAAAAGAAAAGTAGTCTGATTTCAGTTAATTCCATAGCATTTGGGGCATGGTTAGCACAGCAGGTTAAACTACTAGCTACAAAAAATCTTGCCAACCGGAGGGTTGGCAATTCAAGTCGTGAGTTTGGGTGAGCTTCCGCATCAGCCCTAGCTTCTGCTTACCTGGCAGTTTGAAAATAACAACTTCAGTAGATAAATAGGTGCCACTTTGGCAAGGAAGTAAAAGACATCCCGAAGATATTCCGGCAATTCGAACAGGAAGGTGTCCATGGGCAACTGGCCCCTCAGCATGGAAAAATGGGACAAGAGCACCTCCTCATGGCCGAGTCAAGTACAGCCTCCAGATGCCAGAAATGAAAAAGGAGGAAAGCCTTGCCTCTGTCTGTGTATTGTCTATCTTTGTTAATTGTATAACGGAGTTGAATGTTCGCCATATACGTATGTACTTTGTAATCCGTTCTGAGCCCCCTTGGGGAGATAGAGTGGAATATAAATATATTATTATCATCATCATTATTATTATGGCAGTTGAGGGAGGAGAGAAAGAAAGAAAGCCTAGATATGCTTCTGCAGATTTGAATCACAAAACCAGATTGGTAAATGGAAAAGATGCACTTCATTAGAGCTATGATCATTTTTGCAAGTACACATCTGACTGATACGGTTTTATTTCTATTACAGCAATGGTTTCAGCAATGTTGCCAAGTTTGCTTTTAAGTATGTTATTACTAATTCACTCAGCTCTATGATTTCACTCTTCCCCATACTGTTTTTCTTTTTTTTTAAATAAAAAAATCCTCCACCCAAATTGATTTCTATTTCTAAGCCATGTTGTGCATTTGAAATTCATTGGATCAGATACTACTTACATTTTAATGGAAGACTTGTTTACCTTGGTCTCATTGCTGAAGGGAGATATTTAATTAAACATCAACACGGTCACAACACAGCCTGGAGCTACACTATTCCCTCTAAGGCATGTTTGGCTATGTTCTAGCTAAATATCTCCTTCTTCTATGTAAAGGCAGCTTTTCTTCTTTTTCAAGAAAAAGCGTGCAGGGTGTCTCCTGTAAATTATTCCTGCTTATCCTTAAAAGCTTTTCTTAAGACTTGAAGATGTTTGTTAACAGATCTCTGAAGCAACAGGGCACTTTAAGAAACCATAACACTCACAGATATATACGATGTTTCAAAAAGATGGGCCCAACTGGAAATCACTACATCTCTGCAGCCACAAATCACCCATGAATGGTCAAAATATAAAAATGAGAATTCCTTAGTACAGGGCTGTCCAACTGGCGGCCCGGGGGCCATACACGGCCCCCAGTCTGTTGGGCACGGCCCCCGCTATGCCCCCGGCCGCCATTTTTAATTTTTTTTAAAAAAAATCTAATTTTTTTTAAAAAATGGCGGCCGAGGGGGAGGGGGAGGTGGGGCAGAGAGGAGGAAGTGAGCCAGCTCCTCCTCCCTGCACCGCCCCCTCCGTCCCTCTCTCCGCACCGCCGATTGCATCGGCGCCGGTGAGAGAGGGACAACGGGTGGTACAAGGAGGAGGAAGAGGGCTAGCTCCTCCTCCCTGCACTGCCCTCTTCTTCCCTCTCTTGCCAGCACCGATGCCTTGCAAGGGAGGGGGGGTCCCCCGTCGGCGCATCCCTCCCTTGCAAGGCATTGCAGCAGCGGCTGAAGCCAGCGCTGGCTTCTGCGGCTGCCGCGATGCTTTGCAAGGGAGGGGCTCCCCCGGCGGCGCCTCCCTCCCTTGCAAGGCATCGCAGCAGCGGCTGAAGCCAGCTCCGGCTTCTGCGGCTGCCGCGATGCTTTGCAAGGGAGGGGGGTCCCCCGGCGGCGCCTCCCCCCCTTGCAAGGCATCGCAGTAGCGGCTGAAGCCAGCGCCGGCTTCTGCGGCTGCCGCAATGCTTTGCAAGGGAGGGGGTCCCCGGCGGCGCCTCCCTCCCTTGCAAGGCATCGCAGCAGCGGCTGAAGCCAGCGCCGGCTTCTGCGGCTGCCGCGATGCTTTGCAAGGGAGGGGGGTCCCCCGGCGGCGCCTCCCTCCCTTGCAAGGCATCGCAGCAGCGGCTGAAGCCAGCGCCGGCTTCTGCGGCTGCCGCGATGCTTTGCAAGGGAGGGGGGCCCCCGGCGGCGCCTCCCTCCCTTGCAAGGCCTCGCAGCAGCGGCTGAAGCCAGCGCCAGCTTCGGCTGCGGCTGCGCGATGCTTTGCAAGGGAGGGGAGGTCCCCCGGCGGCGCCGCCCTCCCTTGCAAGGCATCGCAGCAACGGCTGAAGCCAGCGCCGGCTTCTGTGGCTGCCGTGATGCTTTGCAAGGGAGGGGGGTCCCCCGGCGGCGCCTCTCTCCCTTCCAAGGCATCCCGGCAGCAGCTGAAGCCGGCAAAACCGCCAGCTTCATCTGCGGCTAAAATGCCTTGGAAGGGAGGGGGGTGCCGCGTGGCTCCTCCCTCTCTCCCAAAGCTTCCTGGCAGCCGGGGGCGTGGCCGGGGGCATGGCCGGGGGCGTAGCCAGGGGCGGGGCTGGGCGGCCCCCCAGGTCATCAGTGACCTGGAATCCGGCCCTTGGCCGGTTAGAAGTTGGACAGCACTGCCTTAGTATAAAGCAATTAAAGTGGAATCATAGTGCTTTAATTGCAGAGTTTGTGAGTAGTTCGATTGGAGGTATTAGAAGGACCTCAAGAACAAATGAAAGAGTCATGTTGAAAAGGCTTGTGTTGTATATACTGTGAAAGAAGAAGTCAGGCTCTAGATTTTCTGACATTTGCTCACACAGCTCCATATAACATTTCTGTACTACAGTCTGTGAAAACTGGATATAGGGTTGCCATTTTTTGATATAAGAAATAAGGGACATTTACAGGATTTTCCACAAAAATAAGGGACACTTCATTAAACTCAAACACTAGGTAGAAATAGTTTTATTAACAGAATAAGATAATGATTGAAACTCACAAAGGAAACTGACTTATACCCTCTTAACAGTACATGGTATGTTTCTGCATGCTTTGACATGCAGAAAAAACATTATTAGAACTACCTAATTTTCTCCATCTGTATTTAGTACTTGACTTTGCTGACTTTAAAATGCACTGTCTACGCATTAAAATAAATTTTATAAGACAGTACATCTTCATGATTATTATGTCAATAGTTAATAGTATAGTATGGGATACACAGCATTGTATAGTATTGGGATGCACAGCCAGGCCTATTTTAAGAGTAACTCTCAAGCAAGCAGAAACTATCGTTATCCAACATGATCCAACATTCCCCTTGGGTAACGGTTAATTGAGTCTACTGTACTTTGAAAAAGTCCTGTATCGCCTCTTCCTCCCAACGGGGACACAGGCTGCCCTGCAAGTTGGAATCCCCGGGCAGGCATTGCCGTGGAAACCGCAGTGTGCAGCTTCCTCTGGTCAACCCCGCCCAGTCCTGTCCTGCTAGTCAAAAATAAGGGACAGGGCCTGAAAATAAGGGACACAAATTTTAGGGCCAAAATAAGGGACATCGCTTAGAATAAGGGACATATGGGAACCCTAACTGGATATGAATTTGTATCACAGGAAAAAAACCCACATTGCTTCTTATGAATTGCTCTTCTTCTCTTCAAGGTCACAGGAAAAAACAGCAAATGTTGTTTAGCGACCTCATCAAAAATGACTAAAATCGGCGGCATGCACTGGTTTAGCCCAGGTCATTCACAGAGTCTGCCAGCTTCCATTAAACTGCGCTGGCAGCACTCAGTGGGTGAAGTAGGCTAGAGCTGGTGCATGCTGCTGTCATGGCTACATGGGAAGTGAGCTCCATGTGTGCTCCATGCTTCCCCCATGGCATCAAGGTCATGTGCAGTGGGGCAATGCGGAGTGTGGGTCGCTGGGTTCGCCATGCCCCTCAACAACGCGAGATGACATGGGATGACTCCGGTAGCCATGTGACAAGGTAAGAGCGTTGCAGCTGTTGTTGACGCAGTATGTTCAGGTGCTAATTCAGGGGACAAGAACTTATCTTAGCAGCTCATGTTGTGTAGCTGCTACAATAATGTGTTAAGGATGTCCTTACTTGGGGACACTTGGTTTGGACTGTCCTAAGAATGGTGAATTTAACAGATATGTGCTATCACAGAAGGTGGGATGTAGGGTTGGTGGACAGAGGTATGCACACTGCATAACATGCCCCGTATAATGACATTTTACATAAGTGTGCCAAAACACCTGAATGTAAAATCTGAGGTTACAAGGGATAAGTGAGCACCTTATCCCCAACTGGTGGATGGCTGGTCTCATCATCATTGTAGTCCTAACTCAGTGTGTCTAGGTCAGTAGCTCTCAACCTGGAGTCCCCAGATGTTTTGGCCTTCAACTCCCAAAAATCCTAACAGCTGGTAAACTGGCTGGGATTTCTAGGAGTTGTAGGCAAAAAACATCTGGGGAGCCCAGATTGAGAACCACTGCCCTGGTTTGAGAAGGGCGGGTTACAAATATTTGAAGTAAATAAATAAATACTTTTTTCTTGCTTATACTTTCACCTGCCTTCAGCTTTGATCTTTGCTGGATTCAACAGTGTGAGTGACAATGGGTATTTTTAATTCCTCAGTGAAATTTCTCATGTTAGGACAAATTCAATTCTTGAATACAAGGACCTGGAATTTTTTTAAGAACTTTTGATTTGTGATATGAGGCTTGTATCGAACTTAATTAGTTCTTAAAATTCCAAATTTTATTCACCTAAAGGTATAGATAATGTTCAACATTTGATACTTCCCCTTTACTAGTGACTCATACTGTCGGTTCTGAAAACTTTTAAACTGACCCTTTTTCTAACTTGATTTTCAGTTTGTTAGTTTTAGACGCATTTGTTTCCCACTCAAGTGTCTACATTTAATTAATTGCATGTCAACTTTAAAACTTCTATGCTAGAAAGACTTATTGATGTTTAAGTTTAACTTTTTACATTAGTGTCATGTGTAGGAGTATGTCAAATGGAAGTTAGATAACTTAACATGGTTTAGTTTAGCCTTTGAAACAGAAACAGAATGCAGAAGAGAGCTAAGATGGCTCACATCATTAAATCATCTACACTTGTTGTGCAGTTTCTACTTTTGTAGTAACAACTTTGCCAAAGCTGTGCATTCTAAGTAGTTCCAGGTTTATATGACCTCTGCTGTCACTGATGTTAAATGCAATTATGGTGGAGCTACTGGTTTATGCTCCTTTTACCATCAGCTTGATTATCAAATTTTGAACATTTTCTAAACTTTGCTTAAATCAAGTTTAAAATATGTTTATCTCTTGAGATCTCCCTTGAGTACTCTGAAGAATATTTTGAGCCCATCTGCCCATGTTTTGCCTAGTTAAATATGTGTTTTAAGTCAAAAAGCAGATAGTACCAAACTAACAGAATAGTATTTGTTCAACCACAATTTTCCTTGCTATGATAAAATATACTAATTTACAAGCAAAATGCCCATTCTCTTTGTTCTTGCTATGTATACTCCTCCTTGCTGATGTTGTGATTTCAGCTTCTTCAAGAACCACTGGTTCGGGATCCCGGTATGTCT
The DNA here is from genome assembly GCA_030556195.1 of Anolis apletophallus. Classification (NCBI taxonomy): domain Eukaryota; kingdom Metazoa; phylum Chordata; class Lepidosauria; order Squamata; family Anolidae; genus Anolis; species Anolis apletophallus. Next base: position 91,063,619 of record JARBWK010000003.1, read on the forward strand.
AGCTTCCAAGAAGACCAAATGAGACACAGCCAGACTGAAGGCAAAATCAGAGGCTTTATTCTCAATGGCCAGAGAGAATGTCAATGGAGAAAGCACTCCAAAGAACTGACATACCACAATTGTGAATACAGAGCATTTTTACTTCATTTGACAGCTATTCAAGAAATCCATGCCAGCTCCTGATTGGTTTAGAAATGGTCCAGCTAGGATCCACATCCTGCATAACTCAGGAGTCTATCTGATGTCATTGCTACTTGGCTCTTCATGGTGGTGGGAAATGTAATCAACTCTCATTGGAGAATTTGAAACATTAGTCCCTGATAACAGCATGATCAGAAGGGAATGCAGTGCAGCATTGGGCATTGGTCTTATTGTGATCTGGCTCTGGTGGAAACAATAGAATTAGTCCAAACAGGGCCATAGCCAGGATTTTGAATTGGGGGGAGGGGGACTGAGTTTGATTCGGCAGGGCTGAGTCTGAGTGAGAGAGGGTCTACCCTAACAAACGTTTTGTATCGTTATCCCAATACCCCCATGCATATGGAATATACTGAGCATGGTGATCAGATCATGATATGAATATACATAACAGTTTAAATAATGTACCAGTAAGTCCTTCTAGTGGACCACCCTGAAAATGGGGGGGGGTTTGAAGCCCCTGAAGCCCCCCCCCCCGGCTACATGCCTGAATCCAAAGAATACAATAGGTGCTTGAAGATGACCATTTCAAAGGGTGTTATAAGGATGAGGATGGACTAAGGCATGGGAGAAGAACCATTCCCACAGCTAGCCTCGATCATATCAGGAAAACAGGAAGAGGACCCAGGAGCTATGAAACAAATTCATTATGGGTTTCCCTCATGTATTCCAGTGCATTGTAAAGGATTATAGAAATTGGAGGAATCATTTTCTGGGGTCCAGGTATACTGGGCAACATTGCAAAGACAATTCATGGAAAGGGTTACTATAGGACAAAGGCATGTATGTTCACTGTATATCTAAATGGAGTCACATCTCACAATGCATATACTTTATACATTACATAATTTGGGGTCCAATTTCTTCATACCACTGATGTGCAAGTGACTATTACCAGAACTTGAGGAAGTGATGTAAAATTCCTGGAATCACTCAGACCCCATCTACACTGACCATTTAATGCAGTTCAATAGTTTCAAACCTGAGCAGCTATACAATGAACTCCCACAGAAAGTACAAAAAAAGAGAAAGCCCTAATGAACCACATGAACCACAAGTGCATTGTGGTTCATGTAATTGTCATTCGGGACCAAAACTGGTTTAAGAATTTCCTGAGTAATGAAACTATTTTCTTCAATACATGTATGAAACTGACTTAAATGGTCCATGTAGATTTTAGCACCTTCCCACACTCTGGAACTCTTGAGGTATAAGCCAGTCGCATGTGCCTCAGATGAAGAAGGAAGACAGAAAATGAATTGGCAACCCTCTCTATTCTCAGTAGCAGATATTACATTGTGAGGGAGCAGAGTATTCTTTCCTTCCAATTGGACACAAACAGTTCTTGGGTTAAAAGAATTCATGGCATATATTAAAGCATGGGGTTCACTAATAATTGCAGTGCTCATATTAATTCTGTGACAGATATGGTGTATTCAAGTAATAATACTGTGCCCTATTCTGTGGACACATTTGGACATTGATATCACAAGAGTTGGACTCTGGTAATCTTACAAGGGGTTGTCCCTGGTGATGTTTTTAAGCATACTGTATTAAGCACCTATCACAATTGTGCAGAGTATGCCTTTAAAAAGCAAATATACTAAACTAAGTATATCTATACACATACACATATGCACACTTTCCATTGCAATATTCTTGTCTGGATTGGTGCCAAGTTGGGGATCTGGGAACTTTTAATGAAATCCTCTTAGAGTGACATGCATGGTTGTTATATTGTTCAGATAAAGAACTTTGCAATGCAAACTATTTCTCTATACACCTTCAGTGGAACAGCTGCTAGAACAGCCTCCAAATCTACTGGAAAGTTCTCAGCTACAGTGTCCTCCGTTGCCTTTCATCCAAGAAAATACATCAGCAGAACTTTACATGTCAACAGGATCTTGGATACAAAGTCTTGTCTAGCAGACTACATGAATCATTAGACTGATGCACGAGTTGAATTATATATATACATACATACATACACACACATACATACATACATACATACACATACACACACCCATATTCCAATCTCTTAGCAGTGGTTTGAACAGACTATGGTTTCTTGACACACTATATACATTAAGATATTTATTTTCACGGAGACATGCACACATAGTGCCTTACAGCAATATTTTATTGGGGCTACAACCATACCAAAGCACCAAATAATGACTTTCCCCAGTATGTTGGCTATCTTATCCAAGCATGTATGCATTTTTTCTCCCACCTTTATCATTCTAAGGAACTTTACAAAGACCTATTGTGACTCCAAGCTGTTTTGCATTTATTTGCATTTGCAATTATTTTTAAAATTATGCTTCTTCTCTGTCTCCTTTGTGAGTATGCCTGTCCTCAAGAGGCTTCACTGCATGCACCTGATGACATTCATTGTGTCCACAAAATTTTATGTTAGGATTTTCTTTTTCTCAGTCTCAATGGGAATTCCTTTATGGATTCTTTTACATTGGATTCCTTTATGTCTTTTGATGCTATAACACAGCAACATGGACATCCCTTTGAATACTGATCCAGCTGAGCAATTCTTCTTTTGCTCCTGAGTTCATATTTTAAAAGGGGAGACAGAGACAGAGTTGTACAATGGTCGTTCTTAAGTATGGCTAAGATCTCAGATCCAATACCAACACAGACTGAGTAGGTAAAAGCTGCCACTTCCATCTCTCTGTATTTATCAAACACTTAAAAGAAAAGAGCTCCCGAGGCTAAATAATGACTCACAAGGAAACCAGTTTAGCCATAGTGAATTAAAACCTCATAATGAGTCCGATGAACTGTGATGACAGCTGCAGCTGGAAAGTGTTATAACATGTGCAAAGAGCCCTGTAAAAGAGGGCAGGAGGAGAGAGGAATAAAAACATGCCCGTTTTACTGAGTCAAGTCAGGTTAAAGTTTCAATGGTAAGAAATAAAGATGATGTCAGAAATAGAGAACAAGGCGTTGAATCCTTGCCAGAGCTGACCAACTGATGGAAACACTGCTGCTCTTTGTGAAAGGCAGGAACCAGTCCCACTCACAAACTATGTCCGCAAGGACTTTGTTTATGAAAACCAAAGAGTATCATGAACTGGGAAAAACAGAACTGAGAATAGTAGGGGGGAGTTTTAAAAAGTTGCATTTTCTGCTTTGTGGAATACAAAATTGCACACATGGTGTGATAACAGAATGTTCCAATAGTATTTCAAAAGTGGGATAAAGGTAAAGGTTTCCCCTTGACATTAAGTCTAGTCGTGTCCGACTCTGGGGGTGGTGCTCATCTCCATTTCTAAGCCAAAGAGCCAGCATTGTCCATAGACACCTCCAAGTTCACATGGCTAGCATGGCTGCAGGGAGCACCATTACCTTCCCAAAAGTGGGATATACAGTACGTATTTTTAAAAGATGGATATACCTTTCAAGCCATATGCTAGTCATTTCATGTTCAGTTGTATGCAAGATGGACCATTGGTTTGACTAATTGAGTCTTTTGTTTTTTTGAGTTTGGTAGCTGAAGTGTGTGTACTGCACAGTTGAGGAATATATATATTTGTATGTTTTCCTCTTTTAGCCCAAAGTTGGAGAAAATGTATGGTTCTCTCCAAAATTGTCCTTTCTTCCCCAACCCAGTTCAAATTGGACCCAAACCTGCTGTCTACACTTTGCTAAAGCTGTGAGTTTGCTCCAGAGTTTCAGACAAATTCTCGAGCATCTCCCAATGTTTCCTAACTCAGAGCTAAATTGGATTAACTCAGTTTATCCTGTAATACCAAATAGAAGTGCAGGAACATCATTCGGACTACCAGGATTAAATGCATAGTAAGTATGGGTTATTAAAGCCATGTAGACAGATCCAAAGACTGAAAATGTGGTCCATGGAAAAAGAGAATTACAAAATTCAGGGGAAATGTTTTTCATTCATTTGTACCTATAACTTAGGCATGGGCAAACTTTGGCCCTCCGGGTGTTTTGGACTTCAACTCTCACAATAGGAATTGTGGGAGTTGAATTGTAAACTTCTAGAGGGCCAAAGTTTGCCCATGCCTGCTATAACTAGAGGTGGGATTTGGAAGAGGGCAGACTGTGAAGATGAGAAGTAGGAGAACCACTAAGTGGAAAGATGGAAGGTTGTGGCTCTTATAAGAGGTCACACTCACTACATAAAACCAACTCAATCACAACGTAGTTTGACATGGCAGCAAATTGTAGATATTATCAAATGAAATCATTGTAGAAGCATATTAATCTCTTTCTTCAGTTTGGACTTGAGGCTGAACATGGGTTTCTGAACACCCTAAGGGCAGTTTCACTTTCCCCTCCTAGCTATCTGTCTCGGAATTAAGCTGAAGGATATTGCTTCCGGGGAATGGGGGGGATGCTGTCTCTACTGATTTATCCATCAAAGTCAAGGTATATATTACCCAAAGCTAGCCATGTTATTTTATCACATAGGGCAAAGAAAAATCATAGAACCTTAGTAAAGTAATTAAAAAAAAGTAACGAACTGGATAACTAACATTTCCTGCTATTTTATGATATGCCAAATCTTCTATGTGAGGTTGTTGCCTCATTCTGGCTAACGGGTTATATAGGCTCATTGCTCTGTGTGACCTTATTTGTGCTGTAAGAGGAAAACAGGATGTATCTACCACAATGGCTAATGGCTTGTATTGCCAGAGGAAGTTAGGCTTATAGGAAAAGAGTGGAGAGTGATGGTAGTATGCCACTGGTAGGAAGTATGCACAACTGGTGTTTCTCACAAAGCAGCCGAAGCATGTTTATTGTTACACTATCCTGAAAGTTAGGTCCTTGTAATTAGTTTCCTGTGGATTGGGATGCTGAGTCCAGGAGAATGTTAGCCTTGGACCATATCAGCTGAAGATTTCCTAATTTATATTTTCAGTACAATCTTGCAGATTACACTTCACCATCCAACTTGTTGGCTGGTGGAGCATTTTGTCTCCTCCCTCGGAGAAGAGATTGGTTAATTTTTTGCAGAATCTGCTGGAAGGGAGGAGGGGCTGGCATGGTGGTGCCCCCCTTTTCCTCAGTCTGCATCAAGACATCGAAGAGGGAGGCAGCTTGCAAGGAGAGGCCCTCAATTATATGACGAAGGTCAGTTTGGGGCCTGTCTAGGAGCGACTGGTGGAGTTTAGCTCCTGATGGGGCTTCCTTGCTCCCTTGGGATGCAGCTGCCCTTTTGGGCCAGATGGACACGAGTCCAGGCCATCTAAATCCCTCTCCAGGGGTTTTGAGTTTAGGTGGGGGATTCCTGGGCCTTTAGGTCACCATGTGCACCCAGCCCCGACTCACCTCAACTTCAAGGGGTGCAGCTTGGCTGGGCCTACATGCTCGTTGCAGCCTGCTTGCAGGGCTGGGGCTGGGGTGGTAAGGAGTTGGCCCAGTCTCTTCCCCATTCAGGGCGGCGGGGGCTTGTTTTTTCGACAGGGCCGCCAGTTAAAAGTTGATAATAATAAAATAATAATAGTATTAAATGAATGAAATAAGGGAATAAGTAGGGAGCTTTGGGGGTTTTTCTAGCCCGCGCTTTCCAGCACGGGCGGGAGGCAGGTTTCCTCGGCTTGGAGCAAGCACACGCTGGGCTGCCTCCATGGCATAAGTCCCGGTTTCTGTGGTCTTGCTTGGTCGCCCGGGAGCGCTGCGCCGCCAGCTGGTCAATGCTTGTAGGTAGGCCGGCCTGGGGGACGCCCGCGGCTGGCCCTCTTTTTTCGCCGCGCTGGACTTTGCCGCTGCGGCCTGGTCGGCTCGGCCGGCGGCATGCGACCGCTGCCTTCCTCCTGCGCAGCACTTGGGCCTTTTTTGACCTTGCCTGCGCATGCGCAGGTGGGATGGCGCATGCGCCGATGCAGCTGATTG